>CM032232.1:142945000-143022500 GCA_019009955.1 Riptortus pedestris
CATCACTAATAGGGAGGTTCCATTTAATACATTAATTGGACTTTTGCAGGATATCACTAATAGCATGGTTCTATATAATACCTTAATTGGAATTTCGTAGGGCATCACTAATAGGGAGGTTCCATTTAATACATTAATTGGACTTTTGCAGGATATCACTAACAGGATGGTTCTATATAATACTTTTCCATTTAAGACATTTCTTGGACTTTTTCAGGATATCACTAACAGGATGGTTCTATATAATACCTTAATTGGAATTTCGTAGGGCATCACTAATAGGGAGGTTCCATTTAATACATTAATTGGACTTTTGCAGGATATCACTAACAGGATGGTTCTATATAATACCTTAATTGGAATTTCGTAGGGCATCACTAATAGGGAGGTTCCATTTAATACATTAATTGGACTTTTGCAGGATATCACTAACAGCATGGTTCTATATAATACCTTAATTGAAATTTCGTAGGGCATCAATAATAGGGACGTTCCATTTAATACATTAATTGGACTATTGCAGGATATCACTAATAGGGAGGTTCCATTTAATACATTTATTGGACTTTTACAGGATATCACTAATTGGGAGGTTCCAAGCACCACACATGGTATAATTTTACAGGACATCACTAACATGGAGGTTCCTTGCTCTATATTGGTTAACCTTTTACAGTAAACTGCTAACTTAGCAATAATCATTTTGCGGAATATTGCTGAGACTGAGGAAAATGGGTCATTGATAAAAGAGAAGATGCCTGGAGTATGGAGAGACTTGAGCTGCTAGAGTCAACATACTCTAGAGCAGCCTATCTAGCTGACAGGCACCGATCTACATATATAGGCACTACTATCAACACTATATCTACATCATCTTCATATCTCTATCTCTCTCTCCCTCTCTCTCTCTCTCTCTCTCTCTCTCTCTCTCTCTCCCCCTCTCTTACTATTTTGATTGTACCGTTGATGACAAAATTGCTGAAAGAATTGGAGCTCACAACTTTTACACATTTTTAAATACATATAGGTTATTGTCCCTACATCATTCAGGGTTCAGTCGTGGACATAATATGAGTATAGCTTTACCTACACTATCATACAACATAAGAAAGTCCGTCACGCAGACTTCCCTAAAAGCTAAGCAGATTTCCCACGTGAAGTTTTACAGTAGAGAATCTTCCCAATAACAACTGTAGTAGGAAGGGATCTCTAAACCTATTCACGAGGGACGAATAGTTACGGAAACGGCCGCCAGAGCTCCTGAACATAGCTGAGTCCTGCCGACCACACACAAATACAAATGAAATATCTCGGTTAATATTCAAGATACAGAAAAAAGTTTGAAGATTATTTATATTAAATTTAATTTGCAATAAGATTGATTCTATACAATTTTTCGATCCGACGCAAAATAACGGGGATATTTTGAATTTTCAAAAATCCTCCTAACCCCCCCCCCCCGCTGGTCTGATTTCAGCCATTAACGAACATGATCTTCTTTTTTACATAAAACGATTAAATTCCGAGTTTGGTAACGATCAAACAAAAATTGCGACCGTTAGAGCGTTAAGAGACATATATATATATATATATATATATATATATATATATATAGATATATATATATATATATATATATAACAGAATGGCTTGATGAACTTTATTTAACATGATGTATTATGAAATATATGACATATCCAACAATATATCCGTTCCAATGCATTGGCTCAAAAAACGTCCATTTATGGCTGCCCCCCCCCCCCACACTCACACTCCCACACACACTCACACACACACTCACACACACACACACACACACACACTCACACCACACTCACTCACTGGAGAAGACGAACCCTACTGCCAACACTGTAACTTTAGACTTACTATAAGACATATACTGACTGCTACCTAACGACTCACCAAACACTTTGAATTACTACACGACCGTAGTGCTACAACAGTGTCTAGACCTCGTATTTCACTTCTTAAAGCCTTACTAAATTTCCGAAAATGATTATTTAGGACAACACTGAAAATGTATGCTAAAACAAGCATTCATACGTAAATATGCAGTATAAAGATAAAAAGTCAGTCACGCAGGGGCTGCGTAAACTAAGCAGATTTTCTACGTGAAGTTTTCCAATAGATAAATCTACGTACTTGTAACACACTACCACCGTGATTAAATACAAACGGTAATGAGAAATCTTTCAGTTATTAAAATAAATTCTAACTGAAACGGCTTTTGAATTGTAAGAATAATTTATATTTTAATAACTCAAATTTTAGTAGCCCAAGAACTATAGAAGGGGGGGGGGCGGATGAACAGAACGTATTTGCATAAAGTAACGAAGTAACGAAGGTAAGGTAAGGTTAGAAACGACAGGTAAAGTTAGAAGAAGCTTCCACCTGAGCCGAGCAATGACGAAAATGACCGACGTAGTCCGAACTATACCCGACCACAGACTTCATAAAAATGCAAATATCTCGGTTAATATTCAAGATAGAGAATAAATGTATATAACAATATTTATAGTAAATTTAAGTAGCAAAAAGATTGGTTCTATATAATTTTTCGATCCAATGCACAATAACGGAGATATATTGATTTTTCGAAAATCCCCCCTCCCACTGGTTCGATTTCAGCCATTAACGAATTTGATTTGTTTTTTTACATAAAACGGTTAAATTTCGAGTTTCGTAACGATCAAAGAAAAGTGCGACCGCTAGAGCGTTAACAGACAAATATATATATATATATATATATATATATATATATATATATATATATATATATACATATATATGTATATATATATATATATATATATATATATATATATATATAATCTTGAACGGACCTCATTTTCGTCGTCTCCTGGGTAGGATTGATGGACATTTGAATCAATTTTCCGAAAATCGCGTTATGAGTACGGCCTCAATAGCTGATTTCCCTAAAGGGAAATGTGCTAAAACTGATTCGTCGCTCAATTGCCCCTTTCGCAAAACGCGATTAAAATTAGAATAAATAAATAACTAATAATGTGAAAATAAAACCAAATTTGATTAGATACTTATTGAAAACTAATGCTTCGATATTAGTTTCCTGATAGAAGGGCTGCTTATCGATTTGTTAATCGTCGGTGTGGGTGTGCCGAGTGTTTAAATATTACAATGCACATTTGACGAGATCAATAAGAGTTGGGCTCGTATTAGCAAAGAGCTGTTATCGAATCGTCTGCTATCGGTTGCACTTGGGTATCGCATATCACAGCTGATATCAGTGACAACTCCCAATAAAGTCATATTAGGTTCTCGTGTGTCTCCCCCATAAATAGCAATACCTTCCAGTTACTTGCTCCACCTTGAAATCAATAGGCGGCAGGGGATTGAATATCAAAAACCAGATTTCCTACACCTTTCAATTTATTAACGATATAGGTATATGTTCCGAGTTAGCAGATTTCCCTCAAGGGGCTATTGATGACCCGATTTTCGAAACATTTCTTCAAAAGTCCATCAATCCTACCCAGGAGATGATGAAAATGAGGTCCGTTCAAAATAATATATATATATATATATATATATATATATATATATATATATATATATATATATACTCGCGGACAAAAAAAACGGCGCACCTACATTTTCGTCTACAATTTCTCAACTAAGTATACCAAAAATCATACCGATTTTTTTTTTATTTATTATTTTATCTAAGAATTTATATAGGTACTGGGTAAAATAGAGAAAAACCAAAAAACAAATGAAGTAAGCGCACAATAAAATTTAATACACAAAAAGTAATTTTGGTAAAACAACAAAATAAAAAAATTTCTGTACGATTTCAAAACAAAAATTATGGGAATTTCTTTTACCTCGGTTTAGTACCGTGTGTTACCCCCTCTAGCTTGAATCACCGCCGAACTGTCAGAGCCAGACGTGTACTAATGAAACGTGGATTACAGAATTCAGCAGTCTTATCTCCAACATAATTCTTTGGGATCCTAATACCACTTCGAATTATTGACAAGAAAGTGTCAAGGTACATATAGCGTCATGATAAAACCAGTAGCACGACTGATCACTGATAAATGTAGTATTATGTTTAAAAATGTAGGTGCGCCGTTTTTTTTGTCCGCGAGTGTATATATATATATATATATATATATATATATATATATATATATATATATATATATATAATGTCAACGCTCTAGTGGTCGTAATTTTTGTTTTACCGTTACCAAACTCCATATTTACTCGTTTTACGAAAAAGAAAGATCAAGTTCGTTAATGGCTGAAATTGGTTGGACTAGTTGGAGGGGGTGGGGTTAAGAGGGAGGATTTTATAAATTACGAAATATCTCTTTCATTAAACGTCGGATCAAAAACTTGTATAGCACTAATCTTATGGAAAATTAAATTTACTGTAAATATTTTTATAAACATTTATTCTCTATCTTGGATATTTGCATTTTTACTAAGTGTTTGATAACGGACAAGATGAGATCGGCTATCGTCGGTTCTGTTCGTGAGATTTCGTCGAAAGTTAGTTAGACCGTTTCCGTAACTGTTCGGCTCTCTTGAAATTGGTTTATAGACTCTTGTAAGCTTTTAATGTGCTTAGTAAGATATATGCAAATACTTTCTGTTGATACCCCTCCTTCTATAGTTCTTGAACTACAAAAATTGGAGTGATTGCGATAAAAAATATTCTGATTTATTAATAAAAGTCCGTCACGCAGGGGCTGCGTAAACTAAGCAGATTTCCCACGTGATGTATTACAATAGATAAATCCGCCTAATCATCAGCTGTAGTAGGAAGGGATCTCTAAACCTAAAAAAAAATTCACGAGGGACGAATAGTTCCTGGAAACGAGCCACCCCAGAGCTCTCGGGCTGGAGAGTCCCGGAACATGGGGTATCCGTCGACAAAACACACAATACAAAATGCAAATATCTCGGTTATATATTCAAAAAAAAAAAAAGAATACAGAATAAATGTATAGAACATTATTTATAGTAAAATTTTATTTACAATAAGATTGATTGCCTATTACAAATCTTTTCGATCCGACGCATAAATAAACGGAGAGATTTTGAATTTTCTAAAATCCGCCCGCCTTGCCCCTAAAACCCCCCCCTCCCACTGGTCCTCCCGAAACAGCCTATTAACAAACTTGATCTCTTCTTTTTTACGTTAAAAATGTCGCCCGTTGAAATATCGTGAAGTTTGGTTAACGATTCATGAGACAAAAATTGCGACCGGAAAGAGCGTTAACATGACCAATATATATATATAAATATAATATAAATATATCTATATATATATTCGCGGTTATAGCGTTAACAGACAAATATACTTAAATTTATTCATATATATATATATATAACTTATATAGTTGTATAGTCATATTAGATATATTATAATTTTGAATGGACCCTCATTTTCGTCATCTCCTGGGTTAGGATCGATGTGGGACAATGTTTGCAGGTGAATTTGTTCAAAACTCGGCGTCATGAGTACTGACCTGCAATAGCTTGATTTCCCTTAACGGGAAAATCTGCTAAAAAATTTACAGTACTAGTTTATAGTAAAGAACCAACCTCTATAGACAATATTGTCATGAATATAAATAAATAAAAAACTCATAGAGTTTACCAAAAGTATAGATATAAATGTAGCAAAAATACATTAGAATATAAAGTAAATTGTGAGGAATGAGAATTATAATTTAATATATTTTGTCTTAAAAAGGCACGTAAAATAGCTGGCTTATTGTTAGTCATTAACTAATCAGATAATACTTTATTAGCAGGAATATGAAATATTGTGTAAGTGTGAAAAATATATATCAGTATATTAAACAGCCATAGATATATAGCGAATAGAGTCGTTCATAATAAATATACAGTATAAGGGCTATTTTAATTAATCCGTAGCGACTTATTCGAAAATGTAAGTTTTATTTTACAAAAAAGTATTTGGATCTTCAACCAATAATGACTCTAATTCTTCATCTTGGAATATTTTCCAGCTAAAATCACCACTACTAAACCTAGCAAATCACTTCAGACATGTTTGCTAGACTTTGCTCTCCATGAACATTCACTAAAATACTACGCCTTTTGGCAGCGCTTTTCTCGTTGAATTAATGAAGTAGAACTCCACTCAAAAACACTTTATCCTGTACGAAGTTAGACGTATTTGGTAAAGAAAGCGATCATTTATTTAATTATTATTTATTTATTAACTTCCACTTTTTGAAACTTAGGCTAATCGGGACGGGTTATCTACAGGTTACCACCCTTTTCTAGCCCAGCAGGGGAATTTACGGGACCCGAATGTTCGTTTACGGGTGCGGCAAAAAACAAACAAAAATTATAGATACGAGTTAAGAAGTGGAGGAGAGGTTGACAGGGACAAAAACCTTCAGTAGCAGCTCCGTCTATGGGAAAATGCTACAAACTAATCCAAAGTAGCACATATAATACAATAAATATTGTACCTTGTTGTTGGTGATGATGGCTGGCGAGTGGTTGAACTGTTCCTGAGTTGGTGGAGGGCTCACCCCTACATCCTCGTCCACGTAGCGGCTTTTCTAAACATACAAAAAAAATTATATCTCATTATCTAAATATTGTATATAAAGTTAGAATACATACAATAAAAAAATATCTCAAATTCAATTGTTCCTTCCTTGACAGAGCTATTTACACAATTTGTAACATTGACTTGAAGATAAGATACATATTGACAAAACGCCGAAAACGACATTAGCAGTTCCTCTCCGACTTACAAGGACTATTGAATGAAGACAACCATTAACGAAATATTTTCATATCTAAAAACAATTCTTATTAATTATATATGTGTGTATATATATATATCTATAAAAATATAAAAATGTAACCTCTGTCTGTACATTATTTTTTTTCGCGAACTATCACGATAACTTTTCTTTACACATGTCATAGACACCATAACTACATATTGTTTCTTTCGTGTCTGTTTGTTTGGGATGGTTTGTTTGTTTGTTTTGTTTGTTTAAATTGTTTGGTTTGTTTGGTTACCATTTCACGCATAAACGGCTGAACCGAAATTTTATGAAACTTGGTATGTAAAAGTACTACTAAGCCCAACTTAGACTTTTATGGCCTATATTAATTTCTCTAAGACGAACAGGAGTGGGGGTTATAAGGGAGGCCTGAAATTAAAAAATAGCGATAATTTCGATTTCCTATTGCTTTTTCAGCAAATATAGCACATAACAAAAAGTTGTTTATTTTGTAATTCAAAGTAACTTTTGTAATAAGCACTTTTGACGTATACGGAAGCATAAATGAGTTATATGCTCTAAACTAAAGCGGGAGTCCACAATTTTATTTGGCACTAAAGACTAAACCGAATTAAACCAAACTCGGTATGTGAATTAGTACTAACGCCTTTCATTATAATAAGCCATACGAACATTTCTATGGACTTGCAGAGTGGGGGTTATAAGGGAGGCCTGAAATTAAAAATAGCGATATTTCGTTTCCTATTTGCATTTTCAGCAAATATGCACATAAAAAACGTTGTTTATTGGGGGGGGTTATATAGAGTAACTTTTGTTATATGCACTTTTGGGCCATATACGGAAGCATAAATGAGTTATACGCTGTAAACTAAAGCGCAGGGAGTCCAAAATTTTATTTGGCACTAAAGACTAAACCGACTTAAACCAAACTCTGTAATTTGAATTAGTACTAACGTCTTCATTATAATAAGCCATACTAACATTTCTAGGGACGGGCAGGAGTGGGGGGTTATAAGGGAGGCCTTAATTTAAAAATATCGATATTTCGTTTCCTATTGCTTTTTTACGGCAAATATGAACAAACAAAAGTAGTTTATTTTTCTATTTAAGATAACTTTTGTTTTATTCACTTTTGTCGTAATAGGCAAGTATAAACGCGAATACAACTCCACTAAAATCTAAAGCGGGAGCCAACAATCTTGTCAGGCACAAACGAATGAACCGAACTTAGCAAAACTCGGTATGTGAATTAGCATTAATTCTTCCCATGATTATAAGCTATATTAAAAATTTTAGGTTCAAAGGGGAGAGGGGATTATAAGAGAGGCTGAAATGAAAAACTCGGTTTATCTATTTTCTATTTGTTTATTCGGCAAACATGCACATAACAAAAGTGGTTAACTTATTGATAGTTAGAGTAACTTATGTGTGCATTCACCATTGTCGTAAAATGAAGTAAACAGGGGATATACGCTAAACGGGAGTCAATAATTATATTAGTACTCAATTAAGGGGTTTTAATAAATTAATACTATGACAAATGATGGTTATGTTTCCGTCTTATATGATAGTTTTCAAAAGTATGATTCGGATTAGTGAGGTATAAATCTAAGTCAACCCCCACCTCATTTATTTATTTTACCTAGAAAATAGCTTGGGGGGTTATGTTATTTCCAATAGAAATATAAACTATAAGAGCATTTTCATTATTATAATTTGTATAATGTACCTTGATGTTATTGAAACAAATATGTGATATCATAATAATTAAACGTTAATGGTAATGTCATTATGACAAAAAACCAATATGCTTTTAAACAATATGCGTATATGAAATGATATTTTCAGGGTACCTCTATGATTTAAATTCCATCCATAAGATAAAATATTAAAATAATGTTTATGAATCAATAATTTTAAGTTAAGAATAATATTGAGAAGTCTCATGCGGGAGCCGAAGATGAATGGAGCCTAACTAGATAATTGAGTCATTACTAATTTCCCAGTCTGGCATTAACTGAAAGTAGTTTCCAGTGTGAATCACTAATACCAATTATAATCTTACGTGCAAAAACTTTTGACTAATATAAATTTGATGCACGGATTGGCTTTTGAAAGGAAATAAGTTCTTTATAGATGATATATAATTGTAATAAATGCTACCCATGATTATGGTTTTGAATTACGAGTATTGAAAAAAGGTGAGTCAAAAAGTGTAAAGGGATAGAATTAGGAACATATTTTCATTTATTTCCCTTCAAAACTAAAAATTTCTATTATATCAATCCCCTGAAATAACCCTTCAGGGTTGGCTATTTCGGAAAACCATTACGTCTTGGATGGAAGTGTAATTGTACACATTGAAGTATTGCTATCACAATAAATCATTAGTAAGTCAACAATGATTTCCCGGGCATCGCCTTTTCACGCACAAACGGCTGAACCGAATTTTATGAAACTTGGTATGTATATTACTACTAATCCAACTTAGACTTTAGGCTATATTAATTTTCTCTGAAACGAACAGGAGTGGGGGTTATAAGGGAGGCCTGAAATTAAAAATAGTGATATTTCGTTTTCTATTGCATTTTCGGCAATTATGCACATAACAAAAGTTGTTTAATTTGTTATTTAGAGTAACTTTTGTTATGTACACTTTTGTCGTATACCTAAGTATAAAGGCGTTTTACGCTAAAAATGATAGTGGAAGTCAACAATTTTATTTGGCACAAAAAACTCAACCGAACTAAACCAAACTCGGTATGTGAGTTAGCACTAATGCCTTCCTTATAATAAGCCATACTAACATTTCTAGGGACGGGCAGGAGTGGGGGTTATAAGGGAGGTCTGAAATTAAAAATAGTGATATTTCGTTTCCTATTGGGGTTTTGGCAAATATGCACATAACAAAAGTGGTTTATTTTGTTATTTAGAGAAACTTTTGTCATATACACTTTTGTCGTATACCTAATTATAAAGGCGTTATACGCCAAAAAGTGATAGCAGAAGTCAACAATTTTATTTGGCACAAAAGACTCAACCGAACTAAACCAAACTCGGTATGTAATTTAGCACTAACGTCTTCCTTATAATAAGCCATACTAACATTTCTAGGGACGGGCAGGAGTGGGGGTTATAAGGGAGGCCTGAAATTAAAAATAGTGATATTTTGTTTCCTATTGGGGTTTCGGCAAATAAGCACATATGAAAGTTGTTTATTTTATCTATCAGGTAACTCACCGGGAAAAATTAATTCAAATGTATGTTAATATTCTGTGCTTAATAATTCAAATCTATGCATAATGCACAGGAAACATAAAAAAATAATTTTATTATTAACAAATCCACATTAAAGTCTTACATAAAAAAATAATTTTATTATTAACAAATCCACATTAAAGTCTTACATAAAAAAATAATTTTATTATTAACAAATCCACAGAAACGACGGGTATTTAAACTAAACACTGGGACGGGTAAATGTCAAAATATTGTGCAAACTAAAGCCTTGCCAAAAAAATACCATCACCATTCAGCCTCAAATGAATTCCCGAGCGAAGCCGGGTATCTGAGCTAGTATATATATACATATATATACATATATATGGTGTTGTTGTTTTTTGGAATTATGGTCAATGTTAGTGAAAAAAATCTTAGTTCATTCCAATATTTCGAGAATATTTATTTTCTCTTCTTCAAGGCTAAAAAGTACAGGTACTACTTTATATATATACTAGCTCAGAACGTTTTCTTAATACGTTGTTGCCATTTGTTAATAATAAAATTATTTTTTATACCCGGCTTCGCTCGGGAATTCATTTGAGGCTGAATGGTGATGGTATATTTTTGGCAAGGCTTTACTTTGCACAATATTTTGACATTTACCCGTTCCAGTGTTTAGGGTTAATACCCGTTGTTGCCATTTGTTAATAATAAAATTATTTTTTTATGTAAGACTTCACTGTCCTGCATATTGTCATATTTCCCGTCTCCTGTGCATTATGCATAGATTTGAATTATTAAGGAGAAAATATTGACATACATTTGAATTAATTTTTTCAGGTGAGGTAATTTCAGGCCTTCCTTATAACCCCCACTCCTGCCCGTCCCTAGAAATGTTAGTATAGCTTATTATAATGAAGGCGTTAGTACTAATTCACATACCGAGTTTGGTTTAATTCGGTTGAGTCTTTAGTGCCAAATAAAATTGTGGACTCCCGCTTTAGTTTATAGCGTATAACTCATTTATGCTTCCGTATACGGCAAAAGTGCATATAACAAAAGTTACTCTAAATAACAAAATAAAGAACTTTTGTTATGTGCATATTTGCTGAAAAAGCAATAGGAAACGAAAATATCCCGCATTTTTAAAATTTTCAGGCCTCCCTTATAATACCCCCACTCCTGCCCGTCCCTAGAAATGATTAGTATGGCTTATTATAAGGAAGGCATTAGTACTAATTTACATACTGAGTTTGTGTTAGCTCGGTTGATTCTTTTGTTGCCAAATAAAATTGTTGACTTCACGCAGTAGTTTTTTAGCGTATTAACTCATTTATTACTTCCGTATTCGGCCAAAAATGCATAAAACAAAAGTTACTCTAAATAACAAAATAAACAACTTTTTGTTTAATCTGCATATATGCTGATAAAGCAATAGGAAACGAAATTATCGCTAATTTTTAATATTACAGGCCTCCCTTATGACCCCCACTCCTGTTCGTCTCAAGAGGAAATTAATATAGCCTAAAGTCTAAGTTTGGGTTAGTAGTAATATACATAGCCAAGTTTCATAAAATACGGTTTCAGTCGTTTATGCGTGAAAAGGTAACAAACAAACAAACAAACCAAACAAACAAACAAACAAACAAACAAACCAATCAAACAAACAAACAAACATATCCGAAAGAAACAAAATGCAGATATGGTGTTCTATGACATGTGAAACGAAAAGTTATCGTGAAATTTCGCGAAAAAACTCAATGTACAGACAGAGGTTACAATTTTTTATATATATATATATATATATATATATATATATATATATATATATATATATATATATATATATATTATATATATATATAAAATTTTAAAATCTCTGTGTATATTGATTTTTTTTGCGAAATTTCACGATAACTGCTCGTTTCACATGTCATAGACACCATATCTGCATTTTGTTTCTTTCGTGTATGTTTGTTTGTTTGTTTGTTTGTTACCTTTTCACGCAAAAACGGCTGAACCGAATTTTATGAAACTTGGTATGTATATTACTACTAACCCAACTTAGACTTTAGGCTATATTAATTTTCTCTGAGACGAACAGGAGTGGGGGTTATGAGGGAAGCCTGAAATTAAAAATAGCGATATTTCGTTTTCTATTGGTTTTTCGGTAAATATGCACATAACAAAAGTTGTTTATTTTGTTATTTAGAGTAACATTTGTTATATACACTTTTGTCGTATCTATGGCTACACCGAACTTAAAAAAACTCGTATGTCAGGAAACCGAACTTAAAAAACTCGGTTTCAATTAGAATTAATTCTTCCATGATTATAAGTTATATTAAAATTTTTAGGTTCGAACGGGAGGGGGGTTAAAAGGGAGGCCTGAAATATAAATTCGCCATATTTACATGTATAAGAGACGGGAAATATAAAAATATCGAAGACTGTGAAGCCTTATCGAACAAATAGTTCTATTATTAACAAATCCACGGCAAAGATCGGTATCAATCCTGAACACTGGGACGGGTAAATGTCAAAATATTGTGCAATGTAAAGCCTGCTAAAAAATACCATCACCATTCAGCCTCAAATGAATTCCCGGGCGAAGCCGGGTATCTGAGCTAGTATATATATATATATATATATATATATATATATATATATATATATATTGCACATTGTTATTAGAGTGTAACAGATAGCGTTTGTGTTAATTCAACTCAAAATATTGGAATGAACTTGGTGAGATTTTTTCACCAACACTCACCAAAACTCAAAAAAACAACAACACCATATATATATATATATATATATATATATATATATATATATATATATATATATCTATATATATATATCACTTTTACAGAACATCAAGAACATCATAGTCGTCATCTCCCAGGTAGGATCTATGGACATTTGAAGAAATTGTTTAAATATCGTGTCAAATGTACGAGTTCAACAGCTGATTTCCCTCGAGGAAAATTTACAAAAATAACGAGCACTAGAATGTGTAATTTCGTATTTAGGATTATTGTACTATCTAATTCCGGGGTCGAAATCGGTTCCACAGGGGCGAGATAAACGAAAACTGATTTTGGGTCCAACGAGGCTAAAAAATCGACAACTATTAACTAACACAAGTTCTCAATTGAAACTTTCAACAAACTTCATAAATTGTGTTACGTGTACTAACGTGTTATATGAGTAACTAATATTTCAGTAGAAAGTAAGTGTCATTGTTCTAATTTTGAAAAACCTAACTAGGGACGTGCACAAGCTGAAAAACTCGGCAAGTCAATAAGCGTGGAGAAGTTTTGACTTGCTCAAACTTTTATTTGGCTAAGTGAGTAAACTTGACATCATTTTCGCATCAAACTTTAACAAAATGAATAGACATAAAATTTAGTAAATATCAAGCGTATATGTATATCAAATACTCAGCATGCCAAAACGAGCCTGAATGACTTGTAACTGGAATTCATTATCTTGCACTAAAGCTTATCACCTAGTTAAGTTTTCCAAAAGAACAACAATGATGCTAGTAAAATATCAGTCAATCTTATAACAACCTCGGTAGATTTTTTAACCTTTTTTATTGGTTTTTATAAGGTGGCTTTACCTCTACTATTTTAGAATCATTACAAGAAAATGTGTGAATCGCTTAAATTGCGACACACCTAAATAAACTAAATAAATATTAGAACTACACACATGCCACATGTTTTAGATGCTTTTGTACACATGTATATGTTTACCCTGAACGAAAAAATTACGTCAAATATTAGAAAAAAGTATCATTTTCAGCCATTAATTTCCTACTGATCATCCACCAACTATACTCATCACTAATTTTTTTTATATATATATTTTTTTAATGTTTACATATAAAATGTGTATCTATTTCACGTTTGTTATTTGTCATTGTTTTTTTTCTGGTATTTCTTATTGTTACTTCTTGTTATCTATTTTACTTTTGTTATTTAACAATTTGTTACTTTTGTTATTGTGCAATTTTTGAAAGGGCAAATCACCTTTGATGTGATGTCCATAAATAAATAAATCAAATAATAAGAAGTTGGAACAAATAACTCAACTTATACAGTATCTTTAAAGTTTCAAATAAGAGCACGTGTTTGTTAATAGAGAACGATTTTAAGACCTCATCGACTCCCAAAATCAGTTTCCGTTTATTCACGACCCGTTGGAAACCGATTTCGACCCCGAGAGGTCGATATCGACCACTTCGGAAATCCCGGGTTTAAGCAATCTCTTTGATTGGGCCTTTACTCTCTTGAATATTGAAACATTTAGACTAGTGGTGTATTGGTTCTGAGGGTGCGAGTGAGGGTAGTCAGGTGAAGAGGCGGCCAGTGGAGCGATGAAAGTGCATCGGACCGGTGCAATAATGCACCATGCACTGGCCAGGGCTGCACTTGCAGTCTCAGTCTCTTAGAGGATTTTTCCTCAAAAGGGAAAACAGTTTCGAGCTAGTACAAATGACACACCTGTTCAAGTATAAATATAATTCGGGAGAAAAAGGAAGCGAAAGAATGTTTTACAATAATGTCTGTGCAACCGCTTATATTTCTCACACTTTTAAATTTTAAAAAAAGAGAAATCTACGGGTATATATTTGTAATACTTAATGCCACCGTGAATATTAAGTGAACAAATATCTTAAGTATATTAAGTGATAATAATGAACCTTTCATTTATATTTTATTAATCTCCACAATAGAAAGCCCGTAACTTGTAACCGAACAGGTCAACCTAGTATGTAATACTGTAATTTATAATGAACCAGAATAATTTGAATTCTAATAACTCTGATTTTAGCAGATTTCCCTTAATGGAAAAATTTCTTCAAATGTCCATCGATCCTACCCAGGAGATGACGAAAATGAGGTCCGTTCAAAATTATATATATATATATAATTATATATATATATAACAGACAAATATATATATATATATATATATATATATATATATATATATATATATATATATCTATTAACGCTCTAGCAGTCGCAATGTTTGTTTGCTCGTTACCAAACTCGATATTTAAACGTTTAATGTGAAAAGACAGATCAAGTTCCGTAATAGCTGTTATCGGACTAGTGGGAGGGGGGTTTAGAGTGGGGGATTTATAAAAATTCGAAATATCTCCGTTACTATACGCCGGGTCAAAACATTGTATAGAGCCTATCTTATTGCAAATTAAATTTACTCTAAATATTGTCCTCTACATTTATTCTGTATCATGAATATTAACCGAGAGATTTGCATTTGCATTGTGTTATTGGTCGGCAGGAGTTGGGTATGTTCCGGTCTTTCCGCCGAGAGCTAGTGCGACCGTTTCCGTAGTCAGCCGTTCCGGGAGCTGTTCGTCCCTCGTGAATTGGTTTAGAGATTCCTCACTACTACTGATGTTATTTGGCAGATTTCTCTATTGTATAACTTCACGAGGGAAATCTGCTTAGTTTACGCAGCCCCTGCGTGACGGACTATTACTAATCCAAAAACGAAAGAACATTTGAGATAAGATTGATTCTATCCCATTTTCAAACCCCAAATTTAATAACAGAAATATTCCGAATTTTCGAAATCCCCCACAATTTGAGTTGTGAAGAAATGTACATTATAAATCAACAATTGTAGAGCATCAATAGTTTATTAATATTGGTTGTATAACAATTCTAGAATAAGGAGTTTAACAATAAGTTGGTTTATTGATGACTAAAAGTAGTAGTTTACTAAAGGCTAAAAATTAAAAAATAGAAATTTATATATTGGTTTAATGTTCATGATAGAGAAAAATGTAAATAATATTATTTATGTTCTTCATAGTTTAATGGAAGTGTCACAAAAAAACAAAAACCACTTTCATTGCATTATATGTTTCGTGGCACAACTACATTCAGGTTTATATATATATACTAGCTAAGATAACCGGCTTCGCACGGGAATTCATTTGAGGTTTGATGATGAAGGTATATTTTTTGGCAAGCCTTTCCACAATATTTTACATTTCCCGATGTATACCCGTCGTTGCTGTGGATTTGTTAATAATAAAATTATTTATTATATAAGTGACGAAGGAAGATCATTTTACAACTCGAGTAAAACGTTTACCCAAACGAGCGAAGAGAGTCTGGTAATTTCACGAGAGTTGTAAATTCTACTTTCGTCACGAGTATAATATCAATTTTTTTTCTGTAATCGTGTAATACATGATCAGATCTAACCAGAATATAAACAAAATTAGGATGTTGCGAAGATTATGGTATGTTGTTGGTAGGTTATAAGTATGGTTGTGAAAGGTTATAAGCATAGTTATAAAACAACTAGTGATGATTGTGAAGTAGTGCAGTTATAAACAATGTTTCACTTTCTTCACTCATTTCGGTTTAGTAATGTTACCATTATTTAACGATTACAGAAAAAATTATTTGTCATGCAAGGCTTCACTGTCCACAATATTTTTATATTTCCCGTCTCCTGTGAATGTAGTTATATATATATATAATTCATAATCATAAAAAAGTATTCTATCCGCCAAACTATGTTTGAATTAAACTTCCTTTCCCTTGATACTGTACAAAGACCAACAGTGACTGAAAACCGAACAGAAAATGTAATATTTATTTCAGGCTTCTCTTATAACCCCCACTCCCGTTTGAACCAAAAAAAAAATAATATAGCTAATAATCGTTTAAGAATTAATGCTAATTAACATGCCGAGTTTTGTTGTTCGGTTCAATCGTTAGTGCCAAATACAATTGTCGTCTACCGTTGCAGTTTTCAGTGTTTATCTCGTTTATACTTAGTATAAAACAAAAGTAAATATAACAAACGTTACATTAAATAACAAAATAAACAGCTTTTGTTATGTGCATAATTGCCAATAGGAAACCAAATATCGCTATTTTTAATTTCGGGCCTCCTTACAACCTCCATTCCTGCTGGTCCCTAGAAATAATGGTACAACTTATTATCATGAAAGAGTGCTAATTCACATACGGAGTTTTGTTTAGTTCGGTTGAGTCTTTGATACCAAATAAAATTGGTGATTCCAGTTATAGTTTTTAGCGTATCTCATTTATACTTCCGTAGTGGTAACAAATAAAGAAACAAACATGCACGAAAGAAACAAAATGCAGTTATGGTGCCTAAGACATGTGAAACGAAAAAGTATCGTGAAATTTTGAGGAAAAAAAATCAATGTACAGATAGAGGTTACAATTATCTATATATATATATATATATATATATATATATATATATATATATATATATATATATATATATCTTAATATATAAAAATCTCCTGTCACGATGTTTGTCAGCAATGGCCACATAAAAAAATTAACCGATTTTAAATTAAATTGGCACACCGTGAGCAGTCTGGTCCAACTTGAGAGATAGGCTATATTAATTTTCTCTGAGACGAACAGGAGTGAGGGTTATAAGGGAGGCCTGAAATTAAAAGTCGCGATATTTCGTTTTCTATTGGTTTTTTCGCAAATATGCACATAACAAAAGTTGTTTATTTTGTTATTTAGAGTAACTTTTGTCATAAACACTTTCATCGTATTCCGAAGTTTAAATGAGTTATACGCTTACGACTATAGCGGGAGTCAACAATATTATTGGCACAAAAGACTCAACCAACTAAATAAAACACTCAGTATGTGTATTAGCATAACGCCTTCCTTAAAAAAGCCATACTATTTCTAGGGACAGGCAGGAGCCTGAAATTAAAAATATTGAATTTCGTTTCCTATTGTAGTTTCGGCAAATATGCACATAACAAAAGTGTTTATTTTGTTATTTAGAGAAATTTGCTCAAGAATTCTTTTCAATATGAACTACCAGGTACCTCACCTGGAAAAATTAATTCAAATGTAGTAATATTTGTCCTTAATAATTAAATCTATGGGAAAAAGGGGTTAATTTTATTATTAACAAATCCACAGAAACGACGGGTATTAACCCTAAACACTGGGACGGGTAAATGTCAAAATATTGTGCAAAGTAAAGCCTTGCCAAAAAAAATACCATCAACATTCAGCCTCAAATGAATTCCCGAGCGAAGCCGGGTATCTGTGCTAGTTATATATATATATATATATGTATATATATATATATATATATATATATATAATGTTGAAATTTTCCTTATACTCGTAAATACTCCAGTAATATCTGCTCATAGAGAAATAGTCAGTTTTGACGAGGGGTCCCACGACAGAACTATTCTGAGGTGTGTTACCAGCCGACCTAGACTGCCACATAATTTCCTCTCATGTCACCGCTTTTATTGTTGCCCTACAAGGTGACACGGCGTATGTTATCACACACTAGCTCCTTGCTAGCGTCATAAACTGGCTCTCATTCCAAATTTATAAGACATAATTCTGAATCTTTTTCGTAACTAATTCCCTTAAGGGAAATCAGCTATTGAGGTTGTACTCATGACGGAATTTTTGAAATTTTTCTTCAAATATCCATCGATCCTACCTAGTATGAGGTCCGGTCAAAACTTTATATATATATATATATATATATATATATATATATATATATATATATATATATATATATTTGTCTGTTACCGCTCTAGCAGAATTTCGAAAATTCGAAATATCTCCGTCACTATACGTCGGATCGAAATTTTTTAGAGAATCAATCGTATTGTAAATTAAATGTACTATAAATATTGTTATATACATTTGTTCTCTATCTTGAATATTAACCGAGATATTTGCATTTTTATTAAATCTGGGCGGCTAACGGCTGGGTGACTCTCCCACCAAAAGCTAGTTCTGCTGTTTCCTTAACTGCTCGACTCTCGTAAAAATTCCTCTATAGTATAACTTCACGTGGGAAATCTGCTTAGTTAACGCAGCCCTGCGTGACGGACTTTTTACATCGAAATAGAGAATATGTGGTCAGACGAGATCAAAAACATATCAAACCACCATGTGGGAAACCTGCTTAGATTACACAGCCCCTACAGGGCCCTGTGTGAAGGAATTTCTAGCAGATTTCCCCCCCTGGAAATCAGCTATTGAGGTCATACTCATGACGCGAATTTTGAAAAAATTTCCACCGATACTACCCAGGAGATGACGAAAAACTGTCTGTTAACGCTCCAGCGGTCGAAATTTTTCATTGATCTTTAACAAACTCAATATTTACACGTTTTATGTAAAAATTAAGGTCAAGTTTGTTAATGGCTGAAATCCGGTTACTAGGAGATGGGGATTTACTGGAGAAATTTCGAAAATTCATAATATTATCGTTATTATGCTTCGTAACGAAAAAAATGTTGTTATGTATGTTTTTCCTCTAACTTCATTATTAACCGAGATCTTTGTATTGCTTTGTGTTTTTAGCCTTCAGTAAACCCCCACTCCTACTAATGTTATATTAACAATAAGCTGTTGCATTATGAAGCAAATCATTTGAAGCCTAAATACTAAATATTGTTTCACTGAACATGAAACAATACTGAAACGATATCGCTGATAATCAGCAAAATCGGACTCAAAAAATACCAAAATTACAGAATGTACAACAAAATAACAAAATCACACTTAAAAATACAATTACTTACTGACTGAATTAATAAATGGCAACAGAAATCACTACGAAAGGACAACATCTAAAATTGTTTATTCCAGACATTAACGAGTGTTTAGGACAAAAATTAACATCAGCAGACTATTACTTTACACAATTAGTAACAGGACATGGAAAAACAAACTCTTATTTTAATCGTTTTGGCCTACTTGATTAACCAAACTGTAACTGTGACTTTAGTACTGAACGGACTTACAGATACTTGCTCTATGACTGAAGACTACTAACGTACCAAATTAAAGAATTTAAAAGTCCGTCACGCAGGGGCTGCGTAAACTAAACAGATTTCCCACGTGAAGTTTTATATTAGAGAAATTTCAGAATATAGAGTCAAACAGTTACGAGAAGGGCCCTAACTAGCTCTTGACGGAAACTCACGACTAGACCCGAAGTTAGCCGAACTCATCTCAGAAGCTGAAAACAGAAAAAATGCAAATATCTCGGTTAATATTCAAGATACAGAATAAATGTATATAGCATTATTTATAGTAAATTTAATTTTCAATAAGATTGCTTCTATATAATTTTTCGATCCGACGTATAGTAACGGAGATATTTCAAATTTTCGAAAATCCTCCCCTCTAAACCGTCCCTCCCACTGGTCCGATTTCAGCCATTAACGAACTTGATCTTTATTTTTGCATAAAACGTTTAAATATCGAGTTTGGTAACGATCAAACGAAAATTGCGACCGCTAGAGCGGAAACAGACAAATATATATATATATATATATATATATATATATATATATACATACAGTTTTGAACGGACCTCATTTTCGTCATCTCCTGGGTAGGATCGATGGACATTTGAAGAAAAATTTCGAAAATCGCGTCATGAGTACAACCTCAATAGATGATTTCCCTTAAAGGAAATCTGTTAAAACGGAATTAAAATACCGACAAAATAATTGGCCTGTTGAGGAAATTTTATAAACACAATAATCAATTAATAATATACGCTGAAGAAATGTATAACTGCCTGAATTATTAACAAATTCAAATACAGGTAATTAAATTATTTATTCATCATTATAACCTAAATTTTGGTTTCTTTTATTTTTTCTTTCTGTTGTAAATAATTTTAATTTACAAATATTTTGTTTTATTCATAGTTAAAAAAAATGTCATGTATCAAGCACTCATTATGTACAAATGGATGTATGGGACGTACATAATGAATGTACGGGAAGGAAATACATAATATATATATATATATATATATATATATATATATATACACATACATATTTGTCTGTTGCCGCTCAAGTGTTACCAACTCGTCCTCCAATTCCTGTGGCAGGCATTAGCCAATTTGAGCTGAAGATTATAATTTTCATTAATTATTTAATACAAAGCTCGCAGGAGTTAATATGTTAATAATGAAATTATTGAGGTAGCTCTATTGTCTAATAAATATAACAATTCCTTCATAGAGTTCGTTCAATTTGTTCATTTTCATTAAATGTATTCCCTGAGGGAAACTTAGCAAGTGTTTATGAGATGGATACAAAGCTGTAATAGTAGAATATGGAGTATTTTATAAGGTTTCCCGACACATATACTTCCCTCTAAATTATACATACAATATTAGAGATTGTATTACCGACGGCGAACTTAATACAATATACAAGGGCGTTAGTTAGAGATTTTCTTCCTTCCTCCATTTCATGTTTCTACCTTGTAAGGTCCAATCAGACCTTATATTACCGACTCCAGCAACATGTTAGCTAATTAACCGATGGTTACTTCCGTTCTTAGAATTCCCGTCTATTCCGTTAGTCCTTTCAATCTCAGAAAATTTCTAAAATCTTCGACTGATGTTGTACTCAAGAAGGAAATGTGAAAACTTGCACTAATTGGCTTCTATCTGCCTTGTAGCTAGCAAATAAAAAAAATCCCTCATGCAGTTACTAGCTAAACTAACCACACACTGGCTTCAAGGGTGGGAAAGGTTAATAAAAATCCCTCCAAAATCTGACATATATATATATGGCGGAAAACCAATAGAAAACGAAATAGGGCTATTTTTCATTTCTGGCCTCCCTTATAACCCTTACTCTTGTTCGTACCAAGAAATTTTAATACAAGTTGTAAGTATGGAGGTGTTATAACGCAATTATATACGGACTTTTGATGAGTTCGGTTCAGTCTTTTATGCCCAATAAAATTGTTGACTCCTGCATTAGGTATAAACAACTCGTATAAACTGTGTTATACTACAAAAGTTACTCTAGATAACGAAATATATATATATATATATATATATATATATATATATATATATATAAAATTATAACCTCTGTCTGTACATTGTTTTTTTCTCAAAATTTTACGATACTTTTTCGTTTCACTTGTGATAGGCACCATAACTACATTTTGTTTCTTTCGTGTATGTTTATTTGTTTGTTTGTTTGTTACCACCACGGAAGTATAAACTAGTTATACGCTAAAGACTATAACGGGAATCAACAATTTTATTTGGCACAAAAGACTTAACCGAATTAAACAAAACTCGGTATGTGAATTAGCACTACCTCTTTCATGATAATAAGCTGTACCATTATTTCTAGGGACGAGTAGTAGTGGGGGTTGTAAGGGAGGCCTGAAATTAAAAATAACGATATTTCGTATACTATTGTTTTTTTTGGCAAATATGCACATAACAAAAGCTGTTCATTTTGTTATTTAAAGTAACGTTTGTTCTATTCACATTAGTTTTATAACAAAGTATAAACGAGATATATACTGAAAACTAGGGCTATTTTTCATTTCTGGCCTCCTTTATAACCCTTACTCTTGTTCGTACCAAGAAATTTTAATACAAGTTGTAAGTATGGAGGTGTTATAACGCAATTATATACGGACTTTTGATGAGTTCGGTTCAGTCTTTTATGCCCAATAAAATTGTTGACTCCTGCATTAGGTATAAACAACTCGTATAAACTGTGTTATACTACAAAAGTTACTCTAGATAAAGAAATATATATATATATATATATATATATATATATATATAATGGTCTGTCCATTGAATTTTTCCATAGTTTTTCGTTTCAAATGCCATAGACACGATATCTGCAATTTGTGGCTTTGGTGTCTGTTTGTTTGTTTGACTGTTACCTTTGTACGCATAATCAGCTGAACCGAATTTTATGAAACTTGGTACTTATTTTACTATTAACCCAACTTATTGATTGGCTATACTAATATACTCTGAGACAAACAGGAGTGGGGGTTATAAGGATGCCTGAAATTAAAAATAGCGATATTTCGTTTCTTATTGGTTTTTTGGCAAATGTGCACATAACAGACGTTAGTTAATGTAACTTTTGCTATAGAAACCTTTGTAGTATAACACAGTTTAACCGAGATATCGGTACACTAAAACCTTTTAAAGGCCATAAAAGACTGAACCGAACTCATCAAAAGTCCGTATATAATTTAGTAATAACACCTCCTTAATAATAAACTATATTAAAATTTCTAGGTACAAACAAGAGTAGGGGTTATAAGGGAATCCTGAAATGAAAAATGGGGCTTTTTCGATTTCTTTTGGTTTTCCGCCAAATATAAACATGAATAAAGTTTGTTAATTTGATATTTAAATCAACATTTGTTATAGTATACACTTTTCTCTTCTTTATAACGAAGTGTAAATGAGATAAACGCGAAAAACTATAAAAGAGAGTCAACAATTTTGTTGGGATAAACTGAACTCAACGGAAGTCTCTGTATGTGGGTTAGTATTAGAACTACTTTGATTATAAGCTTTATCAAAATTTTTAGGGACGATCAGGAGTGCGGATTGTAAGAGGCGCTTTTACAATATATATTAAATTATTTTTAGAGTACCACTATTATTTATTTACACCACGTATATAAATTAATAGCAAAAATTCGAACTTTCAATGTTTTGAATAAGAAATTTAAGTAAAGCAATGTTGATTACACTCCAGCAAGAGCGGAAGTTGTCGGGAGGATAACACAGTTAATTGTGATAACTTATTTCCCGTGAAATATTGTATTTGCTTTCTACTCACATTTATTATAGTATTTGCTTTCTACTCCCATTTATTATTATGTAACTAAGCTCGGATTGGCTTTCGACTGGAAATACGTACATTATTGGTGGTATTTAATTGTAATAAATGCTATCCATGATTATGATTTGAATTATTCGCAATGTGTCTTAAGTGGAGAGGGTTTGATTAGGGACTTATTTACATTTGTTCTTCAAAAATAAAATTTCTTTTCTATAAGTCCCCTACCTGACCCCTGGGTGAAAAAAATGCACCCAGGCGGGAAGGGAAGTGGTTGTACTCATTGAAGCTTCGCCAGAAAATGATACTATCATAATTCAGAGTCAAATGATTTCCCGAGCGAAGTCGTGTGCCTTAGCTGGTATTTATACTTACGCAAAATCGTCTCATGTGCAGATAATTTCCTATTTTTTTCGAGGTAAATATGTTCAAAATTTCTTCCTTCCAAATATATTGATTTTCAAATGCAAAAAATACTTATTTGATCGTTACCAAATTCGTAATTTAAAAGTTTTATGTACAGATAAATTCAGTATCCTTAATATTCTAAGCAGAGTTTGGAGAGTGGGTGTTTGGACTGAGCGTAAAATATATAACCAATATGCATACGCTAGAGGAAAGAGAGAGTGAAAGCGTCTGGCGGGTAAAGAGAGTGTGTTAGAGAGATTTTATTTTACTTTTTTCTTGTATCCGAGATATTTAATATGTCTCCAATAAAGGTTGATGTAATTATAAAAGGGTTGTTGGGGGCGAGCAGGCAATAACCATTCAGCCGAGACTCCAACACCCAATATAATGTATACTTCAGAAGGTGTTTCACAGCTGACTGCAATATTCTCTGGGCCATTCCAGCCGGCAGGTGGTAGTACGTCAGCTCAGCTGATGCTACACGAATACCTCTCCCAGACAGGGTGGGTGTCCCGACAGAATGAGTAGCTCTACAGGATTACTCGGAGGTAAAAATAAATGAATATTCGAATGACGTTATGTGTGTGTGTGATTCGAGCTAGGAATATCGGCCCTTT
The DNA here is from genome assembly GCA_019009955.1 of Riptortus pedestris. NCBI lineage: Eukaryota > Metazoa > Arthropoda > Insecta > Hemiptera > Alydidae > Riptortus > Riptortus pedestris. Next base: position 142,969,756 of record CM032232.1, read on the forward strand.
TAGGAGGTTTCCCTTAGGGGCAATCCGTTATTGAGGTTGTACTAAAAAAAATGTCGTCCGTTCAAAATTATATATATATATATATATATACATATATATATATATATATATATATATATATATATATATATGTCTGGTAACGGCGGTTGGTAACGGCAGAAACTGGGGGTCTTTTGCAGAAGTCGACCTCCAGTGACTACACGTTATGTTATTTTACTCATATCAGGCTTAGGTGATAACATCTGTTACCTACCTATAATAAACAATGTAGCCATTTCCATTCTAACCTATAGCACTTCAGTAATTGAAACAATGAACAATAAAACAATTTATTAAATAATTATATTCATTTAGGAGGCATGGACGCACAAATGTCTTTAATTATTTGTTCGAAAAGGTCTTCGTTTTTGTTTCTTTGCCTCCAGACGAACTCGCAAATGTAGGAGTCGAGGAGCTTCCTGCTTGTCCCACACTGTATTTTGTTCCTTCTCTTCGCTAACGCCCACATCCCCTCCACGGTGTTGGTGTGAGCTCCTGTATCTGGGTCTCGGAAGTTTTTGGAGTGATTCACTGTTAGATGTTGGAAGTCATATCCCTCCAGTTTTGGAATACTGTCGTAACTTTTCCAACAGTCCGATATGACAGTGCTTCCAGGATATATGCACTCCTTAACAACACTGATTAAAGTTAATTTCGTACGGTCAGGAACTGCATACAGAAAACATTCCCTAGTTTCTCTACATATACCCCCGAAAACCCACTGTTCGGGATAAATTTTCCCTACATTATATTTTCTTTTTGAAAATAGACTCTCATCTATTTCAACAGTTAAACCCGCTCCTCCAATCTTGATGGGGTGTTTCAATATCCAGTCTGCACAAACTTCGCGTAAAAAATTCTTCATATCAGTAACTGTGTGCTCACCCATCCCAAATTCCTCAATGCAAAATTTAGTGGTGGTGTACTCCACAGTCCAGCTGTACAGGAAATAAACGAACACTGTAAATGGAACTTTGCTATTCTCAAGGTAAGTATCTTTCCGTAGTGAAATAGTTTTTCGACAGCTACGCCTCATACACCTCCATCTGTCATGAGCTTCTGATAAAATGAGACGCATTTCATGTACTTCCTCGCACTGTCTTCCACGATGCAAGATTCCTTTCTCCTGGGGGAAGGACACAACAGCTTTCTTGTCATAAATTTCTTGTACTAATTTTAACAAACCCATAACACTTTTGGATAGATCAAATGGCGGATAAACAACAATGAATACAGGTTAGCATTGATCATATGTTCATAATTGAATAAATGTTTATAAGATGTGAAATCACTCTTCATCGAGTTTAATCATTGGAGGTCGTCTTCTGCAAAAGACCCGAAATTGGCCCCGTAGGATGGGGGGGGGGGTCAGTGGTGGTATTTCTATAATTAAAAATATCTCCGTTACTAAGAGTTGGGTCGAAATATCGATATAAATCAATCTTATTACAAATGTAATGTTCTATAAATGTTGTTATGACCATGTTTCCTCTAAATAAATATTAACCGAGATATTTACATATTTCAGTTTTTGTCATCAATAAACCCCAACTCCTTCTCATGTCATATTCACAATATGCTGTTATATAATGAACCACATCACTCCAAGGTGCTTCATTATTTCCAACGTGTTTTCATTGAAGTTTTACTTTTGTGAGATGCATGCAAATACGTTATGCAATGTTTATTTGGTTAATCCCATACTCGATATTTATCAGGTTCAGTGAACATTATAGATCACATTTTTAGCAGATTTCCCTTAAGGGAAATCAGCTATTGAGGTCGTACTCATGAAGCGAGTCATGAAATATTTCCTCATAATGTCCATCGATCCCACCCTGGAGATGACAAAAATTTGGTTCCGTTCTAAATTTTAACTTGGATATATTTATATTTATATATATATATATAAATATTTATATTTATATTTATAGTTTCGTTTGTAAACGCTCTAGCAGTCGAAATTTTGTTTCTGATCTTTTACCAAAGTTCATATTTAAGTTTTATGTAAAAAGAAAGATCAAGTGTGTTAATGGCTGAAATCGGACCAGTGGGAGTGGGATTTTAGAGGGGGATCATTGGAAAATGGGAAAATATCTCCGTTGTTATGCGTCGGATCGAAAAATTGAATAGACTCAATCTTATTGCAAATGAAATTTAAAGTAAATTTGTTATATTACATTTATTTCTCTATCTGAATATTAAACCGAGTATTTGCATTTTTATTTTAATGTGGGCCGTTTCAGGCAAAACTAGTGTCGCCATATGTTCGGCTCTCTTATAGAGATTTACTCTACTATAAAACTTCACGTGGGAAATCTCTATACATTTATTCTTTAACTTGAATATTAACCGAGATATTTGCATTTGTATTAAGTGTGTGGTCGGCAGGAGTCGGCTATGTTCGGGACTCTCCGCCGAGAGCTAGTGCGGCCGTTTTCGTAACTGTACGTCCCTCGTGAATAGGTTTAGAGATTCCTTACTACTACTGTCGTTATTAGGCAGATTTCTCTATTGTAAAACTTCACGTGGGAAATCTGCTCAAGCATTAAGTGTGTTATTAGTGCTTTCTTGTTTTCAACCATCAGTAACTCTCTCACCTCCCTGTTGTCTTCTTGCTTTCTACTCATGGACTGTTTTACATAGAAATAGGGAATATGTGGTGAGATAAGATCATATGGAAAATTTGCCTAGTATATGATGACATCTTGCGTCTCGAACTTCTTATTGTTTATGTGTTGGCACTGATGATGGAGCAATTGCTCTGAAAGTCCTCTGTCTCGTATAAATGTATTATTTGTGGTCGTGTCCGTGTGTATTCTACTCGAGTGGCACTTATGTCTACTCCCTACTCCGTGCAAAGTTCAGAGAGAGCTTTCGTTATTCAATAATCCACGCTTTGCTAAGAAGCCTCGTGCTTCCAAGAACTGCACTTGTTGATGAACTTTAGTTTTCATTTCGATTACAAGTTTATAATTGAGAAGGCTAAAGGAGCGGAAGGCTATCGTGCAGACGGGAGGCGTCTAAGGCCAGAGTTTGGCCGAGATAAGAATGGGTAGCGTGGCACGGCCGTGTTTCGGGGAATGAGACAGGACTGCTCAGCTGCATCCAATCAAGGTCACTCTTTATCGCTATCAGCTGCTCTTTCATATTTCCTACTATTCTACCCTCCTTTTACCAGATTTCCCTCAAGTGAAATCAGCTATTCAGGTCGTACTCATGACGCAATTTTCGAAAAATTCCTTCAACTGTCCATCGATCCTACCTAGGAGATGACGAAAATGAGGTCGCTCAAAGTTTTGTGTGTGTATTTGCATATATGTGTGTGTTCGTGTGTGTTTGTGTGTCTGTTAACGCTCTGACGCTTGTTATGTGCGTTCTGTCTTATCATGATTATTAACCGGGGTATTTGCATTTTTTAGGTTTCAGCCTTCAGTAAACCTCCACTACTACTCATGCCATATTGGCAATAATCAGTCATATTACGAAGTCTGCCACTTTATTGGAAACGTAAATACAAAATATTATTCTCTTTGAACTTTTACGTTTTCAGTTAAATGCAAATATCTGACGCACCTAGGAAATCTGCTTAGTTGACTCAGCCCCTGCGTGACGGACTTTTTGAAATACTCCCCGCTGAACCTCCCCACCCCCGCTGACCTAGTTTTTGACATTAACGAACTTCATTATTATAATGTAGTAAAGAAAATCATTATTTTCGCGTGAAACGATAAAATACGGAGTTGGTAATGATCAATCAAAAATTGCGAAAGCAAGAACGTGAAAAGACCAATATACGTATATATGTCTGTCTGTGTTTATAGAATCCGCTAAAAAATATTTAAAAATAAAGAATAATAATAAATCAAAGAAAATTAAATAGGATTCCTAAAAAAACTTTCAAAGTGTAAACCCCAACACGACTTGACAAAGAAGATTTCATTAACTACGTTGAGTCAAATATGGAGCTACATATCATTTATAGATGTATGATGTATGTACACACAGATCATGTATGCCATGAGATAAACCAACTACCCCAGTTTTTAACAAATCCGCCATATTTCCCAAGTGCGCCACTTATTCGCATTTATCTCAACACGTAAAAGTTCAATGTGAACAATATGTGGTATTCTAAGCTTAAAATTGAAAGTGCTTCATAACTAGAATATTGAAAATTAAGAGTATTGAGTATGAGTGGGCCTTTACTGAAGACCGAGAAAACTAAAAAATGCAAATATCTCAAAAATAATCAAGATATTGTAAAAAAATTACATTAACAACACTTATAGAACATTACATTTGCAATAAGATTTTGGGGGTTTTTTTTTATAACAACTTTTTCGATCCGAACGCAATAGTAATTTGGAGATATTACGAATTTTTCAAATTCTCGGCCCCTGCTAAACCACCCCTCCCTCTGGTCCGATTTTCAGCCAATAACGAACTTGATCTGTTCTTTTAGCATAAAACGATTATTTATCAAGTTGGTAACGGATAAGTCAAAAATTTGCGACCGCTAGAGCGGTAACAGATACAAATATATATATAAATATATATATAGAAATTTACACAAATTTTTATATAGTGTGGTGTTATATATATATATATACTATATAGTATAACCTTTTGAACGGACCTCATTTTACGTCATCCCCTTGGGTAGGATCAATGGACATTGGAAGAAAAATTTCGAAAATCGCATCATGAGTACAACCTCAATAGCTGATTTCCCATACGGGAAATCTGCTAAAAGCCGACCATTGAATTACATAAATACAGAAGTTTTGAAGAAACTGCCCAGTACAGCTGTCGACAGACTTGAAGAAGGCGCCATCGCATCGATAGCATTTGCAAGTTGTACCCGCTGACAGCGTTTATTTACGGGATCTACCGACTGGCTTGACAATAAGTTCCCTTTATCCTGAGAGGAATAAATCCCACGACTCAGAGTTTTGAGAAGAAGGCCTTAAAGTCATGGCTAGACTGAGCCAGTGGTTCAAATTAAAAACTCCGTCACGCAGGGGCTGCGTAAACTAAGCAGATTTCCCACAGGACGTTTTACAATAGAGAAATCTGCCTAATAACAACTGTAGTAGTAAGAAACCTCTAAACCTAAAACATTATTTAGGGCGTAATAACCCAATAGTTTCTAGCCCCAAAAAACAGTTAACCTAAGCTTTAAACCTATTCACGAGGGACGAATAGTTATGGAACCGGCCGCCAGAGCTCTCGCTGGGATTGTCCGAACATAGCCTATCAGGTGAACACACGCATATACAATTGCAAATATCCCGGTTAATTTCAAGATAGAGAAAAACATGTATAGAGCAATATTTATTGTACATTTAATTTGCAATAAGATGGATATCTGTACAAATTTTTCGGTCCGACCATAGTAAATGGAATATTACGAATTTTCGAAAATCCTCCCCACTAAACCTCCCCTCCCCCTGTGTCCGATTTCAGCCATTAACGAACTTGATAGCTGTCTTTTTGCATAAAACGATTAAATAGCAAGTTTTGGGTAAACGATAAGTCAAAAATTGCTAAGCCCTCTAGAGCGGTAACAGACAAATATATATATATATATATATATATATATAAATACCAGTTTTTGAACGGACCCATTTTCGTCATCTCCTGGGTAGGACACGTAAGGGCATTTGAAGAAAAATTTCGAAAAGCCGCATCATGAGTACAACCTCAATAGATGATTTCCCTGTAAGGGAATTGTCGCTAAAAGTTATGAATCAGTGGCGTGGGCGCAGTGATCGTACAGAGATTCCTGGTTTATAGTAGTGCTGGCCCATGGATATAAACTGCTCAAAAGTGAATAGGGTATTGGCTGTTTTGTGGTATGTATGGGGCCTAGCATATTTTTTTATTATAAATATCATTAATATTTATTAGAAATTATAATCTTATAATATTTATTAGAAATTATAGAAATCTTTTCCCCCATAAAAAAGAAATTTAATTAAGATCGATTTAATTAAAATTAATAGGATAAGAAAAAATAACCAATATCCCTATTCATTTTTGAGCAGTATATATAAACATCGAAGGACGAACATTAGCTCCGAATGGTGCAGCTTCTAAACCTGCAGTCTGTCTTCTCTCTACATACTCAAATAGTCGATGCGGATTCGCGTGTAGTTAGCAGATTTCTTTACAAGGGGCAGACCATTTAGAGAGAGGTGGCATCCAAACGTGTTAGGTAACCAAACCCGTAAAGCTGGGGCTGCGTTAACTAAGCAGATTTCCCACGTGAAGTTTTATAAGAAGGAAACTTCAGAATAAAGAGTCAAACAGTTACAGGCAGGGCCCGAACTAGCTCTTGACGGAAACCACACGACTAGATCCGAAGTTAGCCGGATCTCATCACTGAAGCAGAAAACAGAAATAATGCAAATATCTCGATTAATAATCAAGATACAGAATAAATGAATATAACATTAATTATAGTAAATTTAATTTTCAATAAGATTGCTTCTATACAACTTTTTCGATCCGACGTATAGTAAAAAGGAGATATTTTGAATATTTCGATAATCCCTCCTCTCTAACCCTCCCCCCCCTCTCACTAGTCCGATTTCAGCCATTAACGAACATGATCTTTATTTTTGCATAAAACGTTTACATATCGAGTTTTGTAACGATCAAACGAAAATTGCGACCACTAGAGCGGTAACAGACATATATATATATATTCTAATATAATATATATATATATATATATATATATATTATAATAATTTTGAAGCGACCTCATTTTCGACATCATCCAGGTATGATCGAAGGACATTTGAAGAAAATTTTCGAAACTCCTGCGTCATGAGTACGACCTCAATAGCTGATTTCCGTTAAAGGGAAATCTGCTAAAATTGTGAACGGACCTCATTTTTGTCATGACCTAGGTAGGATCGATGGACGTTTGAACAATTGTGTTGAAAATCCCATCATGAATACAATCTCAATAGAAGTTTCTGCTAAGGGAAATCTGCCAAATGGAGTCCATGTAGGAGAACGTTTATTCCCACACACAGGATATCGCTGGAGACGTCATCTCCGTAACTTTTGAGCAGATTGCCCTCAATGAGTCAGCTATTGAGGTTGTCACTCATGACACGATTTTACTTCCGAAGATGAGGTTAATGCATTGAAACTGCTCTAATAAATGTTTTGTGAGGGGTTGAATTGGCATTTAAGATACCCTCGGGGCTCAGGTTAGCCATGCGAGTTAAAGCGTTGACCTTCTCACATCTCACATGGTAAACCCAGAGTGGCAAATTCGATTCTCGCCTGGGCAAAGGAAATTATTTAGTGACGAAATTCATTAAATAACGTCCTAAAATCCCACCCTGGCTAGAAAAGGGTGTATAAGATACCTTCATGTTTAACACTCACCTCTCGAACAATACAAGTTTACAGCATATTTATTATTTACCCAAAATTGAGGTTTCTAGTAATCTTCTTATAACCGTACAAACCTCTGGCTCATTAAAGACGATTAAATGCATTTTATTTGCAACGTTATTTGTTTGAAGTTCCAGTAAGGGTCCTAGCTGACCTAGTGCATCATTTATTTAGGGGTTGAGACCATAGTAAAGTCTAGTTTTACTATAATTATCAAGTACGTTTAACGTAAAATTTCTTATTATGAGTCGGCTGTTCTACATTACATTTTACGTAGAAATAGAATATGACATACAAAATTTGGGTATCCATTTGAAAGAAGGAAGTCACTGTGAAAAAAAAACACGATATTTCTAGCCAACATCAACCGTAAATAATTTCCAATTTTAAATCCTGGGTGAAAAACACATAGAAAACCGATGAAATCAATTCTGTGGACAGGGATTAAGCAATTCTTTGATTCATGGAATTTCTTTTGCGAGCAAATATAAAAATTTTAAAAAATATCCTAGTATAAGTAACGTCAAGTATTGTTACGTTTTTACAAAAATAATACACGTTGATTATTAGGGTTCTTTCAGATTGTAAAATTAAACACGCAGGCATTAACGTTTTTATTGCTGCACAATTTATTTGACTATCACAACTCACTTTTACACAAATGGTAAATTATTCCCTTCACTACTAATTGCAATATGCACTGATACCTTCACGTTTTAGCAGATTTCCCTTAAGGCAAATCAGCTATTGAGGTTGTACTCATGACGCACGATTTTCTCGAGATTTTTTCTTCAAATGTCCATCGATCCTACCTAGTAAGATGACGAAAATGAGGTTTCGTTTCAAAACTGTGTAAATATATAAACTTTTGTCTGTTACCAACTCTAGCAGTCGCAATTTTGGTTTGATCGATATCAAAACTCGTTATTCAGACGTTTCTATGTAAAAAGAAAGATCAAGTTCGTCATCAGCTGAAATCGGACCAGTGGGAGGGGAGGGTTTAGAGGGGAGATTTTCGAAAATTCCGAATATCTCTGTTAACTATACGTCCAGATCGAAAAATTGTTTAGAATCAATCTTATTGAAAATTAAATTTACTATAAATATTGTTCTATAACATTTATTCTGTATCATGAATAATAACCGAGATATTAGCATTTACTTATTGTGATGTGATGTCGGCAGGAGTCGGCTATGTTCCGGACATTCCGCAGAGAGCTAGGCGGCCGTTTTTCGTCACTAATCGTCCCTCATGAATAGGTTTAGGAGATTCATTACTACTACAGTTGTTATTGAGCGGATTTCTCTAAATTGTAAAACGTCACGTGGGCAATCTGCGTAGTTTACGCAGCCCCTGCGTGACGGACTTTTTATTGCTGCACAATTTAATTGACTATCACAACTCACTTTTACACAAATTGTAAATTATTCTTCACTACTAATTGCAATATGCACTGTTAACTTCACGTTTTAGCAGATTTCCCTTAAGGCAAATCAGCTATTGAGGTTGTACTCATGACGCGATTTTCGAGATTTTTCTTCAAATGTCCATCGATCCTACCTAGTAGATGACGAAAATGAGGTTCGTTCAAAAGTGTATATATATATACATTTGTCTGTTACCACTCTAGCAGTCGCAATTTTGGTTTGATCGTTATCAAACTCGTTATTCAGTCGTTTCATGTAAAAAGAAAGATCAAGTTCGTTAACAGCTGAAATCGGACCAGTGGGAGGGGGAGGTTTAGAGGGGAGGATTTTCGAAAATTCGAAATATCTCTGTTACTATACGTCAGATCGAAAAATTGTTTAGAATCAATCTTATTGAAAATTAAATTTACTATAAATATTGTTCTATGTATTTGTGTTGTCGGCAGGAGTCGGCTATGTTCGGGACATTCCGCCGAGAGCTAGGGCGGCCGTTTTCGTCACTAATCGTCCCTCATGAATAGGTTTAGAGATTCATTACTACTACTGTTGTTATGAGGCGGATTTCTCTATTGTAAAACGTCACGTGGGAAATCTGCTTAGTTTACGCAGCCCCTGCGCGACGGGCGTTTTATTACACAGCTCAACAAGTGATAATCAAATAAATTGAGCAGTGATGAAAATGTTAAAATTTGTGTATTTAATTGTGCAATCCAAAAGAACCCTGCATCCTTAACCATCTAATTATCACATGTTCCTGCAGATGAACGAATCAGGCGCACCTTTCTGGCGTACCTTATAGTCTGTGGGTGGCCTTAGTCCTTCTTTGGCTAGAAAAGTGTGTAACCTTCAGGTTACCCGTCAAGTTACAATCATATCTGACAACAATGAAATTAAATGTTAACAGTAAATAGTAATAAAATGTATCTTACTTGCCAGCAGCAGGACGATAGGAGGAGGTTTGATCTCTTGGGCGGTGGATTTCGGCGTCGTTTCTTTGGAGTTGTGTAGACATAGTTAGAAAATCTCCTTCTGCTATGACGGACGATGCTCACCCAGTCTATCATCTTTATTTCACTCTAGTTATTATTTTTTCGTTAAGTATTTAATATTTTTTCGAAACGTTTATCGTCCGATGGCACACTTTGAAATTCCATTTACAGCACTCTACTCGTGGACTGTACATCATAATATTTTAATAATTTGTATAAGACCTGCCCAAGTGGAAAACGTAGCAGACTTTCCTGAAAAGTGTTCATAAAATTCCATAATTGTGTGGATAATTGAATTTGTGTATTTATTACTTTTGCATACTCAGATTATATAGTTTAATTTGAACCCCCTTACACGCAGGACAAGGATCTTTTTGTAAAATGTTCATTAACCTGTAATACGACACACTATAAATCGGGAACATTTTTATTTTTACTTTTTAAATCATTTTGATAAAAATGACGTCAAAAATGAAAACCTCTGTCAGCCCATCCATAAATAATTCCATCGATTAAATGCGTCTCCAATGATTTCAATGGAATTAACTACCACTTGGGCGACTTCGATTCCCGTCTGGGCAACAAACAAGGAATTTATGTAGGAGGCAAACTCTATAAATAAAATTCTTCTCCCCCATCCATCAAAGAAAAATGTCCGTTACGCAGGACCTGTATATACCCCGGAGATTTCCCACGTGAAGTTTTACAAAAGAGAAATCTGCATACTGGTAACACAATACCACCGTGATTAAATAATGAGAAATCTTTCAGTTAATTAAAATAAATACCCAACTGAAACGGCTTCTGAATTGTAAGAATAATTTCTATTTTAATAACTCAAATTTTAGTAGTCCAAAAACTAAAGAAGGGGGGGGGGGCACAACAATAAATCATAAATAATTCAAATAAATGCGTATTTGCATAAATCTCACAAAGTAAGGAAGGTAATGTAAGGTTAATAACGCCAGGTATAGCAAAAAGCTTCCGCATGAGGCGACAAATGTCTTGGATTGCTGACGTATTCCGAACGATACCCCAGCACATTTCCTTCGCATTAAATTGCAATTTATCTCAAACGTACAAAGTAGGGAACAAACGTAAAGAACAATATTTACAGTAAATGTAATTCACAATAAGATTGTTTCTGAACAATTTTTCGATCCGACGTATAGTAACAGAGATATTTCGAAATTTCGAAATTCCTACCCTCTAAACCCCCCTCGTTCCCCTTGTCCGATTACAACCGTATACGAACTTGACCTTTCTTTTTACATAAAACGACTAAATATCGAGTTTGGTAACGATTAAACAATAATTAAGACCGCTAGACCAGTAACAGATGTATATATATACGGCTTTGAACTGACCTCGTTTACGTTATCTCCTAGGTAGCATCGATGGAGATTTGAATAAAAATGTCGAAAATCGTGTCATGAGTACGACCACCTATAACTGATTTCCCTTAAGGGAAATCTGCTAAAACATAGAAAATTTTCCTTAAGAGAAGTATGCTAAAATGGAGTCGTTTCGTTTAGTTATGCACGGACGTGATCATCTTGTGAGTAGGATCAAAGCACTTTTGAAGAAATTATAGAACTAACTTAGTAGATAGGTCTATATTTGCGAGTCATATAGTGAGCTTAGCTTCGCCCATCAGACACGGGTTGCACCATCCTGACACAGCTATGTGATGATGGTGACCTTTAGCCGGGCATCGTCAGACAGCAAGGGGGTGCTGATGAAGAGATTTAAGTGTCAGCGAAAGGTCGGCCTAGTTCCGTCTCGCTACTTAGTCTTGAATGGGCACATTCCCCATTCATATTCCAACCATTAATCATTCACGAGTTATTATACACAAACGACCATCTCTACAGGAATTATATAAAACCGGCTGATTTCTTCCGCAATCCCAGCATGATTTGTTCTTGTCAAACTCCATTTTCAAGTTTTTGTTCGCAGACTCTTAAGGGAAATCAGCTATTTTCAAAATTGTTCTTGAAATTTCCATCGATCCCTAGGATTTGACGAAAATGAGGTCCGTTCAAAATTATATATATATATATATATATATATATATATATATATATATATATATAGAACTCCAAAAACCGCAAAAAAACGCGAACACTTAGATTTTTTAGTGCTTATAATTTTGTTAAATACTTAAAAATATATTTATATTAATTCTTTTTAATTAAAATTATTGGTTAATCTATAGGTTATTTAAACAAAATTCTGCCAAAAGTGAATAATTCTAATTGATTATTTACAAAAAAATACAAAATAAAAAAAAAAAGAAAACATAAATTAACACATTTTTAAAAAAAAAAAATTATTCTTCAATTTTATTACAAGTTGGGGGGGGGAAATGGTAGACTTTCGCTACCCCAAGCGTTTCGGCAATGTAACGTACGGCTCCGTCCTTCCATCTAAGTTTGAAAGACCCATTATTCTGGACCGACATAAAAATAAAACATCAATTAAAGGAAAAGGCTTGGTTAATAATTAAAGATGTTTAAACGTGCGAAAAACAATTTACAGTTTAGACTAGATCAACTTCACGACAAATACATCGTAATACTGAGGTTTAAGCAGATATCCCTAAGGTAAATCCGCTATTGAGGTCGTACTCGACTTAGACGCGAGTTTTCTGAAATAACTAGAATATCTTCATAATGTCCATCGATCCTACCCAGCTTTTAAGATGACGAAAATGAGGTATCCCGTTCAAAATTTATATATTAATCTAATATATATAATATATTAATATATATAATATATATATATATACTATATCTACAATATATATAAAAATATACATATATATATATATATAAATATATATATATTGTCTGTTTACGCTCTAGCGGTCGCAATTTTTGTTTGAATCGTTACCAAACTCGGATTTAATCGTTTATATTGTAAAAAGGAAGATCAAGTTTGTTAACGGTTGAAATCGGACAAGGGGAACGGGGGTTGAATCGAAAGATTGTATAAAAACAATCTTACTGCGAATTAAATGTACTATAAATATTCGTTTTTTTTTGAAGTGCTGGATGGTGAAGGAATTATCCAGTAGAACAGTGAAGGAAAGAGGCGTTTTTTCTTACCTGAGATACTACGAGTATAAATATTGTTCTATACATAGTTTCACTCTCTTGCGTATTAACCGAGATATTCGGATTTTATAGTTTTCAGCTTTCAGTGAACCCCCCACTCCTACTAGTTTTATATTAATTATAAGCTGTTATATCAAGAACCACTTCAAATACCAAATATTGTTTTCAGCAAAACTTTATTATAAGATATACAAACAAATACGTTCCGTTGAATCTACATCTTTTCTTCTTGGATTACTAAAATCTGATGAACAATACTTGGTTATGTAATAAACCACTTTATTCGAAGCCTAACTACCAAACGTTGATTTCAAGGGACCCTCATTATACAAGATACAAGGAAATACGTTCTGTTTATCGCACCTCCCCCAACTTTAGTTCTTGGATTAATACAATTTGAGTGATTGAGATAAAAATTATTGTGATTCATTATAAATTTCGGTATTAACCCTCGGTCGGGCGCGTCCAGAATATTCCGCCATCGGGCGCGTGTATCTCACAGATCATCCTCAACCGTTTTTACGGAAATACAGTTTTTTAATCTATATTTTGCACTAAAATGTTCAGCGTGTGATTAGAAACCATAACAGAGGAAGTATTTGTTTGAAAAAAGTAAATAATTTTTAAAATTGACAAGTATTATAATATAATTGAAACGGTGGACGATAATTTTTAAATATAATTAAAAAACACAAAATATCTAAAGGAATTGTATAAATGGACAGCCTTAATTATAACATATTCATTTCAGTTTGTGAACAATATAAAAAAATATCTAAATAAAACTTCAAATCAAAATTAAGTACACGAAATCCCTTTTAGATAAGACTTAATGAAAAACATCAAAACATTTAAAAAATACCAGTTTTAATTGCTATTTCTTTTCTGCAGAGCAGCATTACAATTAGGACAAAGCATAAACAATGTTGTTAAAAATTTTTGTTTTTGCAAATCCTCTCACAAAAGTAATACAAACCTACATTTATTTCAGTTTGCTGTTCACAAATTTTCTTTTGTTCATTGTAGTGGAGGGAACTTTTTTATGCTGTTCTGTATTTGAGTTCAATGTATGTTCCAATGAGCTAGTGCACTCTTATGAGTCTCTGTAGTCTTCAAGTTCGTTTGGTAAACGTCTTCTATGGTCACTGCGCCGTGCAATATATCCTTGTACAAGTTCTTCTGAAAGCTCATGTTTGAGCAAAATAATAGAATAATAGGTTTTTATGATTCCATTTAATAAAGAGAAACTTAATTGATGTACATATTTATGAAATACAGATTTCAAAAAAACGTACGAGATACCACGCGATCTGGGAGATAAAATTTAATGACAGGTGAAACACACGACTCCGTTAAACACAGTGACACAACATACCTTGATGGGTGAGAGAGACCTATAAAGCACATAACTCAGAGCACTACGCCACCACTCTCTGCTAGGAGGTGTAGCAAATATTTTTCTAGAAACTGTATCTGAGAGATCACGCGCCCGACGGAGGGTTAAATATAGTAAATAGTTTACAATAAATTTAATATGTTATATTCAGATATATTTCAATAATTGTTTTTCTTTCCGGTGAAGAATATTTCTATCTGTAAAAGGTTGGCTGACCTGTTTGTTTGCTATTCAGACGCTTTCCGCTGGGTGGTTATTAAAATTGACTGAATGATTTCTCATTATTGTTGGTATTTATTCACATAAAGTTCACGGTGGTTTTAAGTGTTTACAGTAAGTTGATTTATCTTTTGTAAAACTTCACGTGGGAAATCTTGCAGCCCCTGAGTGATGGACTTTTCGATATTTGGTATTTAACCTTGTAATTAAGTGGTTCTTTACTGCGGAAGTGGTTCTTTAGTTTCAACCATTATGAATACCATTTATCTAGTATTCGGTATGGTATGTGTCTCACGATGTCCTCGTATAGTACGTTTGTTTGCGTGCAATGAGTTTCTTGGGTAATTGACTAAGCCTGGTGGTCCGCTGTCGTACTAAGTTCAAGGTCCTCGTGTCTTGGATACAAACATTTTGATTTGATTTATTTATTTATGGACATCACATCAAAGGTGATTTGCCCTTTCAAAAATTGCACAATAACAAAAGTAACAAATTGTTAAATAACAAAAGTAAAATAGATAACAAGAAGTAACAATAAGAAATACCAGAAAAAAAAACAATGACAAATAACAAACGTGAAATAGATAAACATTTTATATGTAAACATTAAAAAAAAAAAATATATATATAAAAAAAAATTATGATGAGTATAGTTGGTGATGATCAGAAGGAAATTAATGGCTGAAAATGAAACTTTTTTCTAATATTTGAACGTATTTTTTCGTTCCGGGTAAACATATACATGTGTACAAAAGCATCTAAAACATGTGGCATGTGTGTAGTTCTAATATTTTATTTATTTATTAGTTTTTATTTATGTGTGTCGCAATTTACGGCGATTCACACAATTTTCTTGAAGATTCTAAAATAGTAGAGGTAAAGCCACCTTATAAAAACCAATAAAAAAGGTTAAAAAATCTACAGAGGTAGGTAAAAATACGGAAATTTATTTTTTCTCCAGTGGATATTATTGCAGTCTATTTATTATTATTATATTATTTAATGTTATTTAATGTTAAATAACATTAAATAACATTAAATATATAAATCCATTAGGCCGCCCCTGTGGCCTAATGGATACAAACAAAATATATAATATGATTGCGGTAAAGTTTATGTGGGGCATCCAGGTAAAAATACGGCTACAAGAGTCAACCAACCCATGGCTGATCTAAAACACCAAAGAACAAAGACATCCGCCATAGACACGCAAGTATTTGTCCTCAGCAAATTAAATGCGTTGGGACAAAAGTTCTACATCGAAAATTTGAATAACAACAAAAATTTAAACAGCAGCAACAGATAGCCGAACTCCTCACAAATAAAATATAACGAATAACTTCATACAAGATGAAGAACCTAGTCAAAATTTCATCTGTTGTGTTACGTTATATTTCGAATATATTTTTACCGTACATGAGGTCGCTTGGTGAAGAAAAACTGTGAAATAAGAACTGTGTCAGCAACGCTTTCTTAATTTCACAACATTATCATATTTAAAAAATTAATATCGTGACCAGTCAGGGGGTTGAGCCACGCAATATGGTTGCCCTGAGAATGTGTCGTGTAAGCAGCCATTTACCCTTAAAAACCTTATCAACCTACGCTCATGAATAAACAACGACCAAATTTAAAGGAGGTTGTTACATTTTTCGTTTCAAAGAGGTTTATAAAATTTGCTCTAGCTGCTTCAGTTGTTGAGGGGCTCAGGTTAGCCATGTGGGCTAAGGCGTCAGTTTTAAGCTCACATGGTTAACCTAGAGTGGCGAGTTCGATTCCCGCCTGGGCAAATAGGAATGTATTTAGTGACCAACTCACTAAATGAAATCCTTAGTCCCATCCCTGGCTTGAAAAGGGTGGTAACCTGTAGATAACCCGCCCCAATTAGCATTAGTAGCATAAAGTGGACGTAAATAAATAAATAAGTACAGCTTTTGATGGGGAAAATCCTACCGAGTTGATTATTATAACCTTCCAATTGGAATCTTGGACTACTAAAATTTCATTAATGGAAACAAAAATTATTCTGATCCATTATACATTACAGGACTAGATATGGTAAATTGTTACTAATGTAATTAATGTATTACATTTCAGTAATTTTGTTTTCTTTGTGGTGAGAGGTTGGCAGATCTTTTTGTTTACATGTAAGACGCTTCGCGTCGGGAAATTATCAAAATTGACAGAAAGATTTCTTATTACCGTTTCTATTCATTCACGTGACAGTCACGGTGGCGTTTTGCTACCGCTATGTAGATTTATTTGTCTATTGTTGACCTTCACGGGGAAAATCTCCTTTGTTTGCCCAGCCCCAGCGAGAAGGCCTTCTTTCAAGTTCTGAGGGTATTGGTTTTGTTTTTATCAGTAAATCCATAAGAATAGAATTGTGCCAACAACAACTTTCTCAAAACATTTCATGGTATTTCAGCCAGGTTTCTCGGGGATGTATCTATAAGAAGGATTCCCGCCTGGGCAAATAGGAAATTACTCAGTGACGATTTCATTAAATCAAATCCTTAGTCCCTCCCTGGCTAGAAAAGGGTGGTAACCTGTAGATAACCCGCCCCAATTAGCCATAATAGCATAAAGTGTCCGCAAATAAATAAAGAAGTACAGTTTTTGATGGGGAAAATCCTACCGAGTTGATTATAACCTTCCCGTTGGAATCAGTCATTATTTGACTCTCCCTATTGTGTAAAATACTATGTCACGCTGGGAGATGCGTAAACTAAGCAGAATTCCCTTAATTTCCATTGATGCTATAGCGGATCTCTCACAAAAATAGGAGCCCCCGGCGGTACCAATACTACAACACTTCTCCGTTGTGGTTACGACGAATGTTATGTACGCTCCGGCTTTCTCACTGATTAACCGTGTATCCAACGTTAAATAATATGATAAGAAGGTCATTCCGGAAACCTACTTAATTTTTGCAGTATTTACTAGCCAGGCTCAATTTCTTCTGTCCAAACCGGAACTGGGGCCAATTGAATTATCGCTGCCATTTTTTGCAAGACATATTTCCTTCTGCCCAAACAGGATCTAGTGGCAATTGAAGAAATATTTCAAAAATGTTGGGTTTTTCAGGTAAATCTGGTAAGAATCTAGTTAGTATATGAAGCGAGGAAGCCCCGAGCTAGCGTCGGGATGAGTCAGGTTCCAAGAAGCCATACGAGATTAGGTAGTTTGTTTTAATTCCAGAAGGCCTAAGGGTGCTTTATTCTGCTTTCTTATTATCTTACATCCGAGATCCTGGTCTCTCTCTCTCTCTCTCTCCTCTCTCTCTCTCTCTCTCTCTCTCTCTCTCTCTCTCACGCTTAATCTCTCCCTCTCAGAGTCTCTCTCTCTCATCTCTCTCTCTCTCACACTCTCTCTCTCTCTCTCTCCTCTCTCTCTCTCTCTCTCTCTCTCTCTCTCTCTCTCTCTCTCTCTCTCTCTCACTCTTCACAACACACACCATCAGTATAATAAAAAAAAAAAAATTTCCAGTCAAAACCGGATAACCAATATTTACATATATTTCGGATGTATTGTATTCTCAAACAAGAAAGTTTGCAATAATAAGTTACAATATTAATTAGGTACTTAAAGCCTTGTATAAGATCGTTTTGTTATCGTTTTTGTTCGTAATTTGGACGTGTGCGGCAGGAGGGTGCCGTGCGGTTTACTGAACGGATTGAAAACTAGAAAAAACAAACGCCAAATATACCCTCGGATTATTACTCAAGTCTCAAGTTAAGTTAGTAAAATAATATATATGGCAATATTTTTTTATAGAAAATAACATTTTGCAATATACAATAAATAATATTGAATTCCATCAGAATTTTCGGATCCGACGAATTTTTGAAATTCCTCCTGAAAAATTCCCTCCCTCTAACCCCCCACCCCACCCCCCCCCATCACTGGTTTAATTTTAGCCACTAACGGACCGCTAGTATGGTACACAATATGTAAATATATATATATTAGTATATTATATATATATATATATATAAGGGTGTGTGTATTTGTTTGTGTGTGTGTGTGTTTGGTGTGTGTGTGTAATCATTTAATAATCTACAGGTCTCCGTTTTCTTTATCTCCTACCTTGTGTGTTGTGTGTGTTGTGTGTGTGTGTGTGAGTGAGTGTGTGTGTAAAATAATTATGGAAGGTCTCGTTTTCTTTATCTCCTAGCTGTGATCGATGGACATTTATGGAAATGTGTCCAAAATGACGTTTTGTTGACGACCACAATAGCTGGCCTACCTTATGGGAAATCAGCTAGCTGAAGAATATCAGTAGCTGCCTTAATATTCGAGACACGGAAAACAATTGTGGGCAACATTTGTAGAGAATTAAATATGCACGAACATCCTCGTATATATATTATTTTTTGAGATCGACTCATGGCGACCATACTTTTCATGAAATTTTCGATCTCGTGCCTCCCGTGTGTCTGTATGAGCTGTATGTAAATATCTATGGCTGAAAACAATGTTGCAACAATGCATCTCGAGTGAGGATCATTATCGTTTCAGATAAAAATTGCTGATGGTTATTGTAAGGATAGTTTGATTTATCGATTCCGGAATACCTCTAATAGAATCGATTTTTCTATCGACCCTACTTGACCTCGAAATAGTTGTAGATGGCGGTCTGCCAAGCTAGTTCTGTCCCTGAGAGTATTGCCCCGGGCACAAGGCCTAATGGGACCATTTCAAAAATATTTACATTTTTTTTTTTTTTTTATTTGATCGGCGGAAATCCGTGACACGGGCATCAATCAATCGAAAGCATTGGATGCCGTCCAATCATATCATCAGGTTTTAGCGGAATTCCCTGAAGGGAAATCAGCTATCGAGGTTGTACTTATAGCGGGATTTCTTCTAATGTCCCTCGATCCTACCTATGAAAAGAATAAAACGAAGTCCGTTCAGTACTATATATATGATACGAGGTCTGTAAGAAAAGTATTGAAACCGATTTTTTACTAACTAAAGTTTTAATTTTTTTCAAACAACTATGTTTTACCCCCTTCATAGCTGTTCCCTTCGGCAGCTATACACCGGCGTAGTCGTTGTTCCCACTCTTGGTAGCAGCAATGCAAGTATTCTCCTGAAATGGCTTTTAACTAGTCGTAACAGTCTCTTGAATTTTCTCCAGAGTCTCATAGTAACGTTATTTTAGGACAAATTTCAAATTCTGGAATATTTATTTATATATATATATATATATATATATATTATTTATATATATATATTATATTATATATATATTTGTCCGGCCACTGCTTTTGAGGTTGCAAATTATTGTTTGGTCGTTACCAATGTCTATATTTAGTCGTTTATCGGAATTTACGAAATTTTTCTTCAAATGTCCATCGATCCTACCTAGTAAGATGACGAACGAACGATAATGAGGTCCATTCAAAAATGTATATCCCATTATATATACTATATATTATATATATAGATATATATATATTTATATATATATACTTTATACATATATATTTGTCTGTTACCGACTTCTAGAGGTCGCAATTTTTGTTTTATTCGTTACCAAACGCGATATTTATTCCTTTTATGTATAAAAAGAAAGATCAAGTTCGTTAACGGCTGAACTCGGACCAGTGGGGAGGGGGGGGGTTTTTGGGGTTTAGAGGGGAGGATTTTTGATAAATTTGAAATATCTCCGTTTCTATTACGTCGGTTTTTACAAGAATCAATCTTATTGCAAATTAAATTTACTATAAATATGGTTATTATACATTTTTTTCTCTATCTTGAATATTAACCGGAAATTATTTGTATTTTTATTAAAACTGGGCGCCTAACGCGACGAGTTACTTCGGCCGTTTCCTTTACTGGCTCGGCTCTCGTGAAATTTCTCTATTGTAAAACTTCACGTGGGAAATCTGCTTAGTTAACGCAGATCTGCGTGACGGACTTTTTTGAATTTTGTTATAGTTTTCATTATGCATATATTTATTTTTTATAAATTTGAATATTTATTAAATTATATTTTTTAATTTATTATTTGTTAATCAATGATAATATCAGTAGTATTTTATATTTAAACTTTAATAATTCGGAAAAAAAAAAATGAGAAGAAAAAAAATATTTCTTGCCTGTTTAACAAAAACATGTCCTGTAGATTAATAAATATAGGTCTGTCCTGCCCTATGATTTGTTTAAATTTGCTGCAGTATTTTAACTGTACGAAGTTGGCGGACTTTTTACACTATATTTATATATATATTTGTCCGGTACCGCTCTAGAGGTTGCAATTATTGTTTGATCGTTACCAAAGTCTATATTTAGTCGTTTTATGTAAATATGAAGATAATGTTTGTCAACGGCTGAAATCGGACAAGGGAAAGAGGGGGTTTAGAAGGGGAGAATTTGAAAATTCGAAATATCTCCGCTTCTATACGTCTGACCAAAAAATTGTATAGAGTCAATGTTATTGAAATTTATTATTATTATTATTTATTAACGGCCATTTTTTGTAACTAAGGCTAATTGGGACGGGTTAGCTACAGGTCACCACCCTTTTCTAGCCAGGGTGGGGTTTTAGGATGTTATTTAATGAATTTCGTCACTAAATAATTTCCTTTGCCCAGGCGAGAATCGAACTCGCAACTGTAGGTTTTATTGAAATTTAAATGTACTATAAATATTGGTATATACGGTACATTTATTCCCTATCTAACTGGGATATTTGTATTTTTGAGTTTTCAGGCTTCAGCAAGCCCCCACTTCTACTCATGTTACATAAACAACACTCTTTTAGCAGATTTCCCATATGGGAAATCAGCTATTGAGGTCGTAATCATGACGCGAGTTTCGAAAAATTTCCTCAAATGTCCATCGATCCTACCCAGGAGATGACGATAATGAGGTCCGTTCAAAATTATATATATATATATATATATATATATATATATATATATATATATATCTATATTTGTCTGTTAACGCTCTAGCGGTCGCAATTTTCGTTTGATCGTTACAAAACTCGATATTAAAACGGTTTATGCAAAAATAAAGATCAAGTTCGTTAATGGCTGAAATGGGACCAGTGGGAGGGGGGGGGGGTTTAAAGGGGAGGATTTTCGATAATTCGAAATATCTCCGTTACTATACGTCGGATCGAAAAATTATATATAATCAATCTTATTGCAAATTAAATTTACTATAAATAATGTTATATACATTTATTCTGTATCTTGAATATTAACCGAGATATTTGCATTTTTCTGTTTTCAGCTTCAGAGATGAGATCGGCTAACTTCGGGTCTAGTCGTGAGTTTCCGTCAAGAGCTAGTTCGGGCCGTTCCCGTAACTGTTTGACTCTCTATTCTGAAATTTCTCTATGGTAAAACTTCACGTGGGAAATCTGCTTAGTTTACGCAGCCCCTGCGTGACGGACTTTTTATATAATAAACCGATTTATTCGAAGTTTAAATATCAAATATTGTTTTTATGAGACCTTTGTTATAAGAGATACATGCAAATATGTTCCTTCCCCCCCTTATGTTCTTGGACTACAAAAATCAATCAAATTGGGACAAAAATTATTCTGATCCATTATAAATTACAGGACTACATATCGTAAATTGTTTTCAATAAAATGAATGTGTTATATTTTGATATATTTCATTAACTGTTTTTCCTTTCCGATGAGAGGATGGCAGACTTGTTTGTTACGTTTCAGACGCTCCCCTTCGGGAAATTATTAAAAATTGACAGAAAGGTTACTTATTACAGTTTGTATTTATTCACTCAATAATCAAGGTGTTGTTTTACCAGTATGTAGATTTATCTATTCTTCACGAGGGAAATCTCCTTTGTTTACGCAGCACCTGAGTGACGGGCCTTTTCACGTTATGAGGGTATTGGATTTATTTTTAACACTAAACCCATAAGAATAGAACGGTGCCAACATCAACTTCCTCAAAACATTTCATGTTATCAATTTCCCGCCCGATTGTATCCATTTTCTCGGGCATGATAAGAAGCCTATGAGACCATTGATAAGAAGAGAGATAACACAGGCAGAGCTCTGTCAGATGCAGGCCTGAAGCTGTAGGAGGGGTTACGTAAGGCACTGCTCACTCACAGCCGTTCCTTGATGAATTATTCAATGTGAACGGCAATCCCACAAACCATTGACATTAATTCTATCTCTATATTAGATAATGGTCGCGCTCCTTCGTCACCTACTTACGTACAATATACCCAAAGTGGATTCTTTAGTATTAGCAACTTAGGAAAACGCTATATTTCTCTCCCGAACTTTCTTTATGAATAAAACATTCACCATTTAATGAGACTTCTATATTTCAATTTACTAAAAAAAAAGTCCGTCACGCAGGGGATGCGTAAACTAAGCAGATCTCCCGTGTGAAGTTTAACAATATAAATCTACATACCAGTAACACAACACTACAGTGAATATTAAGTGAATACAAACGATAATAAAAAAACATCCCGACGGAAAAAACAATTACTGTAATATATCTGAATATAACGTATTAATTTGATTTTAAACTATTTACTATAACTAGTACTGTAATTTATAATGAATCAGAATAATTTTTGTCTCAATCAATCAAACCTATAAATGTCTCTTGAAAACAATATTTGCTATTTAAGCTACGAATGATGTGGTTTATTACATAAACCAGTATTGTTTATGTATCACGAGTAGAAGTGGGGGTTTGCTGAAGGCTGAAAAAACGCAAATATCTCGGTTAATATTCAAGATAGACAATAAATGTATAGAACAATATTTATTATACTTGTAATTTTCTATAAGATTGATTCTATACATTTTATCCATCCGACGTATAGAAACGGAAATATTTCGATTTTTCAAAATTCTCCCCCTCTAAACCCCTTCTCCACCTGGTCCGGTTTTAGCGGTTAACGAACTTGATTTTTCTTTTTACATAAAACGACGAAATATCGAGTTTGGTAACGATTAAATAATAATGTCGACCGCTAGAGCGGTAACAGACATATATGTGCATATGCATGTATGTATGTATATATATATATATATAAACATACATTTTGAACGGACCTCATTTTCGTCATCCCCTTGGTAGGATTGATGGACATTAGAAAAAAAAAAATTCGAAAATCATTAGTACAACCTCAAAAGCTGATTTCCCTTCAGGGAAATCTGCTAAAAAACTCGACGCATTGTCCATAACCCGAGCCTGTACATATCGATTATCCCATTTATGGATTATTAAATCACAATTAAAATAAATTCGTATTATTATTTATATTATAGAATTTATAAATGACAAAACGGTTAACGTGAGACCGCTCATTATTTATAGATAAAATATTTTCTTGTCCATAACCGCTTATTGCTATTCAGTGTTATTGTCATCGCTTTATGCTGTTCATACTTGACCAGGTTATCTTAGTCATTCTGTTTCTTTCGTTATCAAAAAATGAGTGATCGTTTATTAAGAACACTTTGTGTTTATTAACAACATTTGGTGTTTATAATCACCACTAGGTGATGGTTTATTATCACACCACTTGGATAGCTACCTTGTAGAGTTGATTTGTCAGACGACGGCCGGGGACGACCGCTTTATCCAGCTACTGTGCTACATCGTCCAGCTCTGGGCTAACACTAATTTTAGCAGATTTCCCTTCAGGGAAGTCAGCTATTGAGGTTGTACTCATGACGCGATTTTCGAAATTTTTCTTCAAATGTCCATCGATCCTATCCAGGAGATGACGAAAATGAGGTCCGTTCAAAACTGTATATATATATATATATATATATATATATATATATATATATATATATATATATATATTAGTCTGTTACCGCTCTAGCGGTCGCAATTATTATTAATAATCGTTACCAAACTCGATATTTAGTCGTTTAATGTAAAAAGAAAGATCATGTTCGTTAACGGCTGAAATTGGACCAGTGGGAGGGGGGTTTAGAGGGGAGGTTTTTTGAAAATTCGAAATATCTCCGTTACCATACGTCGGATCAAAAAATTGTTCAGAATCAATCTTATTGAAAATTAAATTTACAATAAATATTGTCTATACATTTATTCTGTATCTTGAATATTAAGCGAGATATTTACATTTTTATTGTGTGTGTTGTCGGCAGAAGTCGGGTATGTTCGGGCATTCTGCCGAGAGCTTGGGCGGCCCTTTTGTTGTTTTGTTATAGTTTTCATTATGCATAAATTTATTTTTTATAAATTTGAATATTTATTAAATTATATTTTTTAATTTATTATTTGTAAAAACAATGATAATATCAGTAGTATTTTATATTTAAATATAATAATTCGGGAAAAAATATTTCTTGCCTGTTTAACAAAACCATGTCCTGTAGATTAATAATTATAGGTCTGGTCTGCCCAATGATTTGTTTAATTGCTGCAGTATTTTAACTGTACGAAGTTGGCGGACTTTTACACTATATTGTGAGATTTAAGTGACTAGGAAGGTTAATTGTGTACTAAGTGTTTATGTTCGCATCGCGGGTGAGTGCGTTTATGTCTTGCTCTTCAACCTTAAAAGACAAGACATCTTAGCTGTTTAGCTGTTGTAAGTTGTCTAGTCTCTTACCCTGGACTTTATGTCAAGTCCTTTCTATGAGATGCGTCGGAGTATTATCGATTGGTTTCGGAAGGACCTGGACCTGGGGGGCAAGAGGGGGGAGGTATTAATGAAATTGCCGAAGAGAGAGAGAGGGAGGGGGGTGGTTGAAAGAGCTCCAAGAATAGCGCCCCCTTCCTCGTGAACCCTAACCAGAACTCGGCGGGAGGGATCACAGGCCGGGTCTGTCGTTGCCAAAACTAGCCAGATGGATATCCACAAATACCCTTCAGATCGTCTAGCCGGTGTCGCTTCTTGACTACATCTCTGGAGTCGGATGAGTCTTCTTTCATTATGAATGAGATTGGTTGAAGGGAGGTGATAAATTGGTAAAGAGAGGAAAAGTCCGTCACGCAGGGGCTGCGTAAACTAAGCAGATTTTCCTCGTGAAGTTTAACAACAGATTAATCAATATAATGGTAACATAACAGCACAGTCAATACCGAGTGAATAAATACAAACTATAATAAGAAACCTCCGGACAGGAAACGTCTGAAATGTAAACAATTAGGCCTGCCAACGGCTCACTAGAAAGAAAAACCTCGTGTTTACTTCATTTTACGAAAAAAGGGAATGCAACAAAAGTTACTCTAAATAACAAAATAAACAGCTTTTGTTATGCATATGTTTGCCGAGAATCTAATAGGAAACGAAACATCACAATTTTTCATTTCAGGCCTCCCTAATAAACCCCACTCCCGTTTGGACCTAAAAACTTTAATATAGCTTATAATCATGGAAGAATTAAAGATAATTCACATACCGAGTTTCGTTAAGTTCTGTTCAATCGTTAGTGCCCATCAAAATTGTTGGCTTCCGCTTTAGTATCTCGTTTATACTTTGTTATACAGCAAAAGTGAATGTAACAAATATTACTTTAAATAACTAAATAAACAACTTTTGCCATGTGCATATTTGCAGAAAAACCAATAGAAAACGAAATGCCGCTATTTTTAATTTCAGGCCTCCCTTACCACCTCCACTCCTGCTCGTCTCAGAGAATATTAATACAGCCTAAACTCTAAGTTGGGTTAGTAGTAATATACGTACCAAGTTTCATAAAATTCGGTTCAGCCATTTATGCGTGAAAAGGTAACAAACAAACATACACGGAAAAACAAATTGCAAATTTTTTGTCTATGCCATGTGAAGCGAAAAAGCATCGTGAAATTTCGAGAAAAAAGTCATTGTACAGACAGAGGTTACAATTTCATATATATATATTTTTTTTTCTTCGTCATCTGCTAGGTAGAATTAATGGACTTTTGAACACCTTTTTTCGAAATTCCGGTCACGAGTGCGACTTCAATAGCTCATTTCCCTTAACGGATTTCTTCTAAAACGAATTCTGCTCAAAACTATATATAAAAATGTAACCTCTGTCTGTAAATTGATTTTTTTTTCTCGAAATATTATGATAATTTTTCGTTTCACATGGAATTGAAACAGTATCAAAAATATTTTGCTTTGGCGACTCTTTGTTTTTTACCTTTTTATGTCTCAACTAGTGACCAAGTTTTATGAATCCTGTTAAGTATATTACTACTAACCCAACTTAGACTTTAGGTTGTACTAATATTCTCAGAGATGAACAGGAGTAATAAGAAAGCCTGAAATTAAAAGTGTGGATATTTCTTTTCATCTTGGTTTTTCTCCAAACAAGCATATAATTAATTTTTTTGTTGTTCATGTTGCATTTCTGTTTTTCGTGTTCAATTTCTGTTATGTAGTTTTTAACTTTCGTTAATTATTAAAATTTGTTTCGTTTCGTTTTTTTTTAATTTTATGTAGTTTTTTCCCCGAGTAACATCGCCACAGTTGCGAAGCCCTAAATAAAAAAAATATAGATTCTATTTACAATAGAAATGTAAACTATTTCGATTATTTAATTGTTATATTGTATTATTTTTAAAAAATGCATGCTGAATTCGCATATCGTGTGAGAGTGGAAGTTGTGGGAAATCAAACTCTTTGATTTTGGTATATATATTCTTATTTTTTCCCATATGTCCCAGTAAAAGTTGAATGAAGAAAATATTTGGTATTTAAGGTTCGAATATTGGTTCGAGATATAACAGTAATATGACGTGAGTAGGAGTGGGGGTGAGTGAAGACTGAAAACTAAAAAATCCAAACATCTCGGTTAATGATCATGATAGGTAACACTTTATTACAAAATTTATCATAGGCAATTTAATGTGAAATAATATTGCTAATGTAGTGTTTGTAGCAGATCCCCCTTAAGGGAAATCAGCTATTGAGGCTGATCAAGTTCGTTAATGGCTGAAATCAGACCAGTGGGAGGGGGGTTTAGAGGAGGGATTTTTGAAAATTCGAAATATCTCCGTTACCATACGTCGGATAAAAAAATTGTATAGAACCAATCTTATTGCAAATTAAATTTACTATAAATATTGTTCTGTACATTTATTCTCTATCTTGAATATTAACCGAATTATTTGCATTTTTATTAAATGTGGCCGGAAAAGGCACGAGTGAGTTTCCCGCCAAAAGCTAGGTCGGCCATTTCCGTAACTGCTTGGCTCTCGTATTGAGATTTCTCTATTGTATATCTTCACGTGGGGAATCTGCTTAGTTAACGCAGCCCCTGCGTGACGGACTTTTTGTTAATAAAGTTTATGATGCAGCAAAATGTATATAACAACATTTACAAACAAGTACATTTGCAATAATATCGGTTCTATACAACTTTTCGATCAGACTCGAAATGACAGAGATATTTTCAATATTTGAAATTCCTCTTTTCCCACTTGTCCAAGTTCAGCCGTTTACCAACATGACATTTTGTTATGTAATCAAGACTTATATATCGAGTTTGGCAACGATAAGAAAAAAATCTTTAAGGAAAATCAGTAAAAGGGGTAAAAAAGTCCGTCACGCAGGGCTGCATTAACTAAGCAGATCCCCCCTCCCCACTATGCGTTACGTATTTGCATTTATCTCAAAACGTTAAAGTTCAATGATAACAATATTTGGTATTTAGGCTTCATATAAATTGCTTCATAACATTATAGATTATTGTTAATATGAGATGAGTTGGGGTTTATTCAAGACCGAAACGTAAAAAAATGCGAAAACCTCGGATAATAATAAAGATAATGAAAAAATGTACATATCAATATTTATAGAATATTACATATACAACAGGATTGGTTCTAAACAATTTTTCGATCCGACGCATAATAACGGAGATATTAAGAATTTTCGAAATTCTCCCCCTCTCTCTTGTCCGATTTCAGCCGTTAACGAACTTGATATTTTTTTTTCACATAAAACGATTAAAAATCAAGTTTGGTAACGATAAAACAAAAAGTCCGTCACGCTGGGGCTGGGTAAAATAAGCAGATTTCCCACGTGAAGTTTTACAATAGAAATATTTCACGAGAGGCAAGCAGTTAAGGAAACGGCCAAACTAGCTTTAGCCAGGAAAGTCACCCGTCCGTTAGCCGCCCAGATTTAATAAAAATGCAAAATATCTCGGTTGATATTCAAGATAGAGAATAAATGCACATGGCAATAATTATAGTACATTTAATTTTCAATACAATTGGTACTATACGATATTTCAATCCGATGTTTAGTAACGGAGATATTTCGAATCTTCGAATATCCTCCCCTTTAAACTCCCTCTCTTCCTGGTTCGATTTCAGCCGTTAACAAACTTCATCTTTCTTTTTGCATAAAACGACTAAATATTGAGTTTGGTAACGATCAAACAAAAATTGCGACCGCTAGAGCGGTAAACAGACAATATATATATATATATTATATATATATATATATATATATATATATTTATATATATATATAGTTTTGAACGGGCCTCATTTTCGTCATCTACTTTAGGTAGGATCGATGGACATTTGAAGAAAAATTTCGAAAATTCCGTCATGAGTACAACCTCAATAGCTGGTTTCCCCTAAGGGGAAATCTGCTAAAATTGCAACCGCTAGTGCGGTACATCCACATATGTATTCAATTTTGATTGGACTTCATTTTCGTCATCTCATAGGTAGGATCGATGGACATTTGAAGAAAATCGCAACGCATAAAATGTAAACGTATATTTGAGTTACTGCATTTCCCATTGAATAATATTTTACACCTAATTAATTTATTAAACTCACAAATTTTATTATTTATTCGTTGTAGAAAGGAAATGTGCAACCCTCAGGTTCATACTTGGAATCACCAGATCACGAATTCCTATTTATATGAAAAGGAGTGAAATGTGTAGCTGTTATTGGAGGTGCTGTGAAGTATTACTTCCTGTGTCTACAATTTATCTAGTGAGCAAGCAAACAGTTATCGGAGGTAAATAGAACAATTTACAAAATAAATAAAATATATAAATATACATATATATCCGTTGGTCGTTAAAGAGAAAAGAAAATATGCAGACCTTTTCCAGAATTGTGGAGTCTGCGAAGGAAGTTCTAAATCTGTGTGTCTCGGGTTTACTCCATATTTAAAAATAGACCCTGACAACTAAACACAAGTCATGCTTGTTTATTTTCAAATGTTTACAAGTTTTATAAAAGATTGGATCCTTTGAAATCCAAAGGGAACAATTTAATTTGTTTAAAACAGATCTCGGGAGCCCCTTGTAGTCAGAAATAGAGCCCGCAAATGCTTTCCTCAAATTTCAATGTGGCCTTTTCATGATATGAAGATATTTCAAAACGCAAAGATTGTGTCACTTTAGCAGATTTCATTTACCAAGTATTGAGGTTGTACTCTTCTCGCGATTTTCGAAAAAGTATTCCCTCCTAATCCTGCTATATTAAAAATACGCTGGTATATCATTAACCACTTTATTCAAAGCTTAAATGTCTAATATTGTATTTACCTTACTTCACCTCTTACTCAGTAATGTCTAACTATCCTACCTATGAGATGACGAAAATGAGGTCCGTTCAAAATTATACATATACCCGCCGGTGGCAGTGCAGGTCAAGGAGTGGGCACATGTACCACTACTGGCAGTAAGCTGAAGAAAAAAATTGGCGCAGGTTCGATCCCCAATGGGGAACATTAGTTCACGAGGTGAATCACAATGCGCGCTAGTGTCGCTATGCTTATGGACCAGCGGGAGTCTAAAAAGTATATACATCTGACCCCCTCGGGATGACTAACGATTACAACTCTCTTATCTCCCGTCCACAGCCAGGCAGACAATGTGAACAAGCCACAGACCCTCAGGTACAATGAAACCCAGTCTACTGGAGACGACTCATGGTCCCGTGGTTAACGGGGGTTGTACGTCGAGTAGATCACTCACAGCGTAAAAGTTCACGAATGTCTTGAGCCTCGCTCGGGGGCAACTATGGATCATAAAGTTTGAAATGCCAACCGAATATATATATATATATATATATATTATATATATATATATATATATATATATATGTCTGTGAAACGCTCTAATGGTCGCAAGTCTTGTTTGATAGTTACCAAAATAGATTTATAAGTGTTTCATGTAAACCTCAAGAGTATGTTCGTTTAACGGCTGAAATCGGACCAGTAGAACAGGAGATTTAGAGGAGCGAATTGCGAAAAATATAACAAAAAAATAATGCAGCAAGTGTATGTATGAGTAAGTGTGTGAGTGTGCGTGATAAATTAATTTTAATTAATTGCAAAAAAAAATGAAAAAGTACATACGGAAGTAAATCCCTAATTGCATATGCGTAAAATACATGAATGGTCTGGTGTAAGTTTAATTTTCAGCTCATGTGTAAAGAACCAATAAGTTCGAGGAATATTTTGCTGGACATCTTAGTCTGGCGTAAGTTTTATCCTCAGTTTATGCGCATGGAATCAATAAGTTCCAGGGAATATTTTACTGGGCATCTCTATCAGGTGTGAGTTTTATTTTCATTTAATGCACTATGAATTAATAAGCTCCAGGAATATTTTACTGAATATCTCTGTCCGGTGTGTGTTTCCTTTTCAGTTCATATGAGAGGAATCCAAAAGTTCCTGGAATATTTTACTGGGCATCTCTATCAGGTCACCTGATTCAGGTGTGAGTTTTATTTTCATTTAATGCACTAGGAATTAATAAGCTCCAGGAATATTTTACTGAATATCTCTGTCCGGTGTGTGTTTCCTTTTCAGTTCATATGAGAGGAATCCAAAAGTTCCTGGAATATTTTACTGGGCATCTCTATCAGGTCACCTGATTCAGGTGGTGAGTTTTATTTTCATTTAATGCACTAGGAATTAATAAGCTCCAGGAATATTTTACTGAATATCTCTGTCCGGTGTGAGTTTCCTTTTCAGTTCATATGAGAGGAATCCAAAAGTTCCTGGAATATTTTACTGAACATCTATGTCTGGTGTGAGTTTTACTTTTAGTTCATGTGCAAGTTAACAGACGATTCGGACAACTTCTAGACTGTTAAATAGAAGATCTCACTTGTCTACCGACAATAAACTAACAATGTACAAGTTACTACTTAAACCAATGTGGGCATACAGAATAGAAGTGTGGGCTACAGACAAAACCTTCGAACATCAGACGCATCCAGATCTTCAAATCCAAAGTCCTGCGCACCATAGTAGATGTTCCATATTATGTTACAAACCACACCCTCCATAAAGATTTTGATATCCCATTTGTAAAGGACCTAAGATTCAGAAAATTCCACAGCAGGCTATCCAATCATCCTAATCCACAGGTCCTAG
The DNA here is from genome assembly GCA_019009955.1 of Riptortus pedestris. Lineage (NCBI taxonomy): Eukaryota > Metazoa > Arthropoda > Insecta > Hemiptera > Alydidae > Riptortus > Riptortus pedestris. The sequence continues at coordinate 143,001,714 of CM032232.1, forward strand.
CCCTTTCCAGCACCACACATCCATATTCACCTCGACAAGAGACAATGGGCCAGAGATCTCCTATAGAAGTGTAAAGTGAAGTGATAGCAGTGGCTATTTTCTTATCAAGTGCCATTCCTCCTTAGCTGTTGACTTCCTTGCCAGGCAGGGAGAGGCTGCTCATCTCATTGTGGTGAAGGGGTGTGGCTTGTGTCAAGAGTGATGGAGGACGATTTTATTGTACATATTATACGCATTACCAAATGCATTTAAATGCAGAATATAATATTCTTAATAAAAAAAGTTCATTTGCAAAAAATCAATAACGTCTAGCAATATTTTGTTGGATATCTTTGTTAGGTGTGAGTTTTGTTCTTAATTTATGAGCAAGGAATCAATAAGTTCCAGGAATATTTTACTGGACATCTTTGTCTGATGTGAGGTTTATTTTCAGTTCATATACGAAGAATCAATAAGTTCTGGAACATTTTACTGGTTATCTTTACAAGCTGTGAGTTTTATTTTTAGTTGATGTAAGAAAAATCAATAAGTTGAAGGAATATATAACTGAACATCTCTGTCTGATGTGAGTTATCTTCTTAGTTTATGCGCAAGGAATCAATAAGTTCCAGGAATATTTTACCGGACATCTCTGCCTGGTGTGAGTTTTATTATTAGTTCATTAGCCGAAAATCAATAAGGTCCAGGAATATTTTACTGGATATCTCTGTTTGGTTCGAGTTTTGTTCTTAGTTTATGCGCAATGTTTCAATAAGTTCCAGGAATATTTTACTGAATATGTTTCTTCTGTTGTGAGTCATCTTTCTTAGTTTATGCGCAAGGAATCAATAAGATTCCAGGAATATTTTACTGAATATTTCCGTCTGGTGTGAGTTTTAATTTCATTTTATTGGTAAATAATAAGTTTCAGGAATATTTTACCGGACATCTCTGCCTGGTGTGAGTTTTATTATTAGTTCATTAGCCGAAAATCAATAAGGTCCAGGAATATTTTACTGGATATCTCTGTTTGGTTCGAGTTTTGTTCTTAGTTTATGCGCAATGTTTCAATAAGGTTCCAGGAATATTTTACTGAATATGTTCTTCTGTTGTGAGTCATCTTCTTAGTTTATGCGCAAGGAATCAATAAGGTTCCAGGAATATTTTACTGAATATTTCCGTCTGGTGTGAGTTTTAATTTCATTTTATTGGTAAATAATAAGTTCCAGGAATATTTTACTGGACATCTCTATCCGGTGTGAGTTTTATTCTTAGTTCATTAGCCGAAAATCAATAAGGTTCCAGGAATATTTTACTGAATATGTTCTTCTGTTGTGAGTCATCTTCTTAGTTTATGTGCAAGGAATCAATAAGGTTCCAGGAATATTTTACTGGACACCTTTGCCTGGTGTGAGTTTTATTATTAGTTCATTAGCCGAAAATCAATAAGGTCCAGGAATATTTTACTGGATATCTCTGTTTGGTTCGAGTTTTGTTCTTAGTTTATGCGCAAGGAATCAATAAGGTTCCAGGAATATTTTTACTGGAGATCTCTGCCTGATGTGAGTTTTATTATTCTTTCATTTGCTGAAAATAAATACGGTCCAGGAATATTATACTGGATATCTTTGTTTGGTTTGAGTTTTGTTCTTACTTTATGCTCAAGGAGTCAATAAGGTCCAGGAATATTATACTGGATATCTCTGTTTGGTGTGAGTTTTATTATTAGTTCATTAGCGGAAAATCAATAAGGTCCAGGAATATTATACTGGATATCTCTGTTTGGTGTGAGTTATCTTCTTAGTTTATGCGCAGGGAATCAATAAGTTCCAGGAATATTTTACTGGACATCTCTGCTTGGTGTGAGTTTTATTATTAGTTCATTAGCGGAAAATCAATAAGGTCCAGTAATATTATACTGGATATCTCTGTTTGGTGTGAGTTTTATTATTAGTTCATTAGCGGAAAATCAATAAGGTCCAGGAATATTATACTGGAGATCTCTGCCTGATGTGAGTTTTATTATTAGTTCATTAGCCGAAAATCAATAAGGTCCAGGAAATATTTTACTGGATATCTTCTGTTTGGTTCGAGTTTTGTTCTTAGTTTATGCGCAAGGAATCAATAAGTTCCAGGAATATTTTACCGGACATCTCTGCCTGGTGTGAGTTTTATTATTAGTTCATTAGCGGAAAATCAATAAGGTCCAGGAATATTATACTGGATATCTTTGTTTGGTTTGAGTTTTGTTCTTAGTTTATGCTCAAGGAATCAATAAGGTTCCAGGAATATTTTACTGGATATCTTTGTTTGGTTTGAGTTTTGTTCTTAGTTTATGCGCAAGGAATCAATAAGGTTCCAGGAATATTTTACTGGATATCTTTGTTTGGTTTGAGTTTTGTTCTTAGTTTATGCTCAAGGAATCAATAAGGTTCCAGGAATATTTTACTGGATATCTTTGTTTGGTTTGAGTTTTGTTCTTAGTTTATGCGCAAGGAATCAATAAGGTTCCAGGAATATTTTACTGAATATGTTCTTCTGTTGTGAGTCATCTTCTTAGTTTATGCGCAAGGAATCAATAAGGTTCCAGGAATATTTTACTGAATATTTCCGTCTGGTGTGAGTTTTATTTTTATTTTATTGGTAAATAATAAGTTCCAGGAATATTTTACAGGACCCGGCGTGAGTTTCATTCTCAGTTTATGTGCTTAGAATCAATCAGGTCCTACTCACAACCGGTAAAAATAACCAGTAAAATGTTCCAGAACTTATTGATTCTTCGTATATGAACTGAAAATAAACCTCACACCTAACAAAGATATCCAACAAAATATTCCTGGAACTTATTGATTCCTTGCTCATAAATTAAGAACAAACCTCACACCTAACAAAGATATCCAACAAAATATTCCTAGACGTTATTGATTTTTTGCAAATGAACTTTTTTTATTAAGAATATTATATTCTGCATTTAAATGCATTTGGTAATGCGTATGATATGTACAATAAAATCGTCCTCCATCACTCTTGACAGACATGCTTTATGAATAACTCTGTCTGGAGTGAGTTTTATTTTTAGTTCATGTGCGACGAGTCAATAAGTTCGACGAATATCTTGCCAAATATCTCTTTCCGGTGCGAGTTTTATTCCTAGTTTATGAGCTAGGAATCAATAAGTTCCCTATTCACAAACATGTTTACCACAAGAAGGAACGAGTTAGAAGTTGCTCCAGATCTCAGAAGTGGAGTGGATGGCGATTAGTCAATTCTTGCAGTTTGGAGTTCTCTTTGGAACAGCAAAGATATATCTCGTTGGAATCTCTGCTTTTCTTAATCTGACATAGAGCAATGCTATTCCAAAAGAATGTCCACATGTTAATTAACGATTATATAGACATCATTCAGCAGGTTTTTATGATGACGACCTTACATCATGGCGCAATTTTCGTAAAGGTTTTAGCAGATTTGACTTAAGGCGAATCTGCAATTGAGGTTTCCTAATTTTCGAATAATTAACCCCCGTCCCTCTACTCGCGACATATTAACAAGAATAAGCTTTTAGCAGATTTCCCTTAAGGGAAATCAGCTATTGAGGTTGTACTCATGACGCGATTTTCGAAATTTTTCTTCAAATGTCCATCTATCCTACCGAGGAGATGACGAAAATGAGGTCCGTTCAAAACTGTATATATATATATATATATATATATATATATATATATATATATATATATATATATATTTGTCTGTTACCGCTCTAGCGGTCGCAATTATTGTTTAATCGTTACCAAACTCGATATTTAGTCGTTTTATGTAAAAGGAAAGATCAAGTTCGTTAACGGCTGAAATCGGACCAGGGGGAGGGGGGGGGGTTTAGAGGGGAGGTTTTTTGAAAATTCAAAATATCTCCGTTACCATACGGATTGTATAGAACCAATCTTATTGCAAATTAAGCTTACTATAAATATTGTTCTATACATTTATTCTCTATCTTGAATATTAACCAAGATATTTGTGTTTTTATTAAATGTGGGCCAATAACGAACGTTCAGAGAGACGGCTCTCGTATAGAGATTTCTCTATTGTATAGCTTCACGTGGGAAATCTGCTTAGTTTACGCAGCCCCTGCGTGACGGACTTTTTATACCATGAACTACTTTATTTGAAGCTTAAATATCAAATATTGATTTTAATGAACTTTTATTCAGTGAGATATATGCAAATATTTTCAAGCATAAAATTTGACTATCTAACCTACATAATTTTTATTTGATCAATACCATACTCGATATTTAACCCTTTCATGGAAATCTAAGCATTATTTTAGGTAATGGCTAAAACTGGACTTGTGGTGGGTGGAAGGGCGGATAATTGAAAATTCAAAATATCTCGAACTCAGATCGGAAATGTTATAATGCCAATGTTGATGGATTTTTTATATTGTACAAATATTGTTTTATAATTTTTTTTTTCAGATTCAAATATTATCGGAGTTCTTTGTATTCGTTTTTGGTTCAACGCTTTTGTAAAACCCCTGCTTCTACTTTTCCATTCAGAGGTTACTGTATTCAGACATTTAACGTCTCCATGATAATCGAGGGACTCATTATTAGTTATACGGGGTGTACAGAAAGTTCTAAGCCTGGTGTACTTATGATACCTCAGCTGTCAAGGTTGTTTTGGAAGGTTTTGACAACATTTTTTTTTTTTGACCGGGTTACAGATGTTGGAAAAAGCGGTGGAATAAGAGCGTTGCTGTTGAGGGGGACTATATTGAAAAATAAAAATATGTAAGTTGAAATCAGGCTTAGAACTTTCTCTACACCCGGTACGTAGAGAATAATCAACTCGACATACGCCCTCTGTTAACCAGGGAGGACCTGGAATAAGCTGTCTCCAGGCTTCAAATAAAGTGCTTCATAATATAACAGCTTATTGTTAATATGGCATGGGGAGGATGGGGGAGTTTACTGAAGACTGAAAACTGTAAAATGCTAATATCTCTGTTAATAATCAATATAGGGAAAATACGTACATAATAACATTTATAGTGCATTACATTTGCAAAAAGATTGGCTCTATACAATTTTTCGATCCAACGCGTAATAACGGAGATATTATAAATTTCCGAAATTCAAACTCCCAGCCCCAAGCCGGAATTCATATATTATTTATATTTACATAAAATGTTCAAATATTGAGTTTGGTAACGATCAAACGAAAATTGCTACCACTTGACAGTTAACAGACAAATATATTTCGTCATCTCCTGAGAAGGATCGATGGACATTTGAGGAAATTTTTCGAATACGGTCTCAACAGCTAATTCCCCTGAAGGAAATCTGCTGAAACCAGTTTGTTAAATGTCTTGTTTTAGAGTAAACATGGAAGAAAAAAATACGCTCATTTTTATGTGGGTTAATTGGATCAAGAAAATGTATTTTTGAATTAATACGAGCTAGAAATAGTGATTTACTGTCTTCAAGCTCGGGTTAATGCCATGGAAAATTTGTTTACGAGTTTGATAAGATAAATTCACTATCGATTTGTGTCTTATCAGTTCGCCATCAGTTTCCGCTTCATTTCCTTCTTCACTCCTACAGCCATATCTTACAGACAACATTTCAATATCTCTCTCCGAATTGCTCCGAAAACATTTTCTCTTTTTTACTTATGACTTTATGCGAAATAAAATTGGACTTTTATTGGTCGAGATACCGAATCGGGGAGGACCGATTTATTTTATTCAAGTCAAATTTTTCTGTTTCTGGATAAACTAAGTACATTTGCCACCTGCTGGAATATGACAATCTGATGGTCACAGCTCAAAATCTATTCTATATTTCTATTGTTCTCATTTAACCCTCCGTCGGGCGCAGCTAGCCTGAGAGGCCAGGAAAACATACTTTTTGATACCACGCCTCATTCTGTTTCCCCTGTGAGGGGCCATTCCCAGTAATTTCCTGATTTGTGTTCATGCTTAGAATCCCCTACTTTAGTCTATTGCCATCCTTCATCCAGACCGACTGGTCCCTAGGTGGCTTGTGAGGCCGACTGCGCCCAATTGCTCCTTAATTTCGAAGATGATTTTTTTTCAAGATATATCTATTGCAATCGTCCCTTTTACTAAGATTAATGCTATTCTATATGGAAGTTCGTCGATATCTTGAGAAATAAGTGCTAGTCTAACTCTGGCCTCTCAGGCCGAATGCGCCTGATCAATTTTACTTGTTTTAGTATAAGCTTCATTCTATTCTAATAAAAACAATATACCAGCGTTTTAAATTAAAATTAATTAGTTGGGTAGTGGGGGTTTAAAATATGTGAGCGGCCTCTCAGGCCGGGTGCGCCCGATTTTGTTTCGTCCAGAGGTGCGCCCGACGGAGGGCTAACATTTATGTTTTGAGATAAATGCAAATACTTTACGCACGTGGGAAATCCGCTTAGTTTACGCAGCCCCTGCGTGACGGGCATTCTATTGGAAATCGCTTCAACAGCGTCATGAGTACGATCTAAATAGCTGTCTTCCAAAATAGGAACTCCTTTAAAATCAGCATATTGCAATGTGTAAGCAAACGAAATCACGGCTAGAACAGAGAATCCCAGTTTTAAAGCGTATTAGCAGTATTTCTATGGACTCATATTCTTTTGTAAAGACGTCATTTTAAATACACTCGCTAAAGTAGACTGGGTGACCTAATATTAGAACTGTGACGTTAACAGTTATGTAATAACTACTCAGATATTAAAATACAGTTTCTGGAGACGATATGAAGACGTCAGACGACTAAAACAGATCACTGGTCTAGGCGCAGATATGTAATTTCCATATTATTTAATGTTAACATAAATGAGATAGTGATTGAGGTGGTAAACACCTAAATATCTTCCTTCACAAGCTTCCGACCGAAATGTGTAATTGCGGTTATTTTGTAGAAACGTTTACGGCAATCAAAAAAAGTCCGTCACGCAGGGGCCGCGTAAACTAAGCAGATTTCCCTTGTGAGGTTTAGTAAAAGATGAAACTACATACTGCTAACCAACACCACCGGAAAAAAGAAACTTTTCAATCAATTTCAATAACCTGCCGCCAGGAAGTGTTTGGAATGTAAACAAACAGATCTGCTAGCCTCACACCGGAAAGAGATCCAATTACTGAAATATATATATATTTCAGTAATATCACCGGGGGGGGGGGAGTCAGCAGTCTCTTGAATACAATATTTGATATTAAACTTCCAATAATGTGATTTATTATATAATAGAGTATTGTGTATGTAACATGAGTAGAAGTGGGGGTTTGCTGAAGGCTGAAAAGTGAAAAATGCAAATATCTTGGTTGCTATTCCAAAATCATCCCCTCTAACCCCCCTCCCCCTGGTCCGATTTTAGCCGTTAACGAAATTGATCTTTTTTTTTTTTACATAAAACGACTAAATATCGAGTTTCATAACGATTAAAAAATTTAAGCGACCGCTAGAGTGGTAAAAGGCAAATATATATATATACAGTTTCGAACGGACCTCATTTTCGTCATCTCCTAGGTAGGATCGATGAACATTTAAAAACATTTTTCGAAAATTCCGTCATGAGTACAACCTCAATAGCTGATTTCCCTTAAGGGAAATCTGCTAAAATACATACAAATAAATAGAATGAAATGCATAGACCAACGTACGTACGAAGGCCAGCAATAGTTTAACATGATTGGTTATATAACCTTTTACAATAGAAAAATCTACATACTGGTAATTGTACCACCCTGAATATTAAGTAAATAAATGCAGAAGGTAATTAGAAATCGTTCAGTCAATTTACATTTTAATAACCTCCACTACACAAAGCGTCTGAATAGTAAAAAAAAATAGGCAGTCGCGTCGTATCGAAAAGTTATCAAAATATCTCTGTTACTATACGCCGCAATATATGATAACGAAGATATTTCGAATATTTGAAATTCCCACTCTAAACTCCCACACTCTCCTCCCACTGCTCCGATTTCAACAGTTAACCAACTTGATTTTAGCAATTTCAAGTCAACTTCATTTATTAAGGTAGTACTCATGACGCAATTTTCGAAATGTTTCCATAAATGTCCATCGACCCTACCAAGGAGATGACGAAAATGATGTCCGTTCTATATATATATATATATATATATATATATATATATATATATATATATATATATATGTGTGTGTGTGTGTGTGTGTGTGTGTGTGTTGCTGTTGACGTTCGAGCAGTCGCAATTTTTGTTTGATCACGTTACCAAACTCGATATTTAAACGTTTTATGTTAAAAGAAAGATCAAGTTTGTTAAAGCCGGAAATTGATTGAGGAACTTCTTCAAATAAAAGGCCGTCACGCAGGGACTGCGTAAACTAAGCAGATTTCCCACGAGAAGTTTTTCACGAGAGCCGAACAGTTAAGAAAACGGCCGACCTAGCTCTTGGCAGGATACTCTCATCCGTTATCCGCCCAGATTTCATAAAAATGCAAATATCTCGGTTAATATTCAAGATAGAGAATAAATGAATATAACAATATTTATAGTAAATGTAATTTTCAATAAGATTGATTCTGTACAAGTTTTCGATCTGACATATAGTAACGGAGATATTTTCGAAAATCTTCCCCGCTAAACCCCCCCCCCCCTCCCACTGGTCCGATTTCAGCCGTTAACGAACTTGATCTTTCTTTTTACATAAAACGACTAAATACCGAGTTTGGTAACGATCAAACAAAAATTGCGACCGCCAGAGCGGTAACAGAGTATATTTGTCAATATATATAAATAAATAAAAATAATATATATATATATATATATATATATATATATATATATATACAGTTTTGACCGGACCTCATTTTCGTCATCTACTAGGTAGGATCGATGGACATTTGAAGAAAAATTTCGAAAATTCCGTCATGAGTACAACCTCAAAAGCTGATTTACCTTGAGGGAAATCTACTAAAAAACACTGTGAATGCATAAACTAAGCAACTATCCTGTACGCTGTATTTTTCTCCTGCGAAAACAATAGATTTTAGTAAAGCTAAAAGCTTAAATTGAAAACCACATGTGTTAGTTTTCACTGAATCATGACAATTTGGCCATAAGAACTCCGTTTTCAAATTAGACCAAACAACTTGACTATTTATTTATGTGAGAGCGTCCACGACATTACGATTTTCGTCATTAATCAACTTAATAAAAACAATAAAAATATCTGAAATAATGTAATAATTAAAACCAACAAATAAACATTAAACACAAGTAATAAACATAACTACAATAATATAATAAAACAAGAAATAATGCAAAGAATATTGTGAACTGAATTAAATGTTCAATTTAATAACAAAAAAATGAACATTAATTAATATGATTGATTGTTATTTATTAACGTTTACTTTTTGCTTCTAAGACTAATTGGGACGGTTTATATTTAAGTTAATTTTCTAGTACACGATGGATTTATGGATTTTATTTTTAATTAATTACAGAATCAATCTTACTGAGAATTTAATTTACTATAACTATTGTTATATTTATTTATACTCTATCTTGAATATTAACCGAGATATTTGCAATTTTATTAAATCTGGGCGGCCGTTTCCTTGACTGCTCGACTCTCGTGAAATTTCTCTATTGTAAAACTTCACGTGGGAAATCTGCTTAGTTTACGCAGCCCCTGCGTGACGGACTTTTCAAATGATTACAATAGCCCTTTAAGGCACACCCAGTATTATTAGGAAGTAGTTCTACAATCATGAGTAGATAAAAGTTAAATAATCGTATTTACCAACAGCATTTGTAGATAGTAGTTAACAACGTCTTAACAACTTTTTTTTTAACTTGTAGTCAATAGTTGGAAAAATTTGAGGACTAACTACTAATTTTAAAAACGTAGTTGCTCGCTGTTAACTATTAACTTCAAATGTAAATAGTAGTTGTAGCTACAGTCAAACCAAAGTAGTTGTAGTAAGCGTTTAAGCCATATGTGGTTGCCCACCGGCTCCAAGGTTTGATACGGCCCGCTAGACATTTCGAAAACCCCAATTAAATAAAAATATTGCACTACTTACTCCAAATGAGGAAGATGGAGAGAGATTTGTGCGTTCGGCAGTACTAAGAAATGCCAACAGTTCATTTCAATGATGAAAGTTAATAAATCAAAACATCGTACTAGGCTGACTGACGATAATTTGCAAAATTCTTTACGTCTTTGTATCAGTGGAATTAATCCAAACATCGATGGATTATTTTCCCAAATTCAAGCTGGAGTGTCTAATTGATTTCGGTGTCGCTATATAAATTTCGTTCTTTGTAATAATTCCAAATTTTTCGATATAATTTAACATTACTTTTAAAAGCGGTCCGCGAACGTATTTGCACACTAAAGTTTGGCCCGCAACATGTCAAAGGTATAGGCTCATCCCTGCGTTATAGTTACGATTTTCCTCATAACCTGTTTCCCTAATGAACTTTTTGTTTAACATGTTTGGATAATGAAGAAGATCTTTAGTTGGAATAGCTATCATTTGGAAATGAACGACTGTCCTGCGGTAAGGGTCAATTCATTGCTATACGTGTTATTGTGTAATAAGAAGAGTATTAGATAGAAGAATTGGTTAGAATACCTCAATGCAATGTTCTACAGAAAATAAGATCAAGTGTAAGACTGAGGAATCCAGTTTTATGGTATCTTTGTGATATTACAGGATCATATTGGTGTCTGGAGTACACTATGTGATAAAAATATTACAAGCTGAAGTGGAAGCATGACTGGTCTGTGTTTCGGCGGTCACTACTCTGGTACTGGACGCGTTATCACCTTATCACTGAACGCTATCACTGCACTGATAAGAGATATTTTGGCGCGAACCGGCGGCACACTGAGAGCGAGCGACTAGAGATGTGTCGGCTAGCGGACGGGCACTGAGACTCGGGTCAGCTGATTGCCGGGGCGTCGGGGTGGGAGGTGGGTTCCCATGGCAACTCAACACCGCATCATCATTCGCTCTCTCTCACCCTCTCCCCTCTCTAGGGGTGTAAACAACTCAATAGAGCCAGACGTTCCTCCGAGAAGAAAAAAAAGTCCGTCTCGCATAGGCTGCGTAAACTAAGCAGATTTCCCACATGCCGTTATCACACAATAGTAGTGATATCATTTCACCAAATATTCGGACTGAAAACCAGAAACTAAGAACTACTTGATTAATATTTGAGCGAATTTGCCCTCCAGTTACACTCAATAGCGCACTAATTCCCCAAAAATCACAAATTAGGTATCTAGGACTCACATTATTTTATTTTTTATTTATTTATACAGGAGAACCAGCATCTTGGCGATTTGGCTCAAAGTTTCACATTGTAAAATGAAAACAAAATTATAGAAAAATAACAAAAACTGAAATAACAAATAAAAAAATAAATACAACAAAAATCAATAAATACCAGTAATAAAGACAATTAATAAACATAAGACATAAATAAACATTAGACTAGTAATAAAGGCAACAATTTAAAATGGTTTTAATAAAAAAATTATGTTATTCCTATATACTAGTACATTTATATTATTATTTTTTTTTTATTTATTTAGTTTTGTACCCCATAGCGATGGTGATTTGCATTATTAGGATGATATATTTACTCCTTCATGTGCTTACCTTTTTTGTACTTTTATATTATGGAAAATATTTCTTTAATATCTGATTCCTTCTCATATCCGTTATTTATCTAAAGAATATAATAAAAGTTAACCCTTTTAAATCTTCTTAGGTATGCTGTAGACCTATTCTATTTTGTATTATATGTTTTTGTAAATGTTGATGTGTTTTAGATATGTTAGTATTAATGGAATATATTGGCTGCTGTCAGTTAATAGTTCTGTCATATCGTGGGGTATGTGAAGGTTTTCTCGTTGGATGCAGTCTGTCAGTATGTGTTTTATCGTAAGGTGTTTGTTGCAGTATCTGCATATAGGGTTATCAGTCCTTGTCATTAAGTGTTTATGTGTCACTCACATTAGACAAGCGGCTAACTTGGAAACCCCACATCACTCCAAAAAGACAAGGAATTGAACCGACGGTACAGACTTCTACTAAGACTACTTGACAACAGGTCTAAACTATCACTACACAACAAACGACTGATTTATACGACAGTACTCAGACCAATATGGACATACGGACTTGAACTTTGGGGTTCAGCTAAACCTTCACATTCCTACAAAATCCATACCCTCCAATCCAGAATACTCCGCCAAATTACAGTTTCCCCATTTTACGTATCCAATTCAACTCTTCATAACGACCTCATCATTCCTTTTGTACCTTCGCAAAATTCCGATATCACAAATTCCACTCTCTCCTTCCCGCACACCCTAATCCTTTAGTCGAATCACTTTCATCTAGCTATATTCCAGAAAACCCAAGACAACGTCTGATGCGTAAATGGCCAAGAGATCTCCTTGTGTAGTGCACAGTATAGCTCCATATAGTACAATCCAATGTTCCCTCCAAAGTGGCTATTGTCAATGGACACCTTCCCACCTCAAGACAATAATCAAGCCATTCTTATTATCTTTCATATCATTTGCTTGTAATATTTAAATATGTTGTTGCAAATAAACGAATAAATATTAAAAAAAAAATATTTGAGCTTCAAGAAAATTGAGTCTTAAGTTCTTGGACTTATAAAATTTGATTGAGAGAAAACTTATTCTGACTCATTATAAATTACAATTTATTACAGTTTTCATTTTACATTGTGAAACTTTGAGCCAAATCGCCAAGATGCGGGTGCTCCTGTGTAAATAAAAAAAAATTACAGTACTTTAGTACATAGTATATTTATATAGCAAATAGTTTTCAATAAAATTAATATGCTATTCTGATATATTTCAGTAATTGTTTTTCTTTCCGGAGAGAAGCTGACAGACCTGTTTGTTTACATTTCAGACGCTTCCAGTCGGGAGAGGAAAGATTTTTTATTACCGTTGGTATTCATTCACTTAATATTGACAGTGGTGTCGTGTTGACATTATGTAGATGCACCTGCGTTACGGACCTTTTCTCTTAACTCATATACTACTCGAGTTAGTTTTAAGCACTCAGAACCTACTCATAGGTTTTTTATATTGGAAGAGTGAATATGTGGTGATATGAGGTCACAAATATGCTATACATGCACGTGGGAAATCTGCTTAGTTTACGCAGCCCCTGCGTTACGGACCTTTTTTCTTAACTCATATACTACTCAAGTTATTTTTAAGCACTCAGAACCTACTCATCGGTTTTTTACAATGAAACAGAGAATAAGTGGTCACAAGCACGTGGTAGTTTATTCAGCCTCTGCCTTACGGACGTTTTAGCAACGAGATACATAAATACATGAACAGACGTCACACCAAAATTAGCCAAACTTTATTTAAACTAAGGTCAAAGCGGATGATATCTTATAAATCAGAAAACACCGATTTTTCCCCAATACGATACTTCCTTTCCTTCGAACAAGAAAGTAGAAAAGAAAAAAAACTACCGACAATAAGAATATATGAATGGTTTTTCCTCGTAGCTATTGAGTACTGTTATTCCGAAGAATGTATTTTTCAAAAGATTGTGTTGCTCTTCCATAAAGAGGGCGTTGCCATGGAGAGCATCAACGCTGAATTGTATTAGGCCTAAAAAATGGAGGATCCTCCGGGAGCTGTAAACAACTTGCCCAACAACATCTACATCAATAACACCCAAAGGATCTACTGATTTAATTTTACTTTCATTCGATTCCCTCCAAAACAACACCACACTCTCCTATATTGCTTAAAAGGTCCACAGGCAGGAGCCGAGCAAACAGCAGATTTCGCTAGTGGAGTTTAACAATAGATAACTCTAGATACTGGTAACATAACAGCCCCGTCAATATTAAGAGAATAAATACAAACAAATAGGTCTGCCAAACTTTTACCGGAAAGAAAAACAATTAATATATCAGAATATAACATATGAATTTTATTGGAAAACATTTACTATATCTAGCACTGTAATTTATAATGAATCAGAATAATCTTTATCTCAATCAATCAAATTTTAGTAGTCCAAGAACTTAAAACAGGGGGGGGGGTCACCAGAACATATTTGAATGTATCTCGTATAATAAATGTCTCTTCGAAACAATAATTGGTATTTAAGCTTAGAATATTGTGGCTTATTACATAACAGAGTATTGTTTATGTAACACAAGGAGAGGGGGTTTGCTGAAGACTGAAAATTAAAAAAAATCAAACATCTAGGTTAATATTCAAGATAGAGAATAAAAGCATATTACAATAATTATAGCATATTTAGTGTGCAATAATACGGGTTCTATAATTTTTTTCAATTTGACGTATAGTAACGGATATATTTCAAATTTTCGAAATTCAACCCCTCTCCCTCAGTTCCGATTTCAGCCGTAAACGAACTTGATCTACCTTTTTACATAAAACGACTAAACATCAAGTTTGGTAACGATCTAAAAATAATTGTATATATATACACAATTTTGAACGGATCTCATTTTCCTCATCTCCTAGATAGGATCGATGGACAATTTGTTGCTATCTGGCTGCGGCGGTAGGCAGTGGAAGCTGAAAGATATGAAAAATCCCACAACCAAATCACTAACAAGAATTTAGGAAGGGTTCACCAACAATCGACTCAAGTCAAAATTCAAATATATATAAATTTATTTATAATGAAAATATTCATCAATAATAATTATTAATCAAAATGAAGAGGCACCTTTAAAAATATAATGGAGGACACTTATTTCTACTTATAATATATTACAATTGGAACACTTAGCTGTTTTCAATAGAAGTGCCGAATTAGCCGTGAGAGATAGTACAGGCAAGAAGTAGACTGGCTGAGGCAGGCCGGATCTGGCAAAAGGATTAGCGAGGTCTCACCAACAAGGGTCTCCCCTCCAGAGGATGCCGAATATGACTGATTTTAATCCGTCCTGTCGGGGTCCTTATATAGGGCTAATCCGGCGGTGAACTTTGAACTGCCGATCGAAATACGCTCAAAAAGTGCATTTAACGGGAATTTATTATCGAAATTCATCCGTATTACTACTTAGTGTACCGACGTTAAGAGCTGTGAATGTTATTATAAAAATCCATCGGCGTTATCTATGAAAATGCTAGAGCACATGGTGACAACTCCAAATTGGATATAACTCTTATTTAAAAGTAAAAACTATACATTTAAGCATTCGTAAATAATAAACGTATTGTGCTCTGTGCTGGGAATACTCACAATATAGAATATATGGTCATTTATAATGGGTTTATGTAATGCAATGTCAGATTCATAACAAATTGAAGAATAATTTCAAAAACCGCGTCATGAGTACGATCTTAATAGCTGATTTCCCTCAAGGGAGACCTGCTAAATCATGAATACGCGAATAACTAGCTTAACATTTTAGCTACAAATAGAAGGGTAATAGTAGAGCATTAGTAGTTCAACCGGATTGATTCTATAACATGTTTTGATAAAACTTATATTAATGGAAATATTTTGAATTTTCGAATTTGCCCTCCCTCTAAGACCCCCCTCCCCCTCCGCCTTCTGGTCTGATTGTAGCCACTAACGACTTTGAACATTAGCGTTGAATTAAACTGTTAAAAATCGATAATGACATAGATAAAATAAACATTTCATAGTTAATAGGTTAAATCATAATTGATGACGTCAACACAACGTATTTGCATTTACCTTACGAAGAAAAAGTTCAATGAGAACAATATTTGGTATTTATGCTAATAGTAAGGTGCTTCAGGATATTCAGTTTATTGATATTATGACAAGAGTAGGAGTGGGGTTTAATAATCGACATTGGGAAAAAGTGTATATAAAATTTATAGAACATTCTATTTGCAATAAGATTGGTTTTATACACTTTTTCGATCCGACGTATAATAAAGGAAATATTTAGAATTTTTGAAATCTCGAATTTTCTGGACAGATATATGAGGGTAATTAGAATATTTGCAGAGGGTTTTTTTGAATTTTTTAGATCATGAAACACTACTTAATAAGTTAGAACACTATAGAATTAGGGGCATTACTTACGAACATTTTTTAATCTCTGTAACCATAAACAGAAAGTAGATGTTGGTGATATCAGTGGATATAAAATTATTTCAGAATGACAAACAATTACATGTTGTGTTCCCCAAGGTCTAATATTAGGTCCATTACTATTTTTAATATATATAAACGACCTCCCAGCAAGACTTAAACCCAGAAAATCTGTTCTTCATGCTGATGATACCACCAAAATTATAAAATGTTCAGACCCAGAAAATCTGAAACAGAATAGTTCTGTTGCTATTAATGTATTATTTCATCCGTTACTGCTTATGAAAGTGTCGAATACAAATATTCTAGATTTCATTGCTCAAATTCTTCTGAGGATTATCAATCATGAATTGTATCATTTAATTTGTCTAATTTTGCTGTCCGTCCATATCCGCTTTTTGATAGAATTGTTGAAAAATTATTTATTTTATTCGGACTGTAAAAAGTATTTTAAATTATTTATGCTTACTTTTTTTTAGCAGATTTCCCTTATTCTTAATATTTATTACTCTTTTAACAAGCAAATTATTTGCCATATTTTTTTACGTATTATTTATTAATATTTTTTACTTATTGATTATGTATATTATTGTTTCTAATTTTTTAAGGCAGTAGTTTTTTGTCGTTCCACTTATTCTGGACCCAATATTCTTACGAATTCGTCATAGTTTAACGGCAAGGGTCACCAATAAAAACACACGTCTTTCTCCGCAATCTTTATTCACAATTGCTCTACATATTTCGTGGTATACCTACCACGTCTTCAAGGTGCCCTTCCGTTTCAACAAATAATAACATCGATTTTTAAAAACCCAGTGATAACTTATTACCACATTAAAACAATAATTATTGTGTACTAAAGTAATATATTTATTAAATTTAATTACATAATTACTGTTCTGATGTGCTCATTTGCACTTTCATTCGTTGAAACCACCCTTTAGCACTGAGGATGTTGAAATTGAGATTCCCGAAGCAGGTTAAGTCAGCTGAACATGAGTTATTTTGACGTCAAACCTTCAACTCGATAATTTCGTGTCATTCATAAAATCGATTATTTTAGGACAAAATGTTTTAGAATATATGATTAAGGTATTTAATTTCTGTTCTTATGTTTACTGTTTTTTTTATTCCTTCTATTTTTATGATTCTAGTATTCTCTGTTATTTTTCGTTTAGCGTTATTTATTTCTTTAGCGATTATTTGAATATTTTATTACGGTTTACAGTTTTTTTGTTAGTTTATGATCATTATCGCCTCTTAGCGAAAACTGCAAATAAATAAATAGTTATAATAATTCTGTGAAGCATTTATGAGATATGTGTTTAGAGTGAGCGAGGTGTCGAGTGTTGAGGCAGGTGCTAGATGCTAGCTGGTAATTGCTACTTGCTATATGGAGCTGTTACAAGGCAATAAAGCTGCAAGGTATACACACCGCCGACACATAGCAATATATGTTCGATCCAACAAGCATTAACACATTCTGATCAACGCTCAGGGCTGCATCTGCGAATATAGCAAACCAAAGTACGAAGCAAAACTCGGAAGATTTCACACGGCCTGAAATAAAAGGCCTATTGCGTCATCTCACATTCTATTCATTATTTCTCCTAAAGTAAGGACTCTATGTAAGCAAAACGTGAAGTTCGAGCTGTACCTCAGATTTTTAGTGATATAATATTCCAGTTAATTTAAAGCTGTTTATATTCAAGCAAAACAGTTTTTTTCCCCGAGCAACATCGCCACAGCTGCGAAGCTCCAAATAAATAAATAAATAAATAAAAATAAATATTCAAGCAAAAAAAAAATAATAATAAGACTTTACATTTATAAAACTGTAGGAAACCAATTTATCAAAATTCTAAAAACGAGTAATTTTAGAAAAAAGACTTCAAATGTACATCGCTCCTACCTACTAGATTCGTTCAATCCTATATGTACATATATATTTGCCTGTTACCTTGGATGCATATGTTGTTTTACTGATACCAAACTCGATATATAAGCGTTTTCCGTAAAACTAAAGATCTAGTTCGTTAACAGTTGAAATCGGAAAGAGGGGAGTGACAGTTTAGACGAGGGGAATTTCTAAAATTAAAGTATCTTCGTCATTACACGTCGAAAAAAACATTGCTCATAATCAATCATATTGTAAATTAAATTACATATAAATTTGTTTGTACACATTTTCACAACCAGAGATATTTGGATTTTCAGTTTTTATTCCTAAATAATCTAATATTCAAAATATCTCCGTTATTATAATCGTATTATAGAATCAATCTTTTTAAGCTATTGTTCGTCTACAATTGTACTTCTATTCATTTTCCGTAGCTTAAATACTATTCGAGTTATTATGGGTTTTTTAATCTGAATATGTGCTGAGATGAGATCACTATTGTATTATACTAGCACACACTACTTGCCTTTTAACCCTTAATTGGCCAGCAACTCAAAAAATGACTTGAAATGAAAATTTTTCTTAAAAACACATTATTTGCGTTCCTAATAAATAGAATATATAAGGTTTTACTTAATTTTCTTTTTCTGAACAAAAATACACTCAACCGCAAAAAAAACGGGACACTTAGATTTAGTCTTATAATTTTGTTAAATACTTAATATATATGTATATTAATCTTTTTAATTGAAATAATTGGTTAATCTATAGGTTATTTAAACAAAATCTGCCAAAAGTGAATAATTTTTATTGATTATTTACAAAAAAAATACAAAATAAAAAAAAAGAAAAAGATAAATTAACACAAAAAAAAAGAAGAAAATTATTGTTCATTTTTATTACAGTGAATGGTAGACTTCGCTACCCCAAGCGTTTCGGCAATGTAACGTAAGCTCCGGCCTTCCATCTAAGTTTGAAAGACCCATTATTCTGGACGGAAATAAAAATAAAACATTAATTAATGCTAAGAAAATGCTTGGCTAATAATTAAAGATGTTTAAATATGCGAAAAACTACTTACAGTTTAGAATAGATCAACTTCACGACAAATAAATCTAATCTGAGTTTTATCTAATTGTTTACTAATCCTGAAGGGATTAGTTCAATGGACTTAGACTCTAAATTCTCTGTAATAACTAGAATACCCACATAAAGAAAATTGCTGAAAATTAGCTTTTAATACAACAAAAATGAAGTGTCCGGTTTTTTTTGCGGTTGAGTATAATACATGGTGTCTTTATGTACACCTTGGCCAGTTACCCTAAAACCTTAGTGGTGTCTTTAAGTACACTCTGGCCAATCACCGTAAATCAATGGTGGTGTCTGTAAGTTATGCTAATAAACTGAAATAGTTTTAAAAATGTAATTAAATAATTTATTATGTTTTAAAAGAAACGTGTTATAAATAAAAAATAAGTACATTGTAAACAAAATATAAATCCGTCAAAAATATCATTAAACCTTCCATTCATTCAATAAAACAGGGCCTTTCACGGGTGTTACAAAGTCTCACATTACATTTTCGGCATAAAACAACCCTTTGAATTTGGTGATACAGTCTGCACTTTCCTTTTGTAGTGAATACTTGTCAATGGTGCATCCCATCAAGTCTTGCTGCATCCACTATGAGAGCTGCAGCAGTTCTTGGTTGCAATTGGTGGTGTCTAGCCCTTTTAGCTCGCCGGTCCAGCAGAATATCCTCTGCAATGTGTATTCAAAATTGTTTTAAATTTTTTTTTTTTTTTAGGGTGTTCCTTTTGTGCAATAGCAATACGTTATTAACCACCAAATCCAATTATTAGCTGAAAATGTTCATGTAATATTTGTGGGAGCGGTAACCTGTTCTATAAAGTGCAACGAACATGTCACTAAGGTCAACACTTTGTTGTCATACCATTTAATAATGCTGATACACTTTTTGTTATCAACGTATTCTTCATAACATCCTCTTCCCTCTTTCACCCTCAATATTGAAATGTTCCAATACTTCATTCATTTCAATTTGAAAATTTCCTTCACCCATTTTGGGGTATCCGTGTGCATTTTCTCCTTCATTGTTGCTTTCTTCTTCATCAGAGGTGATACTAAATTTTGGTAGCAAAGAGAAAAATCGTTTCACCTCGACTTTTATCTGTTAATTAAAATGGTAAAAGTTAGAAATATTATAAAATCATGCTCCTTGGGCAAGTTTGTTGGTATTTGGCCAGGGTGAACTTAAGTACACCATCATTAAAATCCATGCTATAAATAACTCTATTTCTCTCCTGAATGGAAAATGAAACACATAGGAACTTAAATACAATCCTTTACAACTAATTCACCCATTTTGGTTCATATTTAAATTGAATAGCGTATATTTGAATGATTTAGAAACTTTGGCAACTAGTGTGATGTTGGGTGGTAAACAATGATGATTTTCTTCAGTATATTGCTAGTAATTAGCTCCAATAACAATAAATGGACTTTTCTCGCATATGTCCATGCTTTGGAGGTTACAGGGGTGTGGACTGTGGCCCAAAAGGGGTAAGAATAGAAGCAGTTGCTCTCTGGGAGTGTTAAATATGAACGGTGTCTTTAAAGACACCTTGCCCAGTTAAGGGTTAACCATATAGTAGTAGTAATTTTTGTTAGACCGTTACCAAACTCTATATACAAGAGTTTTATGTAAAAGGAAAGATCAAGTTCGTTAACGCCTGAAATCGGAAAAGGAG
>CM032232.1:143027500-143035000 GCA_019009955.1 Riptortus pedestris
CAAATTAAATGTACTATAAATGTTGCTATATACGTGTATTCTCTATCTTGAATATTTACCGAGATATTTGCATTTTTCAGATATCAGCCTTCAGCTAACCACCACTTCTACTCATGTCACATAAATAATGCTCTGTTATATAATAAACCACTTTATTCCAAGCTTAAATACCAGATATTGTTTTCGAGAGACCTTTATTATGCGAGATAAATGCAAATATGCTCCGGTGACCCCCCGCCCCCCTGTCTTAAGTTCATGGACTACTATAATTTGTTTGATTGAGATAATAATTATTCTGATTCATTATAAATCGCAGTACTAGATATAGTAAATAGTTTTCAGTTAAATTAATGTGTTATATTCTGAAATATTTCAGTAATTGTTTTTCTTTCCGGTCAGCTCACCTACGGGTATTCTTTACATTTAGATGCTTCCCGTCGGGAGGTTTCTGATTATCGTTTGTATTTATTCATTTAATATTCACGGTGGTATTGTGTCACCGTTATGTAGATTTATCTATTGTTAAACTTCACGAGGTAAATCTGCTTAGTTTACGTTGCCCCTGCGTGACGGACTTTCTCTGTTTACGCTCCAGTGTTCGCAATTTTTGTTTGATCGTTACCAAACTCGTAATATAAGAGGTTTTTTTTTATGAAACAAAAGATCAAGGTCGTTAGCAGCTGCAATCGGATTAGGAGGAGTTTAGAGGGGGTGGTTCTAAAATTAGAAATATTTTTGTTGTTATACGCCGATTCAAAAGGTTTTATAGAATCACTCTTATCGCAAATGTAATGTTATATCCATCTTAAATATGAAGCCAGATATTTGGATATTATTAGCAGATTTCCCTTGAGGGAAATCAGCTATTGAGGTCGTACTCATGATGCGAGTTTCGAAACATTTCTTCAAATGTCCATCGATCCTACCCAGGAGATGACGAAAATGAGGTCCGTTCAAAATTATATATATATATTTGTCTGTTAACGCTCTAGCGGTCGCAATTTTTGTTTGATCTTTACCAAACTCGGAATTTAATAGTTTTATGTAAAAAGGAAGATCAAGTTCGTTAATGGCTGAAAGTGGGAGGGGGGGTTTAGAGGGGTGAATTTTTGAAAATTCAAAATATCTCCGTTATTATGCGTCGGATCGAAAAATTGTATAGAATAAATCTTATTGAAAATTAAATGTACTATAAATATTGTTTTATACATTTATTCTGTATCTATAATATTAACCGAGATATTTGCATTTGTATTCTGAGTGTGGTCACCAGTAGGCTATGTTCGGACTTTCAGCCGAGAGCTCTGGCGGCCGTTTCCATAACTATTCGTTCCTCGTGAATAGGTTTAGAGGTTAGGTCAACTGTGTTTTGGGGCTAGAAACTACTGGGTTATTACGCCCTAAATAATGTTTTAGGTTTAGAGGTTTCTTACTACTACAGTTGTTATTAGGCAGATTTCTCTATTGTAAAACTTCACGTGGGAAATTTGCTTAGTTTACGCAGCCTCTGCGTGACGGACATTTTTTTTAGTTTTCGGCCTTCAGTAAACCCCCACTACTACTCATGTTATATTAATAATAAGCGGTTATATCATGGACCACTTCATTACAAGGTTAAAGACCAAATATTGTTTTCAATAAATCTTCTACTTTGTGAGATACTAAAAAAATACGTTATATGATGACTTCATCATATTAAATCATACGCTCTTAACTAGAAAATCTTTATTTGATTTATACCAAAATTCAAAATGTATCTCTTTTTATGAGTATTATCGAAAAATGTTAATTAACCAACTTTGTTAAACAATTACGGCCTACAATAGTTGTTCTATACATAATTTTGTAACTCAATTATTAAGCTAGTTACTGGTACTTTCTTGTTTTCACCCTGAAGTTTACCCCGACTTGTGCTCTTCGGATTTTTACTTAGAAATTGAAAATATATTTTGAGAAGATTATAAATCTAGTTAGTTGACGCAGGTTCTGGGTGACGAAGTTTTCATTCAGTCATCGAAGAGTCTGCATAACACTTTTTTCCTATTTTTGTAGTTTTGATCATTTCAATGAGTGTATAATATAACATAGTTTGTATATTAAATTAATAAAGGGCATTCATGTTTATTAATAATCTGGCAAATATTTAGAGTTTTCGTGTGCTCGACAATGATTTATCCATTTTCACAATCCTTTCCATTAGTGGATATTATATTTTTCTGGGTTTTGCAAGTGGCCCCAGGCAAGATGTGCATACCAGGGTGGGCCGAAAAAAATTTTTATTTTTTTTTGTTAATGCTATACCGAAAAAAACTTGTCCCTATTATGTGTTATCAAAATGCAACAAAGAAAAAAAATATATACCTAATCCCCAGGTAGCGCAACGCACTTGAAATTTCGAAATTTTACTAAAATCACAGGATTTTACAATTTTTTTTGAAGTACCCAAACAGCTAGATATTGGACTGCTATAGTGAAAATCATTTATATTAGAGTTATAAAAAGACAATGGGTTATTGAAAATATATATTTCTTTTAATTTTAGGTAGCGCAAATGCCTTCAATATAGTTAATTGATTACTTTTCGAGTGCTAACCGGCTGTAGTGCAGTGCAGCATCTAATTTTTTAAACCCACTACCCATGTGTTTTTTTAGAAATATATTGTTGATGGAACAATTACCTGAAGGAAAAAAATAAATAGGCAATTTACATTATTCAAAAGAGTTTATTAATTACAAAATTTATCGTGAAATACAAATTGTCAATTCCCAGACCCCAACATTTTATTGTGCTTCTCTTAGAATAGTCCTTTAAATATTTGTAAGTTTGAAATCTTGTTTGCTGGAAAAACTTGGCATTCAAGCTCTTGATAGTAGCGTTGTTCGTATGAAACCATCTCTATTCTTGCCACCAACGAGTTTTGAAGAGGCTTCAGTTACCAATTTCACACAGCGCTCCACCGCTGGAAGTTCCATTCTTTTGTTTTTGTTTTTTTTCCGACTCCTTCTTGTCTAAATTTCCAATTTTTCTTTGTCCAAAATTTCTTTGGAAATACATAAACTTAAGTTCAAGCACCAGAATTTTTTTATCTTTTTCACATTGACATGAAATTGATAAAGGACACTCACAGATCTCCGGGACCTTTTTGCAGTTGCATGAGTATTCGATTTTACATTTACATGCAGATACATCAAAGAGTGATATAGCCTTTTGCTTGAATTCCTCAATTTTTTTGTTTGTATTTTTCTTTTTCCTTGTCACGATTAAAGTACGTCATTAGATTACGGCTTTTACTTTAGGAGCGACAATATTAGATATTTGAGAGAAACAAACGCTTGTTACTTTCTAATGCTAGAAGATACTGTTCGTGGAAACAGCTCCTAAAGACATCTTGGTAAGTTAGAAGCTTCCTTACAGGCAATTCCTTCGGGCAGCCAAACAATGGACAATCAAAATCACTGCGAGTTATTTTCTTAGCAGCAGCCATCACGCACGCGAATTTAAACTTAAACTTCACTCAATAAATTATCAACTTAATTTGCGCCTTCAACTCACAGTGACTACGCGTCTGCAGACGTATCTGCACTTGACTGTATTTTGCGTCATTTTCATGTCCGTTGCGCTAGCTCAGATTAATAAAATTATACTTTTTCAATTATTTATTGTATTTTTAAAACTCTACTGTAAAGGGCTATCACTATAGCAGCCCAATATGAAACTATTAAGATGCTTTAAAAATAATTACAAAAACTTATGATTTTAGCGAAATTTCGAAATTTCAAGTGTGTTGCGCTAACTGGGGATTAGGTATATATTTTTTTTCTTTGTTGCATTTTGATAACACATAATAGAGACAAGTTTTTTTCGGTATAGCATTAAGAAAAAAAAAATTTGTTTTCAGCCCACCCTAATGCATACCCTTATAAGCCGGAAAGCCCAATATTTCTAAATTGAACGCGCATTTATATTTAAACCTTCTGCCGAATAATCAAAACAATTTAATAAAAAAATGTAAATCAATGTTCTTGTATTTTTTAAGTAAACGGGCACTTTTACAATATAAAGTTGCTCAGCGAGATGTTTCTGAATAAGAATTACTACTCTTTTAACAGATTTTCCTTAAAGGAAATCAGCTATTGAGATTGTACTCAGGGGGCGATATTGGACAAATTTCTTCAAATGTCCATCGATCCTACCTAGGAGATGACGAAAATCGGGTCCGTTCCAAACCATATATCTACGCCTGTTTACTATAAAGCTGTAACAATTTTTGTTTAATTTTCACAATCATTACCAAAGTCAATATTTAAATGTTTTAAGTAAAACAAATCCTGTATTAACAATACGCAAATAAACAGTGGAGGTATTAATCAAACGGGATATTCAAATGCAACCTACTCATTGCACTCGAAATGAAATATGAAATGACAAAAAGAAAAAAAAATGGAAATAACTGTGGAAAGTTTAATATTTCACACATTTTAAGTTTCAAGGAAGTATATATTTATGGGTTCATTTATTCAAAGTAGATTACAAACTTGGGAATTACTCAAGTTGTTCAGCTCATAAAGAAAGTTGAGAGGAGCAACAACTCGGCCTTATATTAAAGTATTATTATGAAAATTGTATCCTAGAATTTCTTGTTTACTTATTACTCTCCATAACTCTGATAGGACTGACTTATGATAACCTCTTGAGAAATATTATTAAAAAGAACCCCCCCCCCCGCCTTACAATATATATATATATATATATATATATATATATATAAATAAATAGTTTTTAGAATACGTGGGATATGACAGTAAAGCTTGCATAAGATCGAGGAACGAAGTTATTTTAATATCAATTTCTCCTTTCATAAGTTACCACATATTAGAAAGTCCGTCACGCAGGGATTTCGAACGTGCGTCACGAATAAGCATTTATCTCAAGACGTAAAAGTTCAATGAGAACGATATTAAGTATTTATTATTCAAATAAGGTACTTCATAATATAACAGCTTACTGTTCATATAGCATCAGTAGAAGTGGGGGTTTACTGATAGCTGAAAACTTAAAAAAATGCACATATCTCAGTTAATATTAAAAAGTCCGTCACGCAGGGGCTGCGTAAACTAAGCAGATTTCCCACGTGAAGTTTTACAATAGGGAAATCTGCCTAATAACAACTGTAGTAGTAAGAAACTTCTAAACCTAAAACATTATTTAGGGCGTAATAACCCAGTAGTTTCTAGCCCCAAAAAACAGTTGACCTAACCTCTAAACCTATTCACGAGGGACGAATAGTTATAGAAACGGCCGCCAGAGCTGTCGCCGTAAAGTTCGAACATAGCCTACTGGTCACCACACGCAGAATGCAAATGCAAATATCTCGGTTAATATTCAAGATACAGAATAAATGTATAGAACATTATTTATAGTAAATTTGCAATAAGATTTATTCTATACAATTTTTCGATCCGACGCATAATAACGGAGATATTTTGAATTTTCAAAAGTCCCCCCTCTAAACCCCCCCTCCCACTGGTCCGATTTCAGCCATTAACGAACTTGATCTTCCTTTTTACATAAAACGATTAAATTCCGAGTTTGGTAAAGATCAAACAAGAATTGCGACTGCTAGTATATATATATATATATATATATATATATATATAATTTTGAACGGACCTCATTTTCGTCATCTCCTGGGTAGGATCGATGGACATTTGAAGAAATTTTTCGAAACTCGCATCATGAGTACGACCTCAATAGGTGATTTCCCTTAAGGGAAATCTGCTAAAATAGTGAAAAAGCGCACATAACAACATTTATAGAACACTACATTTTCAATAAGATTGATTCTACACAATTTTTTGATCTACGTATAATAATGGAGATATTAAGCATTTTCGAAATTCTTCCCACTTAAACCCCCCCCCCCATTTCCGATTTCAGCCATTAACGAGCTTGATCTTTATTTTTGCATAAAACGTTTAAATATCGAGTTAGGTAACGATTAAAAAAAAAATACGACCGCTAAAGCGTTAAAAGACAAATATATATATGTATATGTATATATAATTGTGTTGTTTTCGACCAGGTTATATTTATATATGGTGTTGTTATTCTTTTTGGAGTTTTGGTCAATGTTGGTGAAAAAATCTTAGTTTATGCCGATATTTCGAGAATCTTTATTTTCTCTTCTTCTATAACCCTAGTCCTAAGTGCAATAGTTATGTGTAATAGTTTTTAAGTATCTTTAGTCTTGCCCTGAAGAAGAGAAAATAAAGATACTTGAAATATCGGCATAAACTAAGATTTTTTTCACCAACATTGGCCAAAACTCAGAAAAGAATAACAACACCATATATATATATATATATATATATATATATATATATATAAATTTGAACGGACCTCATTTTATTGATCCCTAGGATCGATGGATATTTGAGGAAATGATTCGAAAATCGCGTCATGAGTACGACCTCAATTGCTAACTTCCCGTATGGGAAATCTGCTAAAAGGCATGAAATATAAGCTGGACTTAAGATGATAAGTTATATGTAAGGGAAATCTGCAAGAAAAAAAAGTTATACTAAACGCTAACTAATATAATCTTTCCTAAGCTAAACATTAACTAAAATATTTGTAGCTTACTACACGAATAAAATGAAAAGAAATAGAATAAAGACTATGGGGCTTTGTTTGAGACTGAATGCTAAGCCAAGAATAAATAGAAGTGTTTGAAATAACTTAAGAAAGACCACTTTAAACACCAAACAATATCACAATGGCAGCTCTAGAATAAATCCCCATCCATATTGTCTTTAATTAGAATCTTAAGTTAACTGGAGTATGAGGTGAAGTTTATGTAATTAATAACAGAACGGAAATATGCATAAAACACTAAACTTACGCAGGGGCTGCGTAAACTAAAGAGACTTCCCACGTGCCGTTTTACAATAGAGAATCTGCCTACTAATAATGACAGTAAAAAAGAATCTCTAAATCAACTCACGAGGAACGAACAGTTGCGAGGGAGGAGCAGTTACGGAAACGGCCGAACTAGCGTTTGGCGGAAAGTCCCGAATATGGCAGACTTCTGCCGACCACTCTCACAATACAAATATCTCGGTTAATATTCAAGGTACAGAATAAATTTATAGAGCAATATTTATAGTAAATTTAATTTGCATTAAGATTGATTCTATATGGATGGAAATTGCGACCGCTAGAGCGTTAACAGACAAATATATATATATATATATATATATATATATATATATATATATATATATAATTTTGAACGGACCTCATTTTCGTCATCTCCTGGGTAGGATCGAAGGACATTTGAAGAAACTTTTAGTGAATGAAGTGTCTTAAAGAAGATCCTATTCACCCTAGTACTTCTTGGGGTAACTTATTTGACAGTTAATATTAAATATGCATAAACCGAACTAACAATATTTATTACTAGCAGTATTAACATTATCGACCACTAGCAGAGCGGTGGC
>CM032232.1:143040000-143232500 GCA_019009955.1 Riptortus pedestris
TTTCGATGGTGAACCAGAGCGCATTTCAGTGATCAAACGCTCAAACATCCGTGCCAGTGCTGCCAGTAGCACCCGCAGTGCAGTGCCTCCACCAGTGCCCCATCAGTAGCCCCAGCTCCTTTCACACATGAATGTGACAGGAACCAAGAACCCCCCCTGGTGTGTGGGTCACAAGGAAATCCTTGGTTTCCCTGTCATAACATCATTGTTGAAGAGGGCACTTGATGATAGAGCGTATGCTCTGAAAGCGCTCTGGTACGCAAATCAATAAACAACAGTGAAGGAACGAGGGCGGTTTTTTTCTTACCTGAGATAATAATTCCTTCACCATCCAGCACCTCAAAAAAATTAACTTATTGGACATAAGTTTTTAAAATGATGAATTTTATTCTATGTAAAATGGTGTCCTATTAGGACTTGTTTCAATTTCGTGAAAAAGAAAAAGTCTGTCAAGCAGGGGTAGCGGAAACTATGCAGATTCTACACAACCCCCACGCGCAGGTTTACAATAGATAAATATACATACAGTTAACACTGCCGTGAATGCTAACGGTACTTGTGTATTATATCCACCACATTTTAGTTCCACTAGTTCCACGGTAGAGAGCGCTACTGAAGTGCGACGCTAGCTCTCCCAGGCTAATGAGGTTATCTTTTGTCATAGTTGCGTTTGCTGTTTATTTGCGTTTGATGTTTATTGTGCTGTTTAGTGTTTCTTAGTCCTTTAAAAATGCCTCTTTGGGATTTGCCAACGACTGAAGAAGACGCTGTTAAATATTTACATAAGAGGAATATTTTGGCTATCAGAAGAAAGTGTTCTAAATCACATTGTATGAAGCTTTATAGTGGAAAAAGTCTTTTTTGGAAGTGTAATGTAAGAAAGTGTGGTGAGCAAGTCGGCGTTCGGATTGACACTTGGTTCGAAGGAATTAAAATTCCATTTTGTAATGCATTGAAGTTCATTTACTGCTGGTGCGAAGAATTGACATCTGCCAATTTTTACAAAAAACAACTCAAAATTTCCAATAAGACTGCTATTGATTGGAACAGTTACATGAGGGAGTTGTGTCCTTAGATATGAAGAACAGTATTTCCACACATTTCCCGCCTAAATGTGAATAAAATGTTTTATTTTTAAAAATTTTGTTATCTTTTATTTATCATTATAATCCCGTAGAAGGTTATAAGGTAAGTATAACCTCCCTTGCGGGCAATGAATCGTACTACTTAAAACAGTACCGCACTCTAGCGAGGAGCTAGTGTAACTAAAATGTGGTGGATATAATACACAAGTACCATGTTAAGTGAATAAATACAAATGGTAATAAGAAATCTTTCAGTCAATTTACAATACAAGTTAATTATCTGTACAACGGAAAGCGGCTGAATTGCTAACAAACAGACCAGCCAACCTCATAGCACTGAATAGATAGATAGACCGGAAAGACGTTTGTAGTTATAGAAATACATCTGAATATAACATATTAATTTTATCGAAAACCATTGGAGTAATTTGAAAAGAATCAGAACAATTTCTGTCTCAATCACTCAGATTTTTGTAATCCAAAAACAAAAGAGGGGGAGGGGGTCAACAGAACGTATTTTTTGTGTATCTCGTAAAATAAAGCTTAGTTGAAAACAATATTTGGTATTTAACCTTGTAATGAAGTGGTTCATGATATATCAGCTTAATATTAATATGACACTAGTAGGAGTGGGGTTTTACTGAAAGCGTAAAACTATCCAAATATCTCGGTTAAAAGTCATTATACGGGAAATATGTATATTTCAATATTTATAGTAAATGTAACATGCAATAAGAGTGTTTCTATAAAATTCTTCGATCCGATATATTGTAACAGGGACATTTCGAAAATCATCATGAGTACAACCTCAATAGCTGATTTCTCTTAAAAGAAGTCTGCTAATAATCAACTTGTTCATTTGAAAGGTCCTCCGGAATTCAAATTCTGTATCCATGTCATGTTCCTGAACCAGCAACTCACGAAATTGCAAGCCGTTAGCGGGTAATGCCGAAGGGCTTGCAAAACACTTGGTAAACTAAGCATATTTGCCTTGTGAAATTTTGCAATAGAGAAATCTGCCTACTAATAACAGTAGTAATAAGGAATCTCTAAACCAATTCACGAGGGACGAACAGTTACAGAAACGGCCGACCTAGCTTCCGGCGGAATGTCCCGAATATAGCCGACTTCTGCCGAACACACAGACCAATACAAATGCAAATATCTCGGTTAATATTCGAGATACATAATAAATGTATAGAACATTATTTATAGTAAATTTAATTTTCAATAAGATTGATTTTATACAATTTTTCGATCCGACGCACAATTACAGAGATATTTCGAATTTTAAAAAAATCCCCCCTCTAAATCTCCCTTCCCCTAAAATAACTGATTTCTTAAGAGAAATCTGCTAATAATCAACTTGTATATTTGAAAGGTCTTCCGGAATTCAAATTCTGTATCCATGTCATGTTTCTGAACCAGCAACTCACGAAATTGCAATGCCGTTAGTGGGTAATGTCAAAGGGTTTGCAAAAACACTTGGTACAAAATGAGTCTCATTAGTTTTCCCACAGACCTCGTATTCTTACCTTCTGGCATGCGCAAGCATTGAAACTTTATATAATCCTTCCTGAAAACGTCTGTGACGTGTTTCCTTTGAGAACAGAAAGGCTTAAAGCATTAACGTTTTGGCCTGAATAAATACTTGCAAGCACACACGCGTGTTTGTTCTCTGGGATTACAAGTAAAGGCATAGAGAAAACGGGAGTGTTTCGGCAAAGATGAAGGAGCTTTGCCTTGGTCGAATTTGGCAAATCCCTTTTGGGGCGGGCTCTGATAACGCATTCAGTGATAATGGTGGAGCACGCTTCAAAGGAAATGGGGAAACAGCCGACGCGGCCATCAAAAGGAATTTGCCGCAAATAATAAATAGAGCTCGCTTCGAGCCTAGCTTCACCACAGTTCATGAATACAACTACCGCCATGGACATTAATAATGATAGCAAATCATATAATGTCCCCGATAGTATTAACCCAATAGCTTTTTCCACCTACCTTTGAAGTCGCCCATTTGTTAGTTATTTACGGAAATCTTATATATATATACACACACACACACTCACACGCACGCACGCACGCACGCACGCACGCACGCACGCACACACACACACACACACACACACACACACACACACACAAACAGTTTGTGTCTTAATTGGGAACCCTGAAGTATCTCCATATTCAACCTCGTCAACTTCTCTAGTACTTCTCCAGCGACCATAACTTTGGAATGTCCAATGGAATGCCATATTTTATGACGGATTCTTGTAGAAAATCAAATTCTAAAACGAGTTTATATCGGTGTATTTTTCGATTTGACGCATCCATGGGCCGCAAAATGCAGAAATCTTTCTTCCAGAAACGGCACGTTTTATTGAAAAATGCTGCGATATATCTAAGTCTTTGGGAGAAGGGATGGGTTCTAAAATTAATATATATATTAAAAACGAAATAACGCAAAAGTATTCTGGAATGAATCAAAAAAATGTTTACACCAAAGAACTTCAACATAAGAAAAACGTTTTTGAATTAATTTATTTTAAACTACTTATTTGTAAAATATATTTGTACCACGAGCACCGCAAAAGATTCTTCAGGAGTCACTATTATGGCACACCAAATCTCAGCCTTTTAATAATACACTTGGCGCTTTTACACTATACTCACACATTTCAGCAAATTGGCTTTGAGGAATAAGGGATCTTGGAATGAGTAGTTTCGAAAAACTACACTTAAAGAAAATTTACTATCGAGTTTGTTATATAAAAAAAAAATCTCAAATTTCTAATGATCCTACCCAGGTGTTAATGTCAATGAAGTCCATTCAAAATGATATTTATATTTTTTTTAAATATCAAAATCCATTCCTTTTCCAGAAAGAGAACTTGTTTCGAACATAATTTTGTTGGTTACAACTTTTGCGTTATAGCATTTTGAAATAAAATGTGCCGTTTCTGAAATAAAGATTTCTGCATTTTGCGGCCCAAGGATGCGCCAAATCGAAAAATTCACCGACATGAACTCGTTTTAGAATTTGAGTTTCTACAACATAAAAAGTGTGGCATTCCATTGGAAATCACAAAGTTATGGTCGCTGGAGAAGTTCTAGTGAAGGTTACGAGCTTGAATGTGGACTGAAAAGATTCTTCGGGAGTCTCAATTATTGCACGCCAAGCGTCAGCCTTTTATTGTACACTTGGAGATTTTGAGGGGGGTGGCTCGGGAACTCTGGACAACCTGTATAAGGAAGCAACGATAGGTGCAGGTTCTATCCCCGCCGATGGAGGAAATTAGTTCAGGAGTTCCCTCGCTAGTGCCGTAGTGCTGCTTAGGGAAACGCGTGTTTAACGAGTGTATACGTCTGACAGCCTCTCGGGATAACGGACTATCATGGCTCTCTTACAACCATCCCACAGGGGGCTAACAACGTGAACTATCCACTGACACCCCCCCCTCCACCCTTCCCCCCGTTAATATTGATACCCGCCAGTCTACTATTCCTGCTGGGAACAGCCGCTATTCCTGGAGGAGCATCTTTGAAAGAGATCAATATTGGAATGTGCATGTAGATTGTAGATAGTGAGATATATTGTAGATGGTGTGTGAGGTAGATAGTGGTAAGCAGCTGTCTGGAGCAATTTGCTGGGGCTAACCTCCCCCCCTCCCTTCATCTATATTAAAGGCCCCTCATCATTTTTACAATTTAATAATAAAGCCAATATCCATAATTCCATCTGCCCTCTCCCCATCCATCATCTCTCTCTCTCTCTCTCTCTCTCTCTCTCTCTCTCTCTCTCTCTCTCCGGGAGTATATTATACTCATCATCTACCTTCCCTCGACTCCAGCAGCCAGCTCCAACACTCATCGAAAGATATATCTCGGAAATCCTGATTCAAGTCAGTGTGTAGAAATGATAAATACTATTTCACTCTGGACGTAGGCCTGTTTTTCTCTTCGATGCGTTTATTTAGACATTGTGCACTTTGAGAGTGGCGGGCCCATCTTCAGTGCCTGTTGACTCAAACAACAAACCCCACGAAAATCATGCTAACCAACAGTACGGTCGGATGGTTGGAGCCCAGTCGAAGGTCAAAAATGGATTGCCCTAACTCCATTCCTTACTTGGGCCCTGTTTCAGAGAGGATTGGAAAGAAATTGGAGGCAATTGGAGTTTCAACCGCGCATAAAAGCACTTTCACTTGAATCTTTTTTGTTAGATCTTGAAAGATCAAGTTGAACCTCTGGACAGGTCGGGCGTTTATAGGATACCTCCAATGGTTGTAATGCCACTTACGTTGGAAAAAGTGGGAGGAAAATAAGGACGAGGCTAAGAAGAGTACATTTTCCGCGCATGCCGGCCTTGTCGGCCATGAAGTATGAATCGCATTATGAGGCAATGAAAGGGAAAAAACTGAACACTGCTGAGGGCCTGCATATTAAATTTGATCAAATTATAATTGATGGCTGGAATCTGAACAAAAAGAAGATGTAGCCAGGACCCGACTTGTCAGCGATAACTCCCTTTCCGAATTTCTTCACGCTGTAGCTCTCAAATAAAGGACAACGTTTTAGCCGGGTTCCCTTAAGGGAGAACAACTATTGAGGTTCCAATGAAGATGCGATTTTTAGAATAGAAAGTGTCTTTAAATGTCAATCGTTCTTATTTAAAAGATGACGAAAGTGAGATCCATTCAAAATTATATAAATATGGACACCCAAGATAAAATTATGCAATCCATAGCCAAAATAACCTAATATTTTCAATAGAATATTTAGTAATTTAGTTATTTTTTTTTTTTTATTCCCAGAAGAAGTTCCATGAATGAACAAAAGCAATTTACCAATTCTAAAACCATTAACGAAAAAAACTGATTATTTATAACATAATAAAATAACTTCCATGCCAGCTTTATGTAACTGGAAATGAACGGGTTTGCAAACTACCACACTTGTACCCGAGTCGGAACTACGGATTTCAACTAGATAAAAAAAGGGTGTTTCTAGCAAAAGGATTGTCCTCAAAAGTTTGGAAATTAATAACAAAATTACATTTCAACAACTAAAATTTTTTTATAATGGTTTAAAAGACATTGATAGAAAGTAAGTTCATATTAATGATTTTCGAGAGAACAAAGATGAAATCGAAAGCGATTGCATTGAATAAATTAATTGGATAACATTTCTAATTTTCAGTGGTTTTAGACCTATTTTAACGTCAGAAATGGGTCGCAATTTTTGTATAGAATTTTCATGAATTTTTGATAATTATTTCCAAAAAGTTGAGGACGATCAGTTCGCTTTTTTGGAGGATTTTGTGGGTGCGCTAGAAACCACCTTTTTTATCTACTATCTTGGTTTTATAGCAAATTACATTTGTGATAATATTGGATCACATACAGTTTTTCGATCGGGAGCACATACAGTTTATCGTAACAGAGAGCGTTCCCCTAAAGGAAGTCTGCTAATATTTAATAGCAACTGATATGAAATTTATCGGTGACGAAGCCTTCCTTTGAGTAAGGAACATGCTGAAGGTAAGCATTTGTAGTGAGGATCATTTTGATTAAATAGGAATAAGCTATGAGAAGCCTTGAAACGCTCAATAATTGAGAGAAGAAGAAGAGAGAGACAGAGACGGAGGTAGTTGGAGCAGGATGCAGCGTAGGGCTTCGTGGATATTTGATCAGGAGCAGTAGTTGTCCATGAAAATTTCATGTGGGGGGGCACGGGGAAAAGAATCACTCTCCCAACTAACTCTTGGAAAACTCCCCGAGAAAAGCCCCTCTGTAGCTACAGCTAACTGGCACAGTTACAACCTGTAAAAGACTTTTTAACGCCTTTTTAGCAGACTTCCCTTATGGCAAATCAGCTAGTGAGGTTGTTCTCTTGCTCATGTTATATGAACAATAAGCTGTTATACCATGAACCACTGAATTGGAAATTGTTATACCAAATATTCTATTTACCTTAATTCAACTTTTACACTTGCCAAACTTTCAATTTTTGTATATGACCCGTTCACAAAAAGGTCCTTCACGTAGGAGCTGCGTAATCTAAGTAGTCATCAATTGTTTAAAAAGATCGTTTTCGACAACATTTTTCGATCCGACTTAACAGAATATTTTGAATTATCGAATCCCTCCCACCATAAACCCCCCAATATTCCAGTTCCGATTCACTCAATAACAAATATGATCTTTAGTGTGACCTGAAATGGTTAAATATCGAGTTTTGAATAGATCAAATAAACATTTTCGAAACAAGAAAGGAAAATCTGGATTGATGGCGTAATCACACGATGAGTGTCTTTATGTATCTCACTAATTATTAATTCAATTAAAACCATATTTCGTATATAATCTTGGAATGAAGTTGTTCATGATATGACGGCTTATAATTCATATGACATGTGTAGTAGTGGGAGGTTACTGGTATGCAAAATCTAAAATATTAAATATCTCGGCTAATATTCAATATAGAGAATATATATACCAACATTTATAGAACATTACATTTGCAATAAGATCGCTTCTATACAATTATTCAGTCCGATTTTAGCAATTAACAAACTTGAGTTTTAATTTTTTCTTAGAGCTTCTAATATTGAGTTAGATCCCGCTAAAACAAAAATTACGATCGCTAGAGTGGCATCAGACAAATATATATAATTTTGAACGGACCACATTTTAGTCATCTTTTAGGCAGGATCGACGGACATTTGAGTAAAGTTTTCGCGAAAATCTCGTCATGAGTACAAACTCAAGAGCTAAATAAATATGGGAAATATTTTTGAAATTGACATATATAGATTTATCTTTAGAAATAATGCAGAGCTTTATAAAGGATTAATAGTTGCTAAAAGGGAAGTATAAAATATTTTAGGGGGCCGTCTGGAATTAAGTTGTTTGTGGTTCCTGGGGGCTTAGCTATCTCCATTATCACCTCAGGATTAGGCCCTGATAAGGGATTTAGTGGGGGGGGATTTCCGGTGGGGGATTTATTAGTCTTATCAGCCTTTTTGCCGCATTTTTCTCAAAGAAACCTGATACAGACATTGTGCTCAGGAGACGAGTCCTGTTCAAATATCAATCCATTTCAGGGAAATCAGGTATAACGGTAGTACTCATTACGCGATTTTCGAGAACTTTCCTCAAATGTCCATCGATCCGGCCTAGGTGATAACGAAAATGAGGTCCGTTCAAAATTAAATATATACATATTTGTATGTTACCGCTCCAATGCTTGTCGTATCGTCACCATGCGTGGTATATATACGTTTCACGCAAAACTGAAAATCAAGATCGACAATGGCCGTAATCGGACTGGGAGATATTCGAAAAGTTGAAATATCTCCATTATAATAACGGAGATATTTCAACTTTTCGAGTTTAAGTCGGATCGAAAAATTGTATTGAAGCAATCTGCTGCAAAATTAATTGAGAATATTAACCGAGATATTTGCATTTTTTTAGTTTTCAGCCTTTAGTAAACCCCCACTCCTACTCATATCATATTGACGGTAAGCTAATGTATCATGAAACGTATTATTACAAGCTAAAATTACAAATATTGTTTTCAAAGGTCCTTCAGTGTGTGAGAAATATGCAAATCCGTTGTGTGATGAACTTAGCATTGAAGATTTTTATTTCTAGATCGAAAACGATTATTTTTCTTATTCTGGACCCAATATTATTTATATATTGTACATATTTTATGGCTAGGGCCTCCAATAAAGAACATGGTTTTCGGTGCAAACTTTATTGAAACTGCCCTACATGTTTCGTGGCTTATTTGCCACTCCTTCAGGGGCTATCCATTTTCCACAAAAAAAATAGAAAAAAATAATAACATTAATTTAACACATCCCTTAATAATTCTTTTGCCAGATATTGTATTAGGTTGTCTGTTAACGCTCTAGCGGTCGCAATTTTTGTTTGATCGGACCAGTGGGAAGGGGGGGTTTAGAGGGGAGGATTTTCGAAAATTCGAAATATCTCCGTTACCCTACGTCGGATAAAATAATTGTATAGAACCAATCTTATTGCAAATTAAATGTACTATAAATATTGTTATATACATTTATTCTCTATCTTCAATATTAACCGAGATATTTGCATTTTTATTAAATTTGGGCTGATAAGGGATGACTGTTTCGCGCCAAAAGCTAGTTCGTCCCTTTGCCGCTACTGTTCGGCACTCGTATGGAGATTTTCCTATTGTATAACTTCACGTGCGACATCTGCTTAGTTTACTCAGCCCCTGCGTGACGGACTTTTTTTGAAAAGGGATAGCTCCTGAAGAAGTGGTAAATAAGACACGAAATATGTTGGGCAGTTTCAATAAAGTCTGCACCGAAAAAAATGTACGCATTTTAGATATAACCATTGTGTTTATTCAAGAGCTGCTCATTTCATATTAATACACCCACCAAAATCTATATAACTTTTGACGTTTTCAAAATATGATTTTCTAGGCCTCCCCCTTCTCCTATGCCCCTATTTTTTTTTTTAGAATAAACGTTACTATTTTTTTCAGTATTACTTTTCGTTTGGAAATTATTCATTGATGGATACTAACTACTTCTTCTCCTGGATTACTTAATTTTATTTGATTGCTATATCGTATTTAGCTAAAATGTAATAAAGTTTTAAATTCTTTTTATCAGTTGGTTGGGCCCAAGTATGCTTTCTTCTTATTGAAACTTCAGAAAATGTATTCTTTATCACAAAATCATGCCCCTTGTGGA
This sequence comes from Riptortus pedestris, assembly GCA_019009955.1. Taxonomy (NCBI): domain Eukaryota; kingdom Metazoa; phylum Arthropoda; class Insecta; order Hemiptera; family Alydidae; genus Riptortus; species Riptortus pedestris. The sequence continues at coordinate 143,049,838 of CM032232.1, forward strand.
ACGACATCAGCGTCTTATTAATAAATATATATATATATTTATATATATATATATATATATATATATATTAACGTCCACTTTTTGCAACTAAGGCTAATTAGGACGGGTTATCTACAAGTTATCACCCTTTTCTACCCTGAGTGGGACTAGGGATTTCATTTAATGAATTCCGTGACTAAATAAATTCCATTTCCCAGGTGGGAATCGAACTGACCGACCACTCTAGGTTTACCTGCGAAGGTCCGGTGCTCCCCAGTGTCAACAAATGGTGATGCCAATTAACCACAACCAAAATTGTATCCTTCCAACCCAAAAAAACCAATGCCAAACACACTAAATAAAAATCAAACTTAGCGTTTTACTTCGATTGTTCTTAATTCTTTGGCCATATTTCCCAGCTGTCTTGACGCCCATATAACCTTCACCTATTACAGCATTAAAATCTCCCATAATTTCAATATGGTATTTTGATGAGATCATATTTACTATTCTTTCTATTTGATCATAAACGAGCTCGACTTCTTCATCCGAGTATTCTGTTGTAGTTATAAACACTAGAATTACACCCTCCATAAAGATCTTAATATCCCATTTGTAAAGGACCTAATTCCCTCAGATCAGAAGATTCACAAAATTCCGCAGGAGGTTATCCAATCATCCTAATCCAGAGGTCCTAGCCCTTTCCAGTACCACTCATCCATATTCCCCTCGACAAGAGACTGGCCCAGAGATCTCCTATAGAAGTGTTAAGTGAAGTGATAGCATTGGCTATTTCCTTATCGAGTGCCATTCCTCCTTAGCTGTTGACTTCCTTGCCAGGCAGGAAGGTGCTGCTCCTCTCATTGTGGTGAAGTGGTGTAGCTTCTGTCGAGAGTGATGGATGATGATTGTATTGTACATATCACATTACCAAATTCATTTACATACAGACTGTAATATATAAAAAAAAATAAAACTCTTGAATTACTAAATTAATAGGTTTGCAAATTACCTAAAGTTGGAAGTAGGTACAGCGTTGACCGTACTCCACGCCAAGCTGATGGCCGAGGCTCATTTGATTTGGGCTGCGTAAGAAGACTTCCTACGCGAAGGTTTACAATAGACAAATAAACATACAGAAAATACTACCTTGAATTTTAAGTGAACAAATACAAACGGTGATGAAAAATCTTTCAGTCAATTAACCGTAAAAAATAAAAAAAAGATCTATAAAATTTTTCAATCCGATGAACAGTAACGGAGATATTTCGAATTTTTGGAAATACCCCCTTCTAAACCCCCTCACACTAGGCCAATTTTACCCATTGACGAACTTGATCTTTCTTTTTACATAAAACGTTGAAATATCAAGTTGGGTAACAATCAAACAAAAGGTCAGTCACGCAGGAGCTCCGTAAACTAAGCAGATTTCCCATATGAAGTTTTACAATAGAGAAATCTGCATACTGGTAACAAAACACCACATTGATTAAATACAAACGGTAATGAGAAATCTTTCAGTTAATTAAAATAAATTCCCAACTGAAACGGCTTCTGAAATTCTGAATAATTTATATTTTAATAACTCAAATTTTAGTAGTCCAAGAACTAAAGATGGGGGGGGGGCGGATGAACAGAACGTATTTGCATAAATCTCACAAAGTAACGAATATATATATAACTTAAGGTAAATCTGCTAAAATTAAGACCGCATGAGCGTTAAAAGACACATACACACACACACACACACACACACACACACACACATATATATATATATATATATATATATATATATATCATTTTGAACGGACTTCATTTTCGTCACCTCCTGGGTAGGATCGATGGACATTTGAAGAACTTTTTTAAAAATCCCATCATGAGTACAACCTCAATAACTGATTTCTCTTAAGGTAAATCTGCTAAAATGGATATTTAACTGTTTTAAATAAAACTAATTATCATATTAGTGATAGGTATGTCTGTTAGGATGCCGTCATTCCGGCAGATTGGGAAATCTGCTTAATCTGCTATAATGAAATGGAGAAAGAGTCGTCTGTATATAATTGAAATGGATGCCTGTCTTTAATTTAAAATAATGCAATTAGTATGTTAAATAGATGTATGTATGTAAAATGTATATTTGGTATTTACTTTTCACTTTGCTTTTGTGAGTGCATATTTATTCAATCCTCCAGACAATATGATGTTAATTAAATTACATTAATTACATTTCCTTTGTAAATATTAGTAATTAATTACTTAATTATTAAATATTCAGAAAGTGAAAAAAAAAATACTACTGTAAAAAGAAAGAAAGACAATTATACAAAGGTATAAAAGACCTAAATAGACTTGAACTCACAAAGTGGAAATACATTATCATATTCATAGTCATTTTAACAGATTTCCCTTAAGGGAAATCAGCTATTAAGGTCGTACTCATGACACGATTTTCGAAATTTTTCTTCAAATGTCCATCGATCCTATCTAGGAGATGACGAAAATGAGGTACGTTCAAAACTGTATATATATATATATATATATATATATATATATATATATATATATATGGGGGTGGGTTTAGATGGGAGGATTTTTGAAAATTTGAAATATTCTTGTTACTATACGTCGGATCAAAAAATTGTATAGAAACAATCTTATTGCAAATTGAATGATCTATAAATGTTGTTATGTACATGTATTCATTATCTTTAATATTAACATAGATATTAGCGTTTTTTTAGTTTCCGGCCTTCAGTAAACCCCCACTCCTCCTTATGTCATATCAACAATAAGCTGTTATATTATGAAGCACTTTATTTGAAGCCTAAATAACAAATATTGTTCTCATTGAACTTTTACGTCATGAGATAAATGCAAATACAGGACGCAAGTGGGAAATCTGCTTAGTTAACGCAGCCCCTGCGTGACGGACTTTTATTTATTTTTTGCTGGTGGTGAGAGTAATGAATCAGGTTAATCAGAAACAATTTTTTGTGGCTGCTCGCAATTTCTTAAAAACACTTAGCGCTTTCGGGAATTAACTTCCCATCTTCAGAGCTAAAACAATAAAGCACCATTATCAAAGAGTCTAACAATTATTTTAAAAGTAAATAAATAGTTTTTAGCTTTCTTAATTATGGTGCTTTGCTCTGAAGATGGGGATTTAATTCCCGAAAGCGCTAAGTGTTTTTAAGAAATTGCGAGCAGCCACAAAAAAGTGTTTCTGATTAACCTGATTCATTAGCTCTCAACCCCAGCAAAAAATAAATAAATGTCCGTCAAGCAGGGGCTGCGTTTAACTAAGCAGATTTTCCCACTTGCGCCTTGTATTTGCATTTATCTCTTGACGTCAAGTTCATTGAGAACCATATTTGTTATTTAGGCTTCAATTAAGTGCTTCACTTCGCCGCAGAGCGAAGGAACCACAAAAAAAATGTTTTTGATTAACCAGTCATAGTGTTTATCGAAAGTTTTATAGAATTTAATTGATGCCTAACCACAGTTAACTATGATTCACTAGGTGGCGAAACCTCCAAATGTTTTCACATGAAATTCTTCTTGAAATTAGGCGGTACTCATATTGCGATTATTGAAAAAATGTCCTCAAATATTCTATTGATCCTACCTATGTAGATGGCAAAAATGAGGTCGTTGAATTGAAAGATTTATATATATGTGTCGGTTACCTCTCTAGCGATTTGAAAATTTTTGTTTATTCGTTACGATAACAAAATATTGCGATCGCTAGAGTGGGCTCCCCCCCCCCTCCAGTCGACCTTACATTTTATTTTATATTATTTTCTCACCACCCTGATGTTTCCATCAAATATTGTTTGTTTCATTTGAAAATGGTAGTCCAGTGAACCTATCAAAACTACCTTTAATATCTCTGGAATATGCTGGGTGGTAGAGGAACAAATGTATAAGGATCAATAAGAAGGCCAAGTCCTCTACTGGTTTTTAATATAATGCAGAGTGCACTTTCGGAGTCAACGCTCCATCCTCAGTGCCTGCTGATTAAAGCTGCGTTGCGGCGACCCCCGCCGGACCTCATTTTTGTCATCTCCTGGGTAGGATCGATGGACATTTGAGGAAAATCTTCGAAAATCGCGTTATGAGTACGACCTCAATAGCTGATTTCCCTTAAGGGAAATCTGCTAATATGTAAAACTAGAGATCAAGTTCATTAGCAGCTGAATCAGACCGGGCGGGAGGTTCTATGTTATGAAATCAACTGCGGGGGGGGGGTCGCCCGGCGGTCGTGGTCCAGGCAACGCTGCTTTAATCAGCAGTCACTGAGGATGGAGCGTTGACTCCGAAAGTACACTCTGCATTATATTAAAAAACAGTAGAGGACTTGGCCTTCTTATTGATCCTTAAAACTACCTTTGTTTACTCCTTTTACGTTCCCTTTCTTCCTATTATTTTTTTTGCTATTCGCTTTTTGTGCACAATTTAGTAATGTGTAAATCGCCGGTGTTGCAGAACTCATTTAAATAAATTAAATAATGCAATTTATGAATTGTATTTTCAAATGTCTGCAGATATTTGAAAAAAGAAATCTGGGGTTTTATTAATTGAGTTCGCCAATAAACCAATCCCTATTTCCAAGGCGGGAATCGAACTCGCCACTCGGGGTTTACCATATGACATTAAGACCAATACCTTAACTCACAACGCTAAATAAGCACCATTTTATATTTTAATTTTAAGGGCCTCAGGTTAGCCATGTGAGTTAAGTGCTACTAACTACTGACAAGTCAACTAATAAAAGAAGCAAAAGATAAGCATATGTCAAAACTATAAATTTATTTATAGTTTTGACATATGCTTATCTTTGTTTGCTTCTTTTATTAGTTGACTTGTTAGTAGATTTTTTATTGTTTTGGTTTTAATTTTAATTTTTTAGTAGTTGACTAGTTATAGATTTTCTAGTTTTATTTGTTGACTAGTTTTAAGATTTTCCATTGTTTTACTCATTATTTTGTGCCTGGTTTTATGACTGTCATTTTATTTTGCTTTTGTGCCATGCTGTGAATGTTAAATTAACTCGTGGTTGTGTTTGTCAGCAGGCACTGAGGATGGAGCGTTGACTCCGAAAGTGCACTCTGCATTATATTAAAAACCAGTAGAGGACTTGGCCTTCTTATTGATCCTTATACATTTGTTCCTCTACCATCCAGCATATTCCAGAGATATAAATTTATTCTCTATCTTGAATATTAACCGAGATATTTGCATTTGTAATCTGCGTGTGGTCACCAGTAGGCTATGTTCGGACTTTCCGCCGAGAGCTCTGGCGGCCGTTTCCATAACTATTCGTCCCTCGTGAATAGGTTTAGAGGTTAGGTTAACTGTTTTTTGGGGCTAGAAACTACTGGGTTATTACGCTCTAAATAATGTTTTAGGTTTAGAGGTTTCTTACTACTACAGTTGTTATTAGGGAGATTTCTCTATTTTAAAATTTCACGTGGGAAATCAGCTTAGTTTACGCAGCCCCTGCGTGACGTACTTTTTTAGTTTTATCGCTACCAAACTCGACATATAAGGATGTAAAAGGAATGATCATGTTCGTTAATGGCTGATCGAACTTGATGAAAGGGGGTTTAGAAGGGGGTAAGTTAAAAAATTCGAAGTATGTCCGCTGTTATGCATCGGGTCGGAAAGTTTTTTTTTACAATCAATCTTCTTGAAAATTTAATTATCTATAAATGCTGTTATGTAGGTGTTTCCTCTATATTGCATATTAACAGAGATATTGGGATTTTTTTAGTTTTTAACCTTCAGTAAAAACCCACTCCTACTTATGTAATATTAACAATTTGCTGTTATATAATGAACCACTTTATTTGAATCCTAAATAATAGATATTGTTCTCATTCAAAGTTTACGTTTTGAGATAAATGCAAATACATGGCACTTGGGAAATCTGCTTAGTTAACGCAGCCCCTGCGTGACGGACTTTTTTTTATATATGTGTACATTGATAAGAACACACCAACAGGCTGCTACAATAGAATGCACCGGTTGATATTTGGGAGGGAACTTTTGGAAAATTTTCGCCTCAGGAGTAAATTCGCCTAATTAGCTGCTTTATAAAGCCTATGAATGATTGAGGGTCTGCTGATGAGGGTGTATAAGAGCTTCGAGGGGCTTATGTATAATAGGCTCTCCGCCTTTAAACTCTTCATAGGCGCATTTCCCCGTTTAAAGCAACGTTCAGAATGTTCCTTGTCTTACCAGCACATGGGAAAATGATTAGAAGTGGGGGGGTTTTAGCAGATTTCCCTCAATCAAGCTATTTGAGGTTGTACTAAGCATGACGGAATTTTTGAAATTTTTCTTCAAATGTTCCAAACGATCCTAACTAATTAGATGACCTGAAAAATGAGGGTTCCGTTCAAAAACTTGTATTTCTATACATCAACCGTCAAAAAAAAACCGGGACACTTAGATTTAGTCTTTGTAATTTTGTTAAATACTTAATGTATATGTATATTAATCTATTTTTTTAATTAAAATAATTGGTTAATCTATAGGTTTTATTTAAACAAAAATCTGCCAAAAGTGAATAAGTTTATTGATTATTTACAAAAAAAATTACAAAAGTAAAAAAAAAGAAAAAGATTAATTAACACATTTAAAAAAAAAAAATTATTCTTCATTTTTTATTACAGTGAATGGTAGTAGACTTTCGCTACCCCAAGCGATTCGGCCAAGGTAAACGTAAGCTTCGGCCTTCCAATCTAAGTTTAAAAGACCCATTATTCTGGACCGAAATTAAAATAAAACATTAATTAAAGAAAATGCTTGGTTAATAATTAAAGGATGTTTAAATATGCGAAATAAAAAAATACTTACAGTTTAGAATTAGATCAACTTCACGACAATTTAAAATCTAATCTGAGTTTTATCTAATTGTTTAATAATCCTGAAGGGGATTAGTTCAATGGACGTAGACTCTAAATTCTCTGTAATAACTAGAATACCCACCATAAAGAAAATTGCTGAAAATTAGCGTTTAATACGACAAAATTGAAGTGACAGGTTTTTTTTTGCGGTGGAGTATTATATAAATATATATATATATATATATATATTATATATATATATATATATATATATATTATATATATATATATATTAGTCTGCTACCACTCTAGCGCTCGCAATTTTTGTTTGATCGTTACCAAACTCGATATTGAGTCGTTTTATGTAAAAAGAAAGATCTAGTTCGTTAACGGCTGAAATCGGACCAGTGGGAGGGAGGGTTTAGAGGGGAGGATTTTCGAAAATAACTCCGTTACTGCATATACGTAAGATCGAAAATTTGAACAGAATCAATCTTATTGCAAATTAAATTTACTATAAATATTGTTATGTACATTTATTCTCTTGAATATTAACCGAGATATTTGCATTTTTATTAAATCTGAGCGGCTAACGGACGAGTAACTTTCCCGCCAAAAGTTAGTTCGGCCGTTTCCTTAACTGTTGGGCTCTCGTGAAATTTCTCTATTGTAAAACATCACGTGGGAAATCTGCTTAGTTTACGCAGCCCCTGCGTGACGGACTTTTATTGAAGTCCGACTTATTAATAATGCAAATGTCTCCGCCCGTACTTCAGATTCAATTCCTTGTACGAATTGAAGTATTGTAATTGAAAAATTTTTCGGTTCCTAATTTCAACGGAATTATCCGTTTTGACATTTCCAGACACCTCAGGCATAATAACTGTATATATGCAGGTATCTTGAATAGCTCAAAAATGATTAGACAAGGAATATTGATATGTCATATTTAGAACTGATGTAGTTGTCCATCACCTCTTTTGATGATAATTGAAATAGAAGAGCGAAGAAGGGGTAGGGGTTATTAAATAGGGGTAGGGGCCATTGAAATTTTACTTTTTTTTTAGATAAATGAAAAACGTGACGTACTGGGGGGATGGGAAATCTGCTTAGTTACGCAGTCCCGGCGTGACGGGCTTTAGCTTTAAATCTGTGTTAATAGAATTTGTGTTTTGAGAGAATTTGTTTGCTGAGAGAATTTATATTTTGGCGTTTTCGGACTTCTGTAAACCCCCTTTCTTGCTCTTTAGATGTTCACCTTAAGCTATTATACCCAGAGCTTTTGCGTTGGGGTATTAGAAAAGTCCGTCACGCAGGGGCTGCGTAAACTAAACAGATTTTCCATATATATATATATATATATATATATATATATATATAGTTTTGACTGGACCACATTTTCGTCATCTTCTGGGTCGGATCGATGGACATTTGAAGAAATTTTTCGAAAATCGCGTCATGAGTACAACCTCAATAGCTGATTTACCTCAGGGGAAATCTGCTAAAATGAAATTTGAAATGACGTCATCGGTTACAATTATAGAAGTCTATCTGCCGGAGTAGTTTTGGAAAATGCGCGATTTTCTCTTCGGCACCGATGACAGATTAATCAATGATTATAGGTAAATATGGAGATAGATTGAAACTATATTCAAAGAGATGATTAATTTTTGTTGTTTACAATGCTGAATAATGCATCGGCATAATACTAATTTTAGAGCTAGCGCTAATTCAGAATGAAGCAGTGGTGCCAACCCTCCCCTTAATCAAATACTAATTACTGATTTCTAATTAGCAAACGGATGGTATAGACATGTCTGTCGAATCACGTCACGAATTGCAATCGCATTAACCTAACATTTCGCGATTGTCTGCGACAACGATAAAGATCACTAGTTTTTATAGCAGATGATCCTCAAGAGAAAAAAGGTCCTTCACGCAGGGGCTGCGTGAGCTAAGCCAATTTCCCACGTACTTGCATGACTCAATACTGATCTCAATTCAACACATATTCGGACTGAAAACCAGAAAGTACAAATTACTCCCTTAATAAGTTACGAAAAAATGAAAGAAATGAGAGATATTGTTGAGCATCAATATTTTCTCATGAATGATTCTATAACATTTTAGAAACGTTATTGTAAGGGGGGAAGATGCGTCTCGTAGCCTTTCCTTATTGTTATAAAGATGTATTATCAAATACGAGACTGTGTAGAATAATGTTCAAAACATAATGTCGTTTTAAATTTCTTCATGAAATAATTTGATAAACATAGGCCACATATCGCCACTATTCTGACATTAAAAAACAATTTACAGAAAGTGGACGTTAATAAATAAATAAAAACAATTGGGCAGTTTGAGAATATTTAATTACATATTTTAAAATTTTTAATGTGCGTGCTTGCGAATGTGTTTGGGTGTGTGTGTGAGGTGTTTAAATTTGAACGATGCCTGTTTTTATGAATAGTTGTTGTTTGAAAGTTACTAAATTTTCTTTGAACTTATTTATTTACCACCCTTATTCAGTACTATGTTGTGATCTTGTTTCTTTTGGTATTTTGTGTCCCGCTCCTTTAGTTTCGTTCTTTATATTATTTCGTGTTCATTAGATAAATGCAAATACTTGAGGCAAGTTGGAAATCTGCTTAGTTAACGCCACCCCTGCGTGACGAGTTTTTTTTAATGCGTTTAGCAGGTTTACATTATATTGAGCGTTGTATAGATCTAATAAACATTTTCGACTTATGAACATAAAATCTTAATTTATGATACCATAATACAATGTATTTCCATGTATCAAAATAATAAAGGTCCATTGAAAATGAAGTGAAATAACGGAATAAGACTTTTCGTGACATATTGGATTTCGTTTGAATATCGAGTTTTGGAAGGATCGAATCAAAATTGCGAATGCTAAAGCTACAAGTAATATTAGTATAAATACAAGTAAACTAATATTTGTATAAAAGTCAAGTAAAATTTTGTAGGGACCTCATTTTCGTCATCTACTATGTAGAGTGATGGTCGTTTGAAGAAATTTTTCAAAAATCTTGACAAGATTATAACCTCAGAGTCCGACATACCTTAACAACTTAGCACCCTGGGAAACACAAGTTTAACTTTGATGGTTTCCCGCCGTTCATCGGTATGTCATAGCACGAACTCATCTGATCCGGATGCTGATTCCTGGTTTGCTTGAGACATAATCAAATAATTGGAATAACTGAGGCGAGGAGGAAAGGAAGAAGAAAATGAGAATTGTGGACAAACTTAAAGACTACGAGATTTTTTATAAATTTAATTTCCCTTGAGAGTCATTAGAGATAACACTCCTTTTGCTTTTGTTGGGGTTTGAGAGCTTTGGAAGGGGGAGAATGCTCAGCAATAAATTCGTCGTTTAATGAAGTGTCCTTAAGGAAACGCTTTGAGTTGTTTTCAGAGATATTTCACTTCTTTTGACGTGCGTAGTACGACAGATTTGTCTACTGACTCATAGAACTCGCCAGAGATTCGATAGTTGTAAAATTGAACAATTGTTCAATTGAAATTCATAAAGTATGTCACGCAGGAGCCGAGTAATCTATGCAGATTTCCCCACGCGAAGGTTTACAATAGACGAATCTACATATTCGTAACACCACCGAGAATATTAAGTGAATAAATACAAATGGCAATGAGAAATCTTTCAGTTAATGTACAAGTTAATAATATCTACAGCGGAAAGCGTCTGTTGTAAACAATGAGGTCAGCCAATAGATAGTGTTCTGTCGTCATTTTGATTTGAATTTCCCGCACTCGCCGAGTTCATAAACCCGCCACACATACGCAGATCACCAAGGCTGTGGCCTACAGCGGAAACTACTTTTGCAGCTCAAGAAGGCATCTGATAGTTACAAGGATACAGTCAGTTGGTCTTAGATGATCGCTGGGGTCGTTTCTACGGCCAGTGGGGCCTTGCCCCTCTCCCTCCGCTACAGATCACCGCTTCATAGATAACCGCTCAGTTGGAATTCACCCGTCATAGAGTGGCAGTCAGTTTTTTCTTCTCCCGCAAAGCTGCCATCCTGTGGGGATCACCGCCACCGGCTGAAAGTCGGATCTTCTACGGAACACAGAAAATAGCAACGAAGGAGGACTCCACTTCTAGAAACGTTTTCGTTTCCCGCAGGTGCCTATTTTAATAATGCTAGCATTATTTGCTCAAATTATCATATGAGTACTCACACAATATAGGACCTATCGCTTATTCTATGTATATATATTTATATTGCCGCTAAATTAGTTTATAAAGTTAAGTTCTTTCTGTTTCTTGCTCAACCTCATTTATAACGTGCATTATATGTAATTTTAATCAATTCTTTAATATACTTGATTCTTAGGATAACTCAAATAGTTATTTGTGTTATTTCCCCTCATCTTTCCAATAGAAATACAAAATGGTTCAGTCTAATGCTCTCTCTTATTCTCGCCTTTAAAAAGCTTCCCGCCATTACATTCTGGTGCCGAAACTAGGGTCTAAATAGCTTCCCCGCCCCGACATTTTGTATTATTATTACCGCAAAAGCTAACCGCACGCCCTTACAGATAGGTAGGAATATTCTAGGCCGGAAAGAAAAACAACTAATGAAATATATTTGAATAATTCTTATCTCAACCACTCAAATTTTAGTTATTCAAAGATCAAAAGAGGGGTCGACAGTCCGTATTTGCATATATCTCACTAAGTAAAAGCTCAATGAAAACAATATTCAGTATTTAGCATAGTAATGAAGTGGTTCATGATATAACAGCTTATTATTAATATGACGTGAGTAGGAGTGGGAGTGTACTGAAAGCGGAAAACTATAAAATACAAATATCTCGGTTAATATTCATGATACAGAAAATATATCTAAAACAACAATTATAGAGCATTCAATTTGCCATAAGATTGGATCTATACAATATTTCGATACATCATATAGCTTTTTTCAAAATGCCCCCTCCCTACCATTGTTCCGATTTCAGCCATTAACAAATTCGAGCTTTCTTATTACGTAAAACGATTAAATATCGAGTTCGGTAACGATCTAACAACGGCCCTCATTTTCGTCCGCTCCCGGGGTATGGTCGATGGACATTAGAAAACATTTTTCGAAAATCGAGTCTTGAACCTCAGTAGCTCATTTTCCTTAAACTAAAACTCAAACTGTTGCCAGATAAACTTCTTTCTAACTCCATTACTATGGGACTATTTATTTTTTGCTATCTACTCAAAACAACCCGGGCCGGAAACAGGACCCTAAGTTACATGGAAGGTGCAAGTTGTGACATCGGACGAGGCAGTTACTTACCCCTGAACAGGAACTCTTCAGTCCGGGAGTCCGGAGGATGCAAGAAGTATATCTAGCGAAGGGACTGTCAGAAATATGAACACACTAAGTACCCCAAGACTTGGATTGTAATATTGGCAAAGGCCATGAAAGTCTGAGACTAATATAATAAAAAAAAATATATATATATATATTTTTTTTTTCTAATTTCTAAAAACGTGTAATTGACTATCAGTTCTTTTTTAAGTTGCAGGTTATTTATCAGAGATCTTCGTTTATCCATTTTCGGTAAACGTTATTCATATAAGCCCAACACTGAATTTATGAACGGCTTTTTACGAAGTCCTCACTAATACTATACCAGACCAGCACACAAACAAAACAGTAGAAACGTAAACAACCCAACTTGGATGAGGACAACGATCCACCACAGGAAAACAATTTACCTGGACACTAGCTAAAACCCTCGTTTGACAGATCTAGAGGTCAGTAAACAGATCTGGACTAAAACGTAAACAACCTAATACGGGGAACATACTTACAAAACCTTGAAGATCTTGAAGATAGTGCCATCACATCGATAGCATAATGCCAGCTGTACTCGATCATCAACCAGTGACGACGGTCTCCACTGACAGCTATGACAACCTCACTAATATTTAATTTGGTTCTTATATTCTTAGTATATTACTATTAAGTATAAATATAAGTTTGTAGTTATATACAATACTTACTTGTAGTTAATTCGTGTAGATGTAAAAATATTTTTTTTCTTATTTCGGACAATGGATAATTGATCACCAGCGGTTTTTTTAATGTTGCGTGCAACGGGTAGGGAAGTATCTTTTAATAGTTTGGGGGAAAAAATATTCCAACGGATTTATATGTTAGTACTTACATGTGAGTATATGTCTTCAGTAGATGATCTGTTGTCCTGGAGTCCTATGAGGGCTTGTGTGATGGGGAGGAGGGTGCTTCCGCGGAAATCACCTCCGATTATCTGCAACAACATACATTATATCATGTACATGTTAAATACTGGATGAAGAATTGCAAAACTTGTAAGTAAGATGAGATTAGGTTTTTAAAATGTTTCTCCCGCAGGAAGAGATATTCGTAAACAAGAATATCCATCAATTCATTTTTTTTTTTTCGTAAACCATGGAGATCTTAGGCCACTCCCGCACACTGGAGCAAGTGATAGGGTAAGCCGGACATTCATTAATATCTCTATTTCTACTGGTCCTAGAATATTGATTCTGGTGTCATTTTAAAGCACATCGAATACTCTATTGAACTACCTCAGCAGCAATTTCTTTAAGCAATTTTGCCAGATTCGATATAACGGTAGGATTCATTTTAAATGTGTACAGACAGATTATGTATCGCTTACTAACTAGAGATTTGTGATTTGTAGACACATAATATCAACATATAAAATATTTAGACAAGAAAAACACGTATTTAACTATTTCTTCGAACGTGAATGGCGGCTTCAATTGCATATAGGAGGAGGCGTTTTACAACGTACGTAGTTGGGAAAGGTTCGCGGGAGGTATAATACGTCTTCCGCACCGAAAGTGTTAACACTAAAAGTAAAATATTTAATGAATAGGCAAGTTTAGGTAAGATCTGACGAAGTTGTAAATAAGACAATATACTCCTAAAAGCATGCCAATTAGTATTTTTTCAAGCAAATACAAGCGATTTGCGAATTCAATTAAATAAAATTATTTTCGGCTCGATGTAAAAAAAAAAAAAAAAATTAGAGGAATTTTAAAAACCTTTTTTGCCAGCTTTTGATTTGTTATAATACTCTTAATGTGTACTGGAAGCAACAATAATTTATAAAATGAAATAAGAGTCCACGACGAATTTAATAAGCCAAGGTTTTTTTTTTCATAGCAATTATAACCAGGCATTATGTAAAAACCATTGCAATAATATGGCTTAAAATCAATCTGCTCTGAAAAGGGTTTATGTCGTGCTAAAAATACAATCAAAATCCCAAATTAAAACTTTTACTTTTTCACCCAATGTCCAACATTACTGAAGGATCGCTCCAGTGTGTCCCGGTGCGAACAGCGTTTGATGCAAAGATGAAAGCGAAGTACAACTCCCGTTAACCAAGTAGGACGAGGAATAAGTTGTCACCTGTAAACTGAAGAGGCTTCACATCTACGGGTCAGAGGTGAGAGAGGAATGATAAAAAGGAGGTAGAGAGAGGGATAAAGATAGATAGATGCGTTTATTGTCATAGAACCAATGGTCCTCTCTTGCAGAAAATTGATATGCATGCTTATTATTGTACTATTTATAAATTAAATTAAAACATACACAACACAAACATAAAGAAACAAGAAAATAAAACTACTAGAAAAATGGTTCTGTCATATCCCCATCTTGGTCGTTAGAAAACGTTAAATTCATGCCCTTCGGAGTGGTGAAGGCGCTTTTTTTTCTTAAGGTAAAGCATTTAACTCGCTTGCCGCGTCAGCAGAGAAAGATTGGCGGCGATATATGTTGGTTCTGCAGACTGCTACTTGGAAATTATTTACCAGTCTTTCACTATGCACAGGAATGAACCCCTCATAAAAATTTCTGGCCACTCCAAAATCCAGGATCACCTTTGCAAGACACAACATATTTAAGCGCCGATACACCTTGGAAGAGAGCCATCCAAGAGCTTTAATGTACGTAGTAATGTGCTCATCTCTCTTTGCATTGAATATATACCTGGGGGCTCGGTTAGCCATTCCAGTTAAAGCGTTGGCCTTTATTCTCACATGGCAAACCTAGAGTGGCAAGTTCGATTCTCGCTGGGCAAAGGAAATTATTTAGTGATGAAATTCATTAAATAACATGCTAAAATCCCACCCTGAATAGAAAAGGGTGGTAACCTGCAGATAACCCGTCCCAATTAGCCTGAGTTGCAAAAAGTGGACGTTAATAATAATATATACCTTACAGCTGAATTATTTTAATGTCGTCTGTAGA
The DNA here is from genome assembly GCA_019009955.1 of Riptortus pedestris. Classification (NCBI taxonomy): domain Eukaryota; kingdom Metazoa; phylum Arthropoda; class Insecta; order Hemiptera; family Alydidae; genus Riptortus; species Riptortus pedestris. Next base: position 143,064,986 of record CM032232.1, read on the forward strand.
TGTGATGTCTACACCGAATCGCAGTTTCACATTAATAAAAAAATTAGGGTGGATATAAATTTTAACTTAATTTCAAAGGGGAAAAAAGTTTTTATATTTTATTAGAGGGTGTACGGACCTGATCTCTTCTTAATTCCTTAGCTACCGAAGCTGATTGATTGAAGCCATAAGAGATTACTATTAAATATTACCCCAAGGATACTCATTTTTTCACTCCTTGTAATAATTTGGTCATTTATTTTTATTCAAAGTACAGGCAGTTTACATTTTTTAAATATTTTTGGGGTGCCAAGTAGTTAATTTAATTATTTATTAACATCCACTTTTTGCAACTAAGGCTAATTGGGACGGGTTATCTACAGGCCAAGTAGTAGCTACTTTTTTGTGAGTGTTCAGAGTTAACGCATTGTTAGCACACCAATCAGTAATCCTCTTTAAGTCCTCGTTTATTCTTTGTTGAAGTTCTTCGTCGTTTTCCGGGTTACCCAAAAACCATATGCCAACGTCATCCGCGTATCAGTGAACGATACTACGTAGTACACAGGATGTGTTGTCATTAATGTACATTGAGAACAGAAGTGACCCTAATGCAGATCCTTGTGGTACTCCTGATTTATTTATTTATAGAGAACAGCGTGGTGTGTGTGGGTGTGAGGGGGAGAGAGAGAGGGGGGGGAGAGAGAGAGAGAGAGAGAGAGAGAGAGAGAGAGACTGCTGCATGAGTGACGTCACCGATATGCCCTAGACCCGAGGCAGACCCAGCCCCAGCAGGTCAGGTATTCAGCCAGCATCCACCCCCCCATCAATATGTTAGAGCATTCTTTCCTCGATACATCTCCATCTCTGAATTATTTACACCTGCTTTCCATCTCCCAATCTCTGCGGCAAATAATATCACAACTCACTCTTGTGACACTCCTGAAACCTTAAACATGGCGGAAACGAATATTAATGGTTTCCTACATACATCAGAGAGCCCCTAAAGGATATTGTGAATAATGATTCAGCTACAAAATATATTCTACTTATGTTAGAATAGATATTCTTAAAGCTTTCCATTGATCTAAAATTTAAATAGTCTTCATATTTTATTTTAAGGTTCACCAAAAAAACTCCTCTTTTTCTTAGCAGACTTTGTTAAAAAATGCCCTACTCGTTTAGCGGTATATATAGCAGTTAAGAAGTGCTCGTCCCCTCTGCAAAATAATGTTCTGATGCACTTGATTTATGATGATTTCGTTTGAAAATGATATGGGATATCTCTGTTCTAAAAATCGAAAAATATTAAAGAACGTACTCAATAGATACTGTTGTGATAAAGAAAAATGACCAAAAATGTTAAGAATTTCTAGTAGGCAAGGAAAAAATCCCAAACTTTTTATTTTCGTCCCTCATAGGCCAAGGGAAAGGGGGGGAAAAGTCAGTCACACAGGGGCTGCGTAAACTAAGCAGATTTCCCACGTAAAGATTTACAATAGAGAAATTTCACGAGAGCCAGTTAATGAAACGGCTGAACTAGCATTTGGCGGGAAAGTCACTTCGTCCGTTAGCCGCTCAGATTTAATAAAAATGCTCGGTTAATATTCAAGATAGAGAATAAATGTCTATTACAATATTTATAGTAAATTTAATTTGTAATAAGATTGATTCTGTACAATTTTTCGATCCGATGCATAATAACGGAGATATTTCGAATTTTTGAAAATCCCCCTCTAAACCCCCCCTCCCACTAGTCCGATTTCAGCCGTTAACGAACTTGATCTTCCTTTTTACATAAAACGATTAAATACCGAGTTTGGTGATGATTAAACAAAAATTGCGACCGCTAGAGTGTTAACAGACAAATATATGGATATATATATATATATATATATATATATATATATATATATATATAGATATATAGTTTTGAACGGACCTCATATTCGTCATCTCCTGGGTAGGATCGATGGACAATGGAGCAAACCCTGAAGGGTAACTTTTGGGGATTAATAGAATAGTAATTTTAGTTTTGAAGGATAAATGAAAATGTGTTCCTAATTTATCCTTCTACACTTTATGACTCACCGTTTTTCAATAATTCAATCATGAGTAGGCCTTATTACAATTAAATATCATCTATAATGAACATATTTTCTTTCAAAAGCCAACCCGAGCTCAAATAGTTTAGGCAAAGTTTTGCACGTAAGATTATATTTGTAATAGTGAATCTCACTGGAAATCACTTCCAGTAATGCCAGACGGGAAATAAGTAAACTCAATTAACTGGTAAGGCTCCCGTCATCTTCCGCTCCCGCATTAGACTTCTCGCATTTCAGCCTCTCTTATAATCCCCACTCCCGTTTGGACCTAAAAATTTTAATATAGCTTATAATCATGGAAGAATTAATGCTAATTGACATACCGAGTTTTGCTAAGTTCGGTTCAATTGTTAGTGACCAACAAAATTGTTGGCTCCCGCTTTAGATTTTACTGTATTTCACGTTTATACTTTTCTATACGACAAGAGTGAATATAACAAAAGTAACTTTAAACAGAAAAATAAACAACTTTTGTTATGTGCATATTTGCCGAAACCCCAATAGGAAACGAAATATCACTATATTTAATTTCAGGCCTCCCTTATAACTCCACTCCTGCCCGACCCTAGAAATGTTAGTATGGATTATTATAAGGAAGGCGTTAGTGCTAATTCACATACCGAGTTTGGTTTAGTTCGGTTGAGTTTTTTGTGCCAAATAAAATTGTTAACTTCCGCAGTAGTTTTTAACGTATAACTCATTTATACTTAGGTATACGACAAAAGTGTATATTACAAAAGTTACTCTAAATAACAAAATAAACAACTTTTGTTATGTGCATATTTGCCGAAAACCCAATAGGAAACGAAATATCGTTGTTTTTTTTAATTTCAGGCCTCCCTTATAACCGCCACTCCTGTTCGTGTCAGAGAATTTTAATATAGCCTAAAGTCTAAGTTGGGCTAGCAGTAATATACATACCGAGGTTCATAAAATTCCGTTCAGCTGTTTATGCGTGAAAAGGTAACAAACAAACAGACACCAAAGAAACAAAATGCAGATATGGTGTCTATGACATGTGAAACGAAAAGTTATAGTGAAATTTTGAAAAAAAAATCAATGTACAGACAGAGGTTACAATTTTATATATATATATATATATATATATATATATATATATATATATGTCTGTTAACACTTTAGCGGTCGCAATTTATGTTTAATCGCCACCAAACTCGGTATTTAAGCGTTTTATGTAAAAAGGAAGATCAAGTTCGTTAACGGCTAAAATCGGACTAGTGGGAGGGGGGGTTTAGAGGGGGAGATTTTCAAAAATTCAAAATATCTCCGTTAATATGCATCGAATTGAAAAATTGTATAGAACCAATCTTATTGCAAATTAAATTTACTATAAATATTGTTATATATATTTATTCTCTATCTTGAATATTAACCAAGATATTTGCACTTTTATGAAGGCTGTGGTCGGGTATTGTTCGGATTTAATCGGTCGTTTTCGTAACTACTCGGCTCAGGTGGAAGCTTCTTCTAACCTTACCTGTCGTTTCTAACCTTACCTTACCTTCCGTACTTTGTGTGATTTATGCAAATACGGTTTGTTCATCCGCTGCCCCCCCCTTCTTTAGTTCTTGTACTACTAAAATTTGAGTTATTAAAATATAAATTATTTTTACAATTCAGAAGCCGTTTCAGTTGGGAATTTATTAAAATTAACTGAAAGATTTCTTATTACCGTTTGTATTTACTCATGGTGGGCTTGTATTACCAGTATGCAGATTTCTCTATTGTAAAACTTCACGTGGGAAATCTGCTTAGTTTACGCAGCCCCTGCGTGACGGACTTTTTATTTTCGTCCCTCTTAGGCTAAGCGAAAGAGGGAAAAGCCAAAGTGGTCTATACCTTTGAAACCTGTTAAGCAAAAATTTTATGCGATTACAATACTTCCATTACATTGTACGTTCAATAATAGAACATCCTTTACTTTTACATGGAAGACTAAACATCCACTATTTTGTACATCAAAGGACCTCCATTACTTTCTACTTTGAAGCATAGAACTTCTATTAATTAATTGTATTATTTGCGTTTGTACACATGCATACGATTAGCCTGAAAGTGGAAATTACGAAAATTACTAGCAAAAGTACCATTTTCAGCCACTCATTTCCTATGCTCATCGCCAATTTTGTTTTCCTTTTAGCAGATTTCCATTGAGGGAAATTATCTATTGAGGTCGTTCTCTTGACGCGATTTTCGAAAAATTTCTTCAAATGCCCGTCGATCCTACCCAGGAGATTCAAAAAATGAGGTCCGTTCAAAATTTTATATGAATATATATATATATATATATATATATATATATATATATATGTCTATTGCCGGAGTGTCTATATATATATATATATATATATATATATATATGTCTGTTAACGCTCTTGCGGTCGCAATTTTCGTTTGATCGTTACGAAACTCGATATTTAACCGTTTTATGTAAAAAGACAGATCAAGTTCGTTAATGGCTGAAATCGGACAAGAGGGAGGGGGGATTTTCGAGAATTCGAAATATCTCTGTTATTATGCATCGGATCAAACTATTGTACAGGACCAATCTTATTGCAAATTACATTTACTATAAATATGCTTTATACATTTATTGTTTATCTTGAATATTAACCGAGATATTTGCATTTTTATGAAGTCTGTGGGACATGTGGTCGGGCGTCGGTCGGCCGTTTCCGTAACTGTTCGGCTCTGGTGGAAGCTTCTTCTAACCTTACCTGTCGTTTCTAACCTTACCTTACCTTTGTTACTTTGTGTGATTAATGCAAATATGTTCTGTTCATCCGACCCCCCCCCTTTTTAGTTCTTGGACTACTAAAATATAAATTATTCTTACAGTTCAGAAGCCGTTTCAGTTGGGAATTTATTAAAATTAGCTGAAAGATTTCTCATTACCGTCTGTATTTACTGAAGGTGGTGTTGTGTTACCAGTATGCAGATTTCTCTATTGCTAAACTTCACATGGGAAATCTGCTTTTTGAATGTTTATGATTGAAAAATTACATATAGTCAATAGTCAACATTTAATATACTGCAATTATTTGTCTATACTTCATTTTGACAAACCTAGAGTGGCGAGTTCTATTCCTGTCTGGGCAATAGGAATTATTTAGTGTCGGACTGATAAAATAAAATCCTTAGTCCCGCCCTGGCCAGTAGAGGGTGGTAACATTGTAGATAACCCGTTCCAATTAGCCATAATAGCAAAATGTAATGAGTGGCTCGATTAAAACCCAGAAATTTGAACTTTATTAGTTTTTCCTTACTTTTTAAACCTCACTGTAAAATGCCAAACACCTGAGTCTCAAAAAAATCATATTTTGGTTTAAATTTCAAATCCCGTTTGTATAGGCTTTTTGTTATAGTTCGATGGATTCTGTCACTTTTATCCTGAATATGGGAAATCTGCCAAATTTACGCAGCTCCTGATGAACGTATTCTTCATTGACTTCTTGAAAGACTTCATGAATGAGAAAGTGGCTGACCCTGCGGAAGTCATAATAAACGAATAAAGTGTTTTCCCGAAGGGAAACGGGCATGAAGCATGGCCTAAAGGAGTTTCGCATCTCTTGAATTTGAGCCAAAATATTTTCAAATGGGGCCGCTTTTGGTCATTTTGGCCCTAAAGGCGCGGGAAAATACGGCTCTAGTTGGGCCTATTATTGATAGGGGATGCTCCTGAGGGAGGGAGGGAGAGAGGGGGAGAGAGAGAGAGAGAGAGAGAGAGAGAGAGAGAGAGAGAGAGAGAGAGAGAGAGAGAGAGAGAGAGAGAGAGAGAGAGAGAGAGAGAGAGAGAGAGAGAGAGAGAGAGAGAGAGAGAGAGAGAGAGAGAGAGAGAGAGAGAGAGATGTCAGCCGGAAGACTCGAGTATGATTCTGGGGGTATATATCATATGTTATTGCTTCTAGGCCGGCATTCTCCTTGGGGAATGGCACCCTCCATCTTCCGATTTTATATAGCCTCACCCACCCCCATCCCCATACACACACACGCACACACACACACACACACACACACACACACACACACACACACACACACACACACACACAAACACACAAACAAGCAGCAATAAAATAACCAGGATTCCGCCAACCCACCCTACTTATCAACCTCAGAGTTCGTCGTCTCTCAATATAAGTTCGAGTAATTTTTTTTTCATCTCTTAAATAGTTTATTATTTTTGTTTGCCAGATTTCCTTTAATATAAAATCATTGATGTGGCCTACTTATGATAGAATTATCAAATATTTCTTTAAATGCTCGCCCTAACCAAATACCCCGCTTATCTTAAACTTCATACCATAAAATATTGAGTTTGATCGTGATCATATAAAAGTAGAGGCCACTAGAGTTATATATATTGGGCGTATATATTTGGCTGGTGCGGGTTAATGCGTGGGGGGTACATCAATATTCCTGGGAGCAGATTATATCTCCGAAAAGGGAGAGCATTAGTTCTCCAGGTCGCTTACAGAGCGTGCTAGTGTCGAAGTGCTTATAGATGAGCGGGAGTCTAATGAGTGAGTATAAACGTCTGACAGCGATTCAGGATGACTATCGATTATGACTTCAGATATATGAGGATCCCGTAGACATTGGGTAGTGCGCCCGAATTTGCGATAGATCAGATGATTCAAGCAACATCGGGCTTGGTGAGTACTTGAATGGGTGACCACGGAGTTGTTACACCTTTTCGCTACCAGAGCCCGCTGGTGTCATGGCGGCATTGAAATGGCGAATGTCTTTTGAGTAAATCACTCTCACAACACTTCGGGGTGACGAAGGAGTTTTGTCTCTCTTAGATCACGTCGACTAGCAAACTGGCCTCTGGTGAAATGACCACTGCCTGCCTACCCGAAATTTAGAGGCCCTTCAGTCTACTGGAGATTTGCCGTAAAATACACAAATCTTTATTTCAGAAAAGGTGTTAAATGTGATGGGGTAACTCCTTGGTAATGAATATTACCTTCTTACTGGCGGGTTATGCAAGTGCTTATATTATGAGGGTGGACTGTATAAATGTGGGCAGATATAATAAAATAAATAAGTCTATTGAAAATGTTGTTTAATGATATATAATATACAAGGAATATATTAATTGACATTACGATATTGAATGCTGTCTGCTGATGAGGAAAATATGTTGGGTTATTGTGCCTGGCTCCTTTTCTTCCTGCTGGTTATGCTTTCCCTTTTCTCCTTATTTCTTCCATCCATGTCATCTCCCCTACCACCTGCCTTGGATGGAATACTAGTTAATGAGCCATTTTGGTGGATCATATTAAACTATAAACATACTTTTTTTTATGAATGAAGTGTGTGTTCTATGAGAAAATGTGACTGCTTGGCTCTTTTCTCCCAGCTTTTGCTCTATGCTACCAGCTAGATGCTTGCTCCTGGTAGTTCCCAGGACTGGCACAGAGATGGCAACGCGATGCAGGGGCCTCTTGACAGGCAGAGAATTTTATTGAAAAAAACGTGTCTTTTTTTTTCTGTATTTCATTGAAGATGGAACAAACGGCATATGTTAATGAAAAAATGCTGCGACGTAAAAGTTTAGCCTACAAAATTATCTTCGAAACATAACCTACGGGAAAAGGAATGGACACAATAAATAAAAAAATAAAAAGAATTTAAAACGAAATTCGAAAAACGAACAAAAAGTATTCTTGAATAAATCCAAAAAATCATTACTTCTAAAAACGTTCTTAGAATTACTTAATTATAAACTAATTACGTACTATTTATTTGTAAAAAGCAATTCATTTTCCCCACCTACATAGTTTCATGTTAAAAAATTTCACCGATTGTTTTTTTAGTAAACATAGTACGGCCAATCCTTAGGCGGCATTATGTACAAAAATATCAAGCTGTGATACGTATCCTAAAAATGAGTTGGAGTTTTGGAAAGCTTTGACGAGGGCTACTTCGACGCTAACTAAAACTAGTTAGCGGGGAAGGTAGTTTGGAGCAGCGAGAAATCCAGTTAGCGAGGTAGGGGCTGGTTGGGGGTAGCATAGGTGGTCAATAGGAAACCGGAAGCTAACCAGATATATTTCATCTGATATTGCTTCCGCTTCCGCCATTCTTGTCAGATTTACCTCTATATCTTACATTTATAGCCCCACCTTAGCCCTCTAATGGTCCAAACAAATTATTATTGTTACTGCAGTTTTAGCGAATTTCTCAGGCTCATTTAAGTGGAACACATTTAAGCTTCGAATAATGTGTTTCATTAGATACCAGCTTATTGCTAATATGACGTTTGTAGGAGTGGGGGTTTACAGAATGCTGAAAATTTAATAAATCAAATATCTCGGTTAATAATCTGTATAGTGAAAAAACTTATATACATATGACAAACATTCCAGAACATTAAAATTGCAATACCAAATCTCCATTTATAATAGTGGTGTTTTTTTTGTTTTTTTTAATTTTTTGAACTGACCTATAATAGGGGAGGTATTTCGAATTTTCGAAATCATCCCCCTCTAAACCCACCCCCACCCCCATTGGTCTGGTCTGGGGTTTCTAAAGGGGGGATAACTATGAATTCCAAATATCTCGTTAAATATTCACGATAGAGAAACAGTTAAATATTACACTCATAACAACATTTATAAACAATTAAAAATGCAATAATATTGGTTCTGAACAGTTTTTCGTTCAGACATATATCTGATATATCTAAAATATTATATTTTCACTTTCTTAACCCCCCTCCCCCTCAGACACAAACACACACACACACACACACACACACACACACACACAAACATATATATATATATATATATATATATATATATATATATATATATATATAAATGCCTTCACATTGAGGACATTCATAAGCTGAACATGATTTACTTATTCCTTTCAGCAGTATGCAACTAGGCAACGACATAGTATATACAATTATCTTGATAATTAAAGACTATTATATAGAAACGGGGCTCAGGTTAGCCATGCGAGTTAAAGCGTTGACCTTTATCTCACATGGTAAACCTAGAGTGGCGAGTTCGATTCTTGCCTGGGCAAAGGAAATTATTTAGCGACGAAATTCATTAAATACCATCCTAAAATCCCACCCTGGCTAGAAAAGGGTGGTACCTGTAGATAACCTGTCCCGATTAACCAAAGTTTCACTAAGAGGACGTTAACAAATAATAATAATAATAATAATAATAATATAGAAACGTTGAACGAAGTCAATTTACACGTCACAGTAAACAAATAAATTAATGTACATACAAATGATGTTTAAATAGTGCTAATCAGATTAATATTTATTTATTTACGTCCACTTTGTGCTACTATGACGATTTGTGGCGGGTTATCTACAGGTTACCACACATTTCTAGCCAGGGTGGGACTAAGGGTTTTATTTAATTAGCTCGTAACTAAATAAATTCCTCCACAGCAGTGTTTGTTGGAATTGATGAATATTTACTTCAAGAGAGAAAATGACGTCCAATTCTTCACACATTTTTATTTCAGCGCTAAGCGCTTTCGAAGAATATTGTCTCCACCTTCATCAGAGCTACACTTGAAAAACTATAACTTCAATAAAATCTCTATACATTGCAACAGGGTCATTAATAATATTAACATCAACAAATAAAAACACAAAATAAATATTTAACAATGAACATAATAAATGTACTTAAGTCAAATCCTAAATTAAAATACGGAGAGTGTGAGATCTATTGAGGAATAGCCAAAAAATATATTACTGACCTACTTGCATGCGCTCATTGACAAAGACAGCAAGCGACTGGCTGGCACGCGGGAGATAACATCGAGGTCCAGTACCCCCACCATTGCAGACTCGAATTCATAAAGCACGTTTTTTTTTTTTCACGCGTAGCTCTGAAGATGGAGACAATAGTCTTCGAAAGCGCTTAGCGCTGATATAAAAATTTGTGTAGAATTGGACGTCTTTTTCTCTCTCCAAATAAATTCCTGTTTGCCCAGGCGAGAATCGAAATACAAGATTAAGATAAAAAGAATTTTAGAAGTGCTACTTGAAAACAATTATTTTTTTAAAAAAGTGTATTATTGTATGTATCTACTATATAATACATTTACGCATAAAATAATACATTTTTTTAAAATGTCCTGATAATATTATGTCATTAGTCTTATATATTTTCTTTTGTATATTATTAGTAAGATTACTAATACTAAATGGGCCAGACTCAGGCTAAAATATGTATATATTAGCAAATAACATCTATCTATCTATGTAAATATATATAAAGCTACAAAATTAAACTTGGTCATAGAAACTGCAACAGAAAAGAGGTTCTTTGCCATTTGATAGCTTCAACCATTCTACAGAAATACACTTCTCGAAAGAAAGTCGTATAAAAAAAAATGTATTGGAGTGTGCTGGCTGTGATACGTCTTATTATTAATGCGAAAAAAGTGCATCTATTTAATATAGGAAATTAAGCCAGACTACAAATGGATACATGGCATTATCATTATATGAAAGTTTCAAAATATATATATTCTTCTTTCATATTAAGAACGTTTTAAAAATAATGTTAGATAATCAAAATTTAAATTATTTATTAACGTCCACAATTTTCTATATGGCTAATTGTTACGGGTTATTTTGTAGGTAACCTCCCTTTTCTAGCCATGGTGGGACTAAGGGTTTTATTTAATGCATTTACTAAATAAATCCTAAGTGCCCAAATAGGAATTTATTTAGTGACGTTAAACACTATTAGATAATCAAAAAGCCTTCTAATTATCAAATAATGTTTGATAATCAGAAGACTTTTATAATTGGAATAACATCAGCACTCACCAGCACAAACGATATCAATATTCAACAATTGATTTATACAGAATTAGTAAAAAATTAATTTTTTCTGTAATCGTTGAATAATGGTAACATTACTAAACTGAAATGAGTGAAGAAAGTGAAACATTTTGCAATAGAGTGAAGAAAGTGAATTGCCTTCTTAATTAGTAATAAGTATAAATTAAAAAATAATTTGAAGTTGGGAAATTAAATGCTTTTAAATGTTTGTTAACATTGTAAGAATTTATTTTAACAAAATAAATTGAAATGTGAATGGATTATTGGTGGAAATAATCAACCTTCCTTGTTTATAACCTGCACTACTTCACAATCATCACTAGTTGTTTTATAACTATGCTTTTAACATTTCACAACCATGCTTATAACCTACCAACAACATACCATAATCTTCACAACATCCTATTTTTGTTCATATTCTGGTTACATCTGATCATGTATTACACGATTACAGAAAAAATTTAATATTAAACTCCTGACGAAAGTAGAATTTACAACTCTCGTGAAATTATCACACTCGCTTCGCTCGTGTGGGTAAACGTTTCACTCGAGTTGTAAAATGATCTACTTTCGTCACTTTTATAATAAATAACTATTACCGAATTAATCTTTATGTTTAAAATAGAATACCTTTGAACCCTATTACGGTCGCAGTGCCAGACATAAACGAATGCAGATTACCATGTTTTGGAGCATTGTTAAAAGTATTCCAGTAAATTTTAGAATTCCATACGTTAATTTTGTCCACCTGCCATGGGTTAATCGAAACATTGATTCGATTTCTGTCATTAACGAACTTGATCATTCTTTCCCCCATTTAACCATTAAATAACGAGTTTGTCTTCGGCAGGAGATTTGAGGATTTTTTTTTCGAAAATCACAACCAATGAGAACAAGCTCAATAGATGATTTCCCTTGAGGGAAAGTCGCCACTATTACCTCACCGCTTTTCTTCCAAGTATAAAATCCATACGAATTCACTGCAATGTATGGGATATACACAGCAATCAGGGTAACTTGAACGTTTCGCTATTAGAATCTCGTTTACATTCGGACGCGAACATTCCCAGACAAAGGGTCTTTTCAATAACCCTTTTGGCAGAGGTAGAATACAGTTAGACCTTCTATTGACCCAGGGCCTAGCGGCTAGACCTAGTGCCCCGCAAACAGAGGGTTACATAGTAATAGAAACTAAAGCCCTTTTAGCGAGACCCAGGGTAATTAACTAGAAGAAGGGTGACAGGGGGTGATGTATGACCCAGCCCTCAGCTAGGATATTACACTCACCAAAACAACCCCTAGCCTTAATGAATTAATAAAACAGTATAAAGCTCTCTAGCTTATTCCTCCGGTTGGATTTTAATATAGCTCAAAGTTGTAAAGAAAGTTGGCCCGGAGATGTTTCGCCAAACAAATGTAAATAATGTCCTCTCAAAAAGTTTCCCCCAGTAAAGTTTCGGGTGAGATAGAAATAAACGTGAATACTCCATAGCAGGATAGGATATTTCTGTCAAGGGTCACCTTCTTCAGGGGCAGTCGGAAAATGTAATGAAATTCAGCTCATCGTTCTCTTGGAGGTGATGGACTATATATATATATATATATATATATATATATATACAGTCATGGTCATAGAAATTGCATCACCTATGATTGTTATCTTTTTAATCCTAAATGTCTATACAATCTGTTGGAATGAATTTGTTTACCTACTAGTATTAGAGAGAGATGTTATCAGTGACTCATAGCTCAGTTGTGCCCAAGTAATCCAACATTAAGCACGTTATTTCCTAATTTTATGTACTGTAGACTGAATTTCAAACAAATGTATTATGAATGTCTTCTGCGCCACAAAAAATTAGTGGCATTGCTGGAAGCTGGAATGTCTTCTCGTGAAGCTGGAATGTCTTCTCGTGAGATAGCAAGGGGTGAGGTGCCAACCAATCCACTGTGGTCAGACATAATAAAAAAAAAATCTTCTTTCCCTTGGATTACGAGCTCGAAAGAAGGGACTGGAAAGGAAAAGGAAAGACGGATGAAGCGTTTTGATCGGCCGGATGATGATGAGTGATTACTCTAGAAAATCGCTTCAAAACTGCTAAGGAGAATATCTAGAGATCTAGCAGATAGCAATTAAGAGAGAGTAAGTCGAGTAAAACAGGGGCAGTCGATTAAGAGTAAAAGGTTATGTGCAGAAAAACCAGCAAAAAGACCATTTAAAAAAAAAAATGAAACATCTCGGCTAAATTAGGCAATAAATCGGAAGCAATAAAATGTTTTCAGTGAGAGTACGTTTCACATTCTTCAGTTTGATGGTTCTCACTACGTCGACGTCGGCAAAATGAAAAGATTTGAAGAATCTTGTACATAAAAACAGTGAAACATCCAGCAAGTGTGATTGGTCTGGGGGATGTTTTTTCTACTTTGAAAAGTGGCAAAATGAACTTCATAGAAGGTCTCGGTTAAGAGTGTAGAAAAGGTTTAATGTAAAATTTTGAAGAGAGTTTTGATGGTGCGCCCTCAATGTATTCTCATGGAATACCGAGCGAAAGGAAAGGGAACTGGAAGGAAAGGAAGACGGATGAGCGTTTAGATGCATGTGATGAGATTACTCTAGAAAATCGGCTTCTAAACTGAAGGAAATATTGAGATTAGCAGTAGCATTTAAGCAGAAGTAAGTCGAGAAAAACAGTGGCAGACGATTAAGAGGAAAAGGTTTATGGGAAGACACAGCAAAAATATAATTTTACCCCAAAATGAAACAATCTCAGGCTAAAGTTGGGGCAATAAATCGGAAGAAATAAACTGTTTTCAGATGAGAGTTAAGATCAACATTTCAGTTCTAGATGGTTTTCAATACGTTCGGAACTCGGCTCCAAATGAAAGATTTGAAGTATCCTTGTACATTTAAACAGTGGAAACATCCAGCACAGTGTGATGGTTGGGGATGTTTTTTCTACTTGGAATTGGCAAAAATGAACTCATAGAAGGTCCGGGTTAATGCAGAAATTATAAGAAATTTTGGAAGAGAGTTGATTCCCTTCAATGAATTTCATCTTACACACTCGCAGAGACTTCATGTTTTCAAGATGATTAGTGCCTGCTCCATTATTTTTAATTGATTTAGTGATGCAATTTCTATGACCACGGGGACTGTAATTGTATTTATATATCTTATTTATATATATATTTATTTAATATATAATATATTTTAGTGTATTGTATTTATATTATTAATGGATATCAGCTATTTGGAAGTTTATATTCTCGGGGTTGCGATTTTCATGACAACGTCGAACGCCGGGGTGCGTAAACTAAGAACAGATTTCCCACGTGAAGTTGTACTTAGAGGAAATCTCCATTAGGGAGACTGAAAGTTACGTAAACGCGAGCTAGTTTGGCGGGAAAAACTCATTCGTCCGTTTTTTATCTGGCCAATAATTATTAAAAATGCAAATAATCCGGTTAATATTCAAGATAAGAGAATTAATTGTTCTATAACAATTTTTTAGTAATTATAATTGCACTAAGTTGGGTCTATACATGTTTTCGATGATGATATAACGGAGATATTTTAAATTCAAAAATCCCCCCTTATAAACCCCTCGCTTTAGTTCCGATTAGACAATAACGGAATTGTTCTGTCATTTATCTAAACGGTTTAAATATCGAGTTTCGTAACGATCAAAAAAAAAATTGGACGCCAAGAGTGTTAACAGGTCCATAAAGTCATTATATATATATATATTATATATCTTTTCTATTTATATATATATTATATATAATTTTGAACGGACTATTTTCGACATCTCTGGGTCGGATCGATGGACATTTGACGAAATTTTTCAAAAATCGCGTAATGTGTAAGACTCAATATTGTTTCCTTAAGGGAAATTGGCTAATGTGTACGACCTCAATAGCTGATTTCCTTAAGGGAATCTGCTAAAATGTCCTCAAATAGTCCATGGAGCATACAAAGGAGATAACGATAAAAAAAGTCCGTCACGCAGGGGCTGCGTAAAACCTAAGCGATTTCCCGTGATGTTTTACATATAGAGAAAATTTCACGAGAGCGAGCAGTTCATGAACGGCGAACTAAGCTTTTTGTGGGAAAAAGAACTTCCTCTTAGGCGCACAGGATTTAATATAAATGCAAATATTCGGTTATATTCAAGATAGAGAATAATGTATATAACAATATTTATTCAGTACAAGTAATTTGTATTAAGATTGTTTCTGTACAAGTTTCGATTGCCGATAGTAAGGGCTATTTCAATTTTCGAAAACCCTTCCCTCTAAACCCCCCTCATGGTCGATTTCAGGTTAACCGTACTGATCTTTTTTTACATAAACCCGACTAGATATCGAGTTTGTAAACGATCAAACAAAAATTGCGACCGCTAGAGCGGTAAACATGACAAAATATATATATATATTATATATATATATATAGTCCGTCTCGCAGGGCTGCGTAAATAAGCAGATTTCCAACGTGAAGTTTTACAATAGAGAAATTTAACGAGAGCCGAGCGTTAATGAAAAGCCGAACTAGATTTTTGTGGGGAAAGGACACTTCCTCCGTTAGCCGCACAGGGATTTAATAAAAATGCAAATTCTCGGTTAATTATTCAAGATTAAAAGAGAAGAAATGTATATAACAATATTTATGTAATTTTTAATTTGTAATAAGATTGTTTCTGTACATGTTTCGATTCGACGAATTGTAGTAACGGAGATTTTTCCAATTTTCGAAAACCCTCCCCCTCTAAACCCCCCCTCCCACTGGTCGATTTCAGCCGTTAACGAACTTGATCTTTCTTTTCTACAGTTTGAAAACGACTAAATATCGTGTTTGGTAAAGATCAATCAAAAATTGCGAAACCCGATAGAGCGGTAACAGACAAAATATATTATATATATATATATATATATATATATATATATATATATATATATATTTACAGTTTTGAACGGACCTCATTTTTGTCATCTACTAGGTAGGATCCATGTACATATGAAGAGAAAAATTTAGAAAATTCCGTCATGAGTACAACCTCAATAGCTGATTTCCCTTAAGGGAAATCTGCTAAAAAATCCACTAAAAATACTATGCAAGAGCACACTTTCTTATCCAGGACTGGTGGGTCCTGCAAAATCAATAGCTGAACATTTCTGAAATAGTTTGAAAAGAATAATAGTCACATTTAAAAAAAAAAAATAATTTGATAATAATAATAAAACTCTCCTTATGGCAATAACAGTATCCAATCCAGAAGAAAATTTATACAAAAAGGATTGTGAAATATCAAGATATTTCCTCTGGCTTACATTTCATCATATTACTCCTGATGACAAAAAACTTGAAGAGTGTTTCCCAATTTCTGGGTTAAAGCTATAAAAAGACAGCTGACTTACAGGCCATATTTTTTGCCCCCCCCCTTCTAGTCCCCCCCCCCCTTCTCAGTGAGATTTTATCCCCGGAAAGCTGGCTTTTATCCTCGAGGAATTTACTAAGCTCAGTCTGTTTTTATCGCTTTCCTCAGCCTGTCTTATCTTATCCTCAATATTGCACTGCTAGGAAACCCTTTGCTAAATACTCAATTCATTGATTTCAAGTCTATCCTCGGGATTAAACCGAATCCTGGCAAATGTTAACACATGAAGTGGATGGTGCCTTGTACTATTTTTGAAGGAAATGAAACAGATTCTATTACATCGTCGAAGTACGACCTGAATTCGATCTTCGTTGTAGGATAAATTGCCGAAGATCAATTGATGGAAAGTCCGTCACGCAGGGGCTGCGCAAACTAAGCAGATGTTCCCTCGTGAAGTTTAGTAATAGATAAATCTTCATACTGGTAACGCAACACCACCGTGAATATTAAGTGAATAAATACAAACGTTCATGAGAAATAGTTCAGTTAATTTTAATAACATCTAAACGGAATGTTCTGAATTGTAAACGAACAGGTCTGTCAACCAGTCACAGCTGAACAGATAGATGGAAATATTCTTCAACGAAAAGAAAAGCAATTACTGAAATATATCTGAATATAACGTATTAATTTTGTTGAAAGCTATTTATTATATCTAGTACTGTAATTTATAATGAATCAGAATAATGTATAACTCAATCACTCAAATGTTAGTAGTCCATGAACTAGAGAAGGGGGTGGGGATTAACAGAACATATTTACATATAACTCTCAAAGAAGAAGCTTATACCAGTCTCTACTCCAATTTCACGAGAGCCGAACATTTCCGTAACTTATTTCAGCGGAATCGCATGAACAGGACCAATAAAGCCGAATGGGAAAAATGCAAATATCTTGGTTAATATTTAAGATAGAGAATAAATGTATATAACAATATTTATAGTACATTTAATTTGCAATAAGATTATTTTTATACAATATAGTAACAGGTTCTTCGAATTTTCAAAAATCCACCCTTTTAACCCCCCCCCCCCTTCCACTTGTCTCATTTTAGTCATTGACGAACATGATCTTTCGTTTTGCATAGAACGATTAAATATCGAGTTTGGTAACGATCAAACAAAAATTACGACCACTAGAGCTTTAAATTAAAAAGAAGGTAGCCGTAGAGCTACCGAAAATTAGCACAGTGAAATTTGACGAGAAGACAGCTGTAGCTGATAGAAGAACAAGGTTTGAAGAATAAGAACATTCAGCCCAGCGAAGAAGTTTAGGAAACCACAAATTGGTTTTATAACGTTTTTCGATCCAACTCATAGTAACGAAGATATTTTGAATTCCAACTTCCCGTAACCTTCCCATCCATCTCCACCTTTAACGAATAGTGTTGAATGAAACAATAAATGGTAACTACGGTATCGACCAATCAGTCATTTTTGAGCCGAGAACGTAAAATCTTAATTGATGGAGTAATTGCACTACGTATTTACATGAATTACACATAGTAAAGGCCTGTTGAAAACAATATTTGATAATTACACCTTATCCAATAAAAGAATTTCAGAAAAAAAAAGGATCTTAAGGTCTCAACCGATCACTCTTTATTATTTTCAACTGGCAAACGTTTCACCCGCCTTGGGCATACACAATGCAAAATTTAAAAATTACTCCTCTAAGTGACTATAACCATAAATCTCAACAGGAGAATAAAAGAAAACTTTTATGATTATCAGTCTTAAAACTCATTGTTCAAAAATTCACCATTGTTGGTAATTGACCAACAATAGTGAATCTTTAACTTTGGCTACTCTTTGGCCTTAGTCTCAGATGGTATACCCAGAGTAGAAAGTTCTACTCCTCCCCGGGCACTAGGAATTTATTTGGAGACGTACTCACAAACTAAAATCCTTAGGCCAACCCTGGCTAGAAACGGGCGGTAACCTGTAGATGTTGTTCCGATGTCGTTTAGGGATTTGTGTTTAGATACAGAACAGTGCTGTAATGAGAGCGAGCGAGCTGGGAAAAAGGGAAGCAGACTGCTGAAAATGCGCTACTCGAAATGGGAGCGCGTTGATTGCTAGCTTTTATAGAGTGAAGAGTTTTTGTGATGCTAGTGCTATTCTGTCTGCTGCCTTGGACCCCAGCGGTATGTGTGTTCTAATGTAATTAACGTTAAATCTTAGTAGATGTTGTAAGCCATAGTATAGGTATATGTGTATATACAACGT
The DNA here is from genome assembly GCA_019009955.1 of Riptortus pedestris. Classification (NCBI taxonomy): domain Eukaryota; kingdom Metazoa; phylum Arthropoda; class Insecta; order Hemiptera; family Alydidae; genus Riptortus; species Riptortus pedestris. The sequence goes on from CM032232.1 coordinate 143,083,590, forward strand.
AGATACAGGATAGTAGATAAGTTAGACTATATTTATTTATTTTATAAATATATGTTTTGTTACTATCAGCCGAGTGTGCCTTCCCGATTAGCCTTCATGGCAGTCAGCAAATCAAAACCTAGTGTAGTGCGGGAATCTTGCCGGTTCGTTAGCATAAGCATTAAACTTCTCTTCGTTAATGTTATGTCCAATAGAAATCTTATGGTTTCGTAGACTCCCTCGCTGGGCTTTCTTTCTGCTCCAGCTGTCTTCTCGTCACGCTTCACTGTGCTAATTTTCTGCGGTAACTTTTTGGCCATCTTCAGGGTATATACTTCGCCACTGTTCAGATCCCGGATTAGACCTAACCGGTAACACAGTGGCGATGTTTAGCCGGAATAAGGTAGCCATCGAGTTAACCAAAATTAGAGTAAGAAAGACTGCTGGTGCAGGAAGCCGGGTTGGAGGAGAAGAAAACCAATCTTGTTAAACGTTTAACTTTTGTAAAATATTCGGTCTCTGCATTTCTGGCGGCGTTCCAACTTGTGGAACATGAGTTTTATTATTACACAGACCCTTAGGGACTTTTTTTTTTTTTTTGAGATCCGATATGAGAGGTTATGTGTGCGCGCCAGGGGAGCAATGATTAGCCATATGATATGTTAACGGATATATGTTTGATAAAGGCTGAGAATAATATATGGAATAAGAGGTGGTATAGGTGGGGGCCATTAGAGCTGGCTAAGCCCTATCCCTGGGTAAAAACCCCCCTGATTTATACGGGGGGTTTTTGCACCCCCAACCACCCCTAGCACAGCCTGCCCGTGACCAACCCGCCAAATTAGTGGCCGCAAACTCCCCCTTTCTTCATACCGCTGTCGGTCGCACAAATTATCTTTTATCGCTTATCTCCCCCCTCCCCCAACACCCCAGACTTAGCCCTCGGAATGAATTTCATATTGAGGTTGAGGCTGGCCAAGATGTGGGGAGATGACCAATTATTAAAGTTGGGGCTTCTACCAGATTTTCGTTATGGAAAATCAGCTATTGAGGTCGTACTCAAAATGCGGGTTGGAAAATGCCGTCAAATATCAATCGATACTATCTAGAGGAAAACGAAAATGAGGTCCATCATCAGAATGCTACATATATCTGTATATATTGTTACGTATTATTACAAAATCAGTAATAAACGTTGTTTATAAGAGTTCTTTTGGATAGCAAAATAAAACACACACAAGTTTCACAGTTTTTATCACTGCACAATTCATTTAACAATGCAAAATACACTTGGTTAATTGTTCTTAATTACTACTCACAGTATGCAATGAAAGCGTCACTGTTCTTCAATGAGTCACTGTCCAATAATTCAATCACGGTCACTGAAATTCACAAAAAGACGGCACTGCACTGGACTTTAACACGGCAATAAACTGTTACTTACAGTCACGGCACAACACTGTTCTTCACATAAAACACTTTACCGCACTGCACTAAGTCGCACTGTAGCACTGAACGCACATATGAGCACTTGATATCAAACTAAAACTGAGTAGGGTCGGCCAGGGTGTCTTATATAGATTAGCGGCTAAACATCAAAGGGACGGCCAGTCCCTTCCAGAACAAGACTCGAACGAACTCGATCCTCTGCCGGCTTCTTTGATCCACCTCGCACTTCCCAAATACGTGACTATCTCTGTTTAATTTTCATAACAATATGTTTGTTAAGGCTATAGCAATTGTACATTTGGTGTAGATCATGTATTTCCTCATAATCAACAATTCTGTCTAACCCAGTAAACTTCAGGAAATACTTGATTTCATGATTTTAGAAGTTAGCTCCCTTGGCGTCTTTCATAGTCCATTTCCAGTTGCATGACGTGACTTCCATTACGACGTATCACCAGGATGTTTTATTCAATATCTCAGCTGAGTTTTCCAAAAGAGTAAGTATTGATTATTAATTGGAGCACTGAGCTTTTAGCAGGTTTTATAATTTTACTTCTTCGGCTTCAACAGAGAATTGTCTTTCCTTTGGGCGAATTGTAGAATCCGTCAAGGGTTTTACTTGTTCATATTGGACCCTGAGATTTATCCTAAAATATATAATATAATTAAAGAACTCGCACAACTTATACTTAAAAAAAATAAATGAATATTCATATTATTATTATTATGTCATTCTTGAAATAGCTAACAACAATGGCCATATATACATATATAGTACAATTTAGAAAGTTGTAAAGTTGTAATTACCTCGTTTTATTAATGCTAATAACGAATTTTATAATATCTCTGGTATATGCTGGATGGTAGAGGAACCTGGAGCACAATTAAAAGACTAAATACGGCTGAGGGGCCGCATATAAGGCTGGACAGACAGGCGAATAGAGATCGGAATATTAATAAGATGGAGGAGGCGGTAAGGCTTCGACATGTCAGTGACGGGGCCCTGTCTTCTCTACGGGGACAGAGATTCAGTCGCCCTGCGGTCGTGGTCCAGGCAACGCAGCTTTAATCAGGTACCTCCTACATCTCCTCTCTATTATTAGTATGGAGTGTTTTTCGTTTTTTGTTTATTTTTTAGATGTCTCTTGCAGTTCCTCTGGTGTGCTTTTCAGAGTTTCCCACCCACTGTGATATGTTTTCCTATCTGTAATATGTGTTGTTTTTTTTAATTTTATTTATAGTTTTAAGTTTTTGACATACGCTTATCGTTGTTTTATTTTTATTAGTTGACTAGTTATTAGATTTTCTATTGTATTGGCTTTAATTTTTATTAGTTGACTAATTATTGGTTTTTCTATTGTTTTTACTCTTTATTTTGCGTTTGTTTTTGTGACTGTTTTTTATTTTGTTTTTGACCATGCTATGAATGTTAAATGAACTGAAGGTTGTGTTTGTCAGCAGGCACTGAGGATGGAGCGTTGACTCCGAAAGTGCACTCTGCATAATATTAAAAAACAATAGAGGACTTGGCCTTCTTATTGATCCTTGTCCATTATAATATTATATCATGAATAATAATCCTTTATAATAACCTTTCCACAGGTCTGAATTAAATTATGAAACCCCTAACAAAGGAGTGTGAAATAAAAAATGATACATAATAGACTAATAGGTCAAAATATTTCCTTCAATGTTTCTGTTATGAATTTTAAACTTTTTTTATGGTATGCCTGCAATAAATATCGACCAGTACTCAAGGGGAAATAAGGAAATAAACGTTTGATAGCGTCATATTAACAGATTTCCCCCAAGGGAAATCAGCTATTGAGGTTTTACTCATATCGTGATTTACAAAGAATTCTCTTTAAATGTCCATCGATTCTATTCAGGAGAGGTTTGTGTATATATATTTTAACTAATAATATTTGTCAATTAACCCTCTAGCGGTCGCAAGTTTAGATCGTTGACAAGCTAGATACTTAAACGTTTCATGTTAAACTAATGATCAAATTCGTTAATGGCTGAGGGGTTTTAAGAAGTGAATTTTGAAAATTCAAGATATGTCTGTTATTGTACGTCGGTTCAAAAAATTGTATAGAACCAATCTTATTTAAAATTTAATTTTCTATAAATGTTATTATATACATGTTGCCTCTATTTTGAATATTAACAAAGTTATTTGTATTTTTTTTTCTGCTTTCAGTAAACCCCTACTCCTGCTCATGTCATATTAACAATAAGCTACTACATAATTATGGCATTTACAGTAAGATCAGATCACCAGCGTGTCGTTCAGCTCGTGGGAAATCTGCCTAGTTCACGCAGCCCCAGTGTGACAGACTTATATTGATGGAGCCGAGAGGAAGCTAGGACCTTCACAGAACGTGACCTAGTCCTTTCGGCGGACCATTGAAGATCAAAAACACATATGTGATGCTGCTACTGTCAGTGGCACAAACACACACACAGCTTTTTAGTTATAACCTCTAATAAATGAAAGAGCTTTTTGCGGCCTGTGATGGGTTGCGGGCCGCAAAGGAGCAAAAGGAAATGACATTTGCTCTGTGTGAAATTCGGCTGATGATAACCACAAACCAATTATCAATATGGATTTACGACTGCATTCACTAATGGAACCTTATTCGCCTCTAAAAGCAATTACCAAATACTCTTGGTTTTAAAATGAAGCCAACCTCTATTTATTCCAGTATAAATAAATAGTTTATTACTCAGACAGGGCGGAAACAGAATGTTTATTATATTATAAATTATTTTAATCAGTTTTAGTAGATTTCTCTTAATGGAAATCAACTATTGAGGTTCTACTTATTACCCTATATTCGAATGATATCCACATATGTCGATCCTACCTATAAGATGATGGAAATGAGGTCCGTTCAAAATTATTTATATATATATATATATATATATATATATATATATATATATATATATATATATATATATATATATATATATATTTATATATCATGTTCATGTTTCAGGACATTTGTGCTTTTGATGAATATGACGGGACGTTTTTTTTACATACAATCTTCATGTTTCCTATGGGAACAATTTTTATTTCAACCCATCGTTGACGGGCAACACGGCTAGTACATTCCGCGATCAGTAGAATAACGTCCAACTTGAGATCTCCAAAGGGCAGTACATAAATTAGTAAGCGCATAGTTAGTTCACTGGTTCCTCTAACTGAGCGCGGTAGTATCGCAGCGGTTGTGGAATGGCGGGATTCTGGTGAGTAAATCATCCTCACTGGCTGTTGGTACGGCGAAGGACGTTGAGTCTCCTAGAAGTCGTCAACAAGCAAACTGGACATTTGTGATATGACTCACAAAGGCAGCTCATTCCAGATCCTCCTTGGTTAACAGTGTTTCTACATCAAGCTGATCATTCTCTAGGTATAATTCTACTGTACTCTTGTATGTCACTGAACTCCTCCAAAACGGCTGGACCGATTTGAATGAGCTTTTTCGTAGGCGTTTGGGTGACGCCCTGGGTGGTTTAGCGTCAAAATCAGCCCGACAGATGGAGCAGGAGTGGGGGTCGTAAGGGAGGCCTAAAATAAAAAATAGCCATACTTCGTTTCCTATTGGTTTTTTGGCAGAAATGCGCAGGTTATGAGTTGTTTATGTTGTTATTTAGAGTAACTTTTGTTGTATTCACTTTTGTCGTATAACAAAGTATAAACGAGATATACACTAAAAAGTAAAGTGGGAATCAAAAATTTTTTTGGGCACCAACGATTGAACCGGACTTTACGAACCTCGGTATGTGAATTATAATTAATTCTTCCATGATTTTAAGGTATATTAATTTTTTTAGGTTCCAACGGGAGTGGGGGTAATAAGCGAGGCCTGAATACAAAATTCACGATGTTTCGTTTCCTATTTGTTTTTAGGCAAACGAGCACATAACAAAAGTTGTTTTTTGTGTTATTAAATGTAGCTTTTGTTTTAAACATGATATTATTAAATTTAATATCCTAATCGTTTAAAATATCACCAGGACAAAGCCTGTATGGATGGCCCTCTAGTATATATACATACATACATACATATCTATATATATATATATATATACATATATATATATATACACATATATATCTGCTACCGTTATAGCGTTCGCAATTTTTGTTTTATCACCGAACTCGATATTTAAAAGTTTTATGTAAAAAGAATGATCAAGTTGGTTAATGGCTAAATAAGTTAGGTGGGAGTGGGTATTACAGATGGAAAATTTCGAAAATATCTCCGTTATAATACGTTGGATCGAATAGAACCTAGACCTATCTCATTGAAAATTAAATGTACTATTAATATTTTTATATAGATTTATTCTCTGTCATATTAACCAAGGATTTTTTTTGTTTCACGTAAACCCCCACTCATATTCATGCCACATAAACTATACTGTGTTATATAAAGAGCCATTTTATTTGAAGCTTAAAACCAAATATTCATTTTAAAAGGCATTTACTTATTTCCGTTACTGGATCGAAAAATTGGATATTACCGGATCGAAAAATTGTATAGAATCAATCTTATTGCAAATTAAATTTACTATAAATATTGTTATATACATGTAGTCTGTATCTTGAATAATAACCGAGATATTTGCATGTTTATTAAATCTGAGAGGATAACGGGTGAGAGTGAGTTTCCCGCCAAAAGCTAGGTCGGCCGTTTCCTTAACTCTTCGGCTCACGTGAAATTTCTCTATTGTAAAACCTTCACGTGGGAAATCTGCTTAGTTTACGCAGCCCCTGCGTGACGGACGTTTTTACATAGAAATAGTGAATGCGATCACTATTGCTTTATACCATCACGTGGGAAATCTGCTTAGTTTACGCAACCCCTGCGTGAAGGCCGTATTTTTTTTTGTATTTTAAGTTTGGAGGTATCGATAGAACATTAATCATCTCTGAGTCAACAATACTCCAAAGAAATCTAATATTTAGTCCTAAAAATATATTACTAGTGTAATATTAAATGTTGCAGGTAGTTAAAGAGTTATATGTTATATACTAGGTCAGGGATATTTATAGATATGCATTATAATAATAACAAGAGTAAGGGAAGGTTTATTTTAAGGAAAATAATTGGAGCACTTATAATATTCTCTAAGAGGCTACCATTAGTGTAATAGCTAGCGGGGATAAATTCCCAACACTTATGGCTAACGGCGAACGTAATTTCTGGCAAGATACTTATTTCAAAAGGATAATCCTCATCAAGTGTTTGTTCTGCTTAAAGGATAAATAGTATATACACAAATAATTTGAAACTTAATGTTCATTAGTGATGTATGGTGGCATTTGTCAATTATCCCGTAATACAAATCGACTGGTCACTAACCTAAAGACAATTAATTTTATTCTTCACGGGATGGTTTCAGATTCTAAAGCTCCATCATCAGTGAAAAATACAAAACACGAACATCACAATTTGATAAAATAAAAATAAAACCATCGCTCTATGGAAAAAGTAAAAAAAATGTCTATGTAAAATTTGATTTCCTGTAAATAAAGTTTAAGGATTTTTAGCAGATTTCCCCTAAGGGAAATCAGCTATTGAGGTCGTACTCATGACGGAATCTTCAAATGATCATCGAACCTACCTAGTAGATGACGAAAATGAGGTCCGTTCAAAACTGTGTATATATATATATATATATATATATATATATATATATATATATATATATTATTGTCTGTTACCGCTCTACTGGTCGTACTTTCTTGTTTTATCGTTACTAAACTCGATATTTAGTTGTTTTATGCAAAAAGAAAGATCAAGGTCGTCAATGGCTGAAATCGGACCAGTGGGAGGGGGGGTTTGGAGGGGAGGATTTTCGAAAATTCGAAATATCTCCGTTACTATACGTCGGATCGAAAAAGATCACAGAATCAATCTTATTGTAAATTAAATATAGTATAAATATTGTTTAATACATTTATTCTGTATCTTAAATATTAACTGAGATATTTGCATTTGTATTCTGCGTGTGCTCGGCAGTAGTCTGTTACGACTTTCCGCCGTGAGCTCTGGCGGCCGTTTTCGTAACTATTCGGCCCTCGTGAATAGGTTTAGAGTTTTTTTACTACTACAGTTGTTATTAGGCAGATTTCTCTATTGTAAAACTTCACATGGGAAATCTGCTTAGTTTACGCAGCCCCTGTGTGACGGACTTTTTATGAATCTGAAATACTGACGGAGACATTTGCATTATTAATAAGTCGGACTTCAATAAAAGTCCGTCACGCAGGGGCTGCGTAAACTAAGCAGATTTCCCACGTGATGTTTTACAATAGAGAAATTTCACGAGAGCCGAGCAGTTAAGGAAACAGCCGAACTAGCTTTTGGCGGGAAAGTCACTCGTCCGTTAGCCGCCCAGATTTAATAAAAATGCAAATATCTCGGTTAATATTCAAGATAGAGAATAAATGTACATAACCATATTTATAGTAAATTTAATTAGCAATAAGATTGATTCTGTACAAATTTTCGATCCGACGTATAGTAACGGAGTCATTTTCGAAAATCCTCCCCTCCCACTGGTCCGATTTCAGCCGTTAACGATCTTGATCTTTCTTTTTACATAAAACGAATTAATATCGAGTTTGGTAACGGTCATACAAAAATTGCGACCACTAGAGTGGTAACAGACAATATATATATATATATATATATATATATATATAGATATAGTTTTGAACGGACCTCATTTTCGTCATCTATTAGATAAAATCGATGGACATTTGAAGAAAAATTTCGAAAATTCCGTCATGAGTACAACCTCAATAGATGATTTCCCTCAAGGGAAATCTGCTAAAACCCACTTCTAATCATTTCCCATGTGCTGGTAAGACAAGGAACGTTCTGAACGTTGCTTTAAACGGGGAAATGCGCTATGAAAAGTTAAAGGCGGAGAGCCTTTATACATAAGCCCCTCGAGAGCTCTATACATCCTCATCAGCAGACATCATCATTCATAGGCTTTATAAAGCAGCTAATTAGCGTATTTTCTCCTGAGGCGATATTTCAAAAGTTCCTCCAAATATCAACCGGTGCATTCTAATGTAGCAGCCTGTTGGTGTGTTCTTATCAATGTACGCATATATAAAAAAAAGTCCGTCACGCAGGGACTGCGTAAACTAAGCAGATTTCCCACGTGAAGTTTTACACTAGAGAAATTTCACGAGAGCCGAGCCAGTGAAGGAAACGGCCGAACTAGCTTTTGGCGGGAAAGTAGCTCTTGTCCGTTAGGCGCCCCGATTTAATAAAAATGCAAATATCTCGGTTAATATTCAAGATAGAGAATAAACGTATAGAACAATGTTTATAGTAAATTGAATTTACAATAAGATTGGTCTATACACTTTTGTGATCCGACGTACGTTAGCGGAGATATTTCGAATTTTCGAAATTCTCCCCTCTAAACCTCCCCTCCCCCTAGTCCGATTTTAGCCATTAACGAACTTGTTCTTTCTTTTAGTATAAAACGATTATATATCAAGTTTGGTAACTATAAGTCAAAAATTGCGACCGCTAGAGCGGTAACAGACAAATATATATATATATATATATATAGAGTTTTGAACGGACCTCATTTACGTAATCACCTAGGTAGGATCGATGCACATTTGAAGAAACATTTCGAAAATCGCGTCATGAGTACGACCTCAATAGCTGATTTCCCTTGAGGGAAATCTGTTAAAAATACTCTGTCTGTCTGATACCTGAATTAAATTCGGTGGGAATCATATTTGTTCATGTTTCAGACCATTATAAGACCAATGTCTTCAAAATTGAAAATGTTGCCTGACTGTCTGCCCGGTTGTTATTCTATCACTTGGAAGCGGCTACGAATATTTCCATGGTGTTTAACAGTTTTGTTTCAACTACCCTAAGGTATAACATAGCCTATATGGGAATTCGAAATTTAGAAAGAGGGGGGGGGGTGGGGTTATTTCGACACCAAAGCGCCTTTTCATCAATCTCTTTGTCAGTATTCGTTTGATCGGGACAATGTAATGAAAAAGATTTATTTAGAATAACTGATACGACACTGAAAGGGTATTCACGTTTACGTTATTTCGAATTTCGATTTCCAACCAATGGACGTCAATGAATTTATTCGTGTTCTAATATAATTGCTAAATTGAATTGAAAAATGTTTTGCATATGAGTTAACGGGTTGGATAATGTAAGACGCGCTATTTGATGCTTTACTACCATAATCAGGAGTGTGGGTTTACGCTAAAGCGCATATTAGCAGATTTCCCTTACGCGAAATCAGCTATTGAGGCCGCTCTCATGACGCGATTTTCGAAAAATTTCTTCCAATGTCCATCGATCCTACCTAGGTGATGACGAAAATGAGGTCCATTCAAAACTGTATATATATATATCTATATATATTTCGAAAAATTTCTTCAAATGTCCATATATATATATTTGTCTGTTAACGCTCTAGCGGTCGCAATTTTTGTTTGATCGTTACGAAACTCGATATTTAACCGTTTTATGTAAAAAGACAGATCAAGTTCGTTAATGGCTGAAATCGGACTAGAGGGAGGGGGGGGGGTTTAGAGGGGGGATTTTCGAAAATTCAAAATATCTCCGTTATTATGCATCGGATCGAAAAATTGTATAGAATTAATCTTATTGCAAATTAAATTTACTATAAATATTGTTATATACATTTATTCTCTATCTTGAATATTAACCGAGATATGTGCATTTTTATGAAGTCTGTGGTCGGGTATAGTTCGGATTAGGTCGGCCATTTCCGTCACTACTCGGCTCAGGTGGAAGCTGCTTCTAACCTTGCCTGTCGTTTCTAACCTTACTTTACCTTCGTTACTTTGTGAGATTTATGCAAATACGTTCTGTTCATCCGCCCCCCCCCCTTCTTTAGTTCTTGGACTACTAAAATTTGAGTTATTAAAATATAAATTATTCTTACAATTCAGAAGCCGTTTCAGTTGGGAATTTATTTTAATTAACTGAAAGATTTCTCATTACCGTTTGTATTTAATCAGGGTGGTATTGTGTTACCAGATACAGATCTCTCTATTGTAAAACTTCACATGGGAAATCTGCATAGTTTACACAGCCCCTGCATGACGGACTTTATTAATGCGTTAATATTGGTTTTATTGAGAACACGCAAAAAACGAATTGTGTTCAGATACTAGTTTCCTTTCCTAGAACGTAGCTTCCATTGATTAATTTAGAATTCTGACTTCCCACTATTGGTTTCAAAATATTGTTTTATAATAAATGACATTATTAAATGGCACTTATTATTGAATTCATTTCGGGTAATATCAGTCTTAAACCAAAAAAGTCCGCCACGCAGGGGCTGCGGAAACTAAGCAGATTTCCCACGTGAAGTTTTTACAATAGAGAAATCTGCCTAGTAATAACCTATTCTCACGAGGACGAATAGTTAGTGAAACTGCCACACTAGCGCTAGTGCGCTCGGCGAAAACTCCCATAGCCGACCATACTCACAATACAAATACAAATATCTCGGTTAATATTAAAGATACCGAATAAATGTATAGAACAATATTTATAGTAAATTTAATTTGCAATAAGATTGGTTCTATACAATTTGTTGATCCGACGTATGGTAACGGAGATATTTCGAAAATTCGAAAATCCCCCCCTCTAAACCCCCCTCTCACTGGTCCGATTTAAGCCATTAACAAACTTGATCTTCCTTTTTACATAAAACGATTAAATTCCGAGTTTGGTAACGATCAAACAAAAATTGCGACCACTAGAGCGTTAACAGACAAATATATATATCTATATATATATATATATATATATATAATTTTGAACGGACCTCATTTTCGTCATCTCCTGGGTAGGATCGATGGACATTTGAAGAAATTTTTCGAAACTCGCGTCATGAGTACGACCTCAATAGCTGATTTCCCCTAAGGGAAATCTGCTAATACTTATATCTTGCGTAATGAAAATGAATGACTGAGCATTGCTGTTCTTGTTTCAGGACATTTGTGCTTTTGATGAATATGACTGGACGTTTTTTTTTACATACAATCTTCATGTTTCCTATGGGAACAATTTCTGTTTCAACCTATCATTAACGGGCAACACGGCTAGTACATACAGAGATCAATAGAATAATGCCTGACTTGAGATCAAAGGGCAGTACATAAATTAGTAAGCGCATGGTTAGTTCACTAGTTCCTCTAACAGAGTGCGCTAGTATCGCGGCGGTTGTGGAATGGCGTGAGTCTAGTGAGTAAATCATCACAGCCCGTAGGTACAGCGAAGGACATTGAGTCTCTTAGAAGCCGTCGACAAGCAAACTGGACATTTGTGATATGACTCAGAGAGGCAACTCATTCCAGATCCTCCTGGGTTAACGGGGGTTCTACATCGAGTTGACCAATCACTAGGTAAAAGTCTTGCCATGACATCCTACTAATGCCGTGTGCGGCGAATGGATTACAATGCCTACCGAAAAAAAATGTAAGCTGAAGGTAAAAATAGGTGCAGGTTCCATCTCCGCCAATGAAGATTATTAATTCACGAGTTCGCTACGAGAGCATGCTAGTGTCTCGGTGCTTATGGATTAGCGGGAGTCTAAAGACTATATATACGTCTGACAGCCCATCGGAATGACTAACGATCATGATTATCTTAGATCTCCGTGAAAAAACAGAGCGAACTGGCCACCGACCCTCGCGGTAAAATGGGGCCCGTCAGTCTACTGGAGTCAACTCAATCCAGGTCCTCCTTGGTTAACAGGGGTTATATAGCCAGTTGTTCACTCTTTAGGACAAAGTATTTTCACGGCATCCTGCTCATGCCGGGCGTGGCGAAAGATATCAAGGTCTACAATGTCCAAAATTATGCTGAAGGTAAAATAAGGTCCTGAAGGTAAAAACAGGTTCCGCCAAGGGAGAATATTACTTCACGAGTTCGCTACCAGAGCGTGCTAGAGTCACAGTGCTTATGGATTAGTGGAAGAGTATATACGTCTGACAGCCTCTCAGGATAACTAACGATTATGATTCTCTTAAATCCCGTGAACTGACAGCATGAACTGGCTACAGACCTTCGGGTAAAATGGGTTCCAACAGTCTACTGGAGACAACTCATTCCAGGTCCTCCATGGTTAACAGGGCTTATACGTCGAGTTGCTCACTCTTTAGGACAAAGTTAAAGCAAAAGTATAATGAAGATAAAAATAGGTCCAGGTTCATCTCGCCCTTTGCAGGATCATCAGTAGATTGGAAAAACGTTTTTGAAAGTCTTGTCATGTGAACAATCTCAATAAGTAGAATCTGCTATGGTTTATTGATGATAGTCACCCCCTGGGGATCATGCGGAAAGAAGCTAAGCTATTTGTGAGGGCTGGTGTGCTTGTGTGTGTGAGTGCGTGATATTATGAGATAAAAGCTATTATACGGCCGTTGGAGTATAGGGCCTAACTGAGACCGCAATACCGTGCCTGGAGAGGCTGGAGTCAGTTCTCAGCCTGGAATTGATGGGGTAATTCCTGCAAACTCCAGACCGCACAACTACACTCCAGAGCCCGCCTCATTACATTCACCCGACCATCCCCTTCCTATACATGCGCCAGGAGGATCTCATAAACAACCAGCGAAATATGGTTCTGCGCAGCCTTCATTAGTGCTTGAGACTCTAAGCGGATTACCCGGAAGGCCCTTCTGCTATTGACGTGGCGCAATGTCTTAAATGCCTTTCGATCGTAAGCCGTTAACACTCAAGCGGCCGCAATTTGAGGAAAGTCCGTCACGCAGGGGCTGCGTAAACTAAGCAGATTTCCCTCGTGAAGTTTAGTAATAGATAAATATACATACTGGTAACACAACGCCACCTTGAATAAATACAAACCGAAATAAGAAATGTTTTATTCAATTTTAATAACCTGCCGACAGGAAGTGTTAGAAATGTAAACAAACGGGTCTGCCGTCTCACACCGCAAAGAAAAACAATTACTGAAATATATCAGAATATAACATATTAATTTCATTGAGAACTATTTCCTATATCTTCTACTGTAATTCATTATGTGAGAATAATTGTTATCTCAATCAATAAAAGTTTAGTAGTCCAAAACTTTCAGATGGGGAGGGGGGGGAGTCACAAGGGCATATTTGCATGTATCACGTATAATCAAGGTCTCTTAAATACAATTTTTGTTATTTAAACTTCCAATAATGTGATTTATTATGTAGCAGAGAATTTTTTACGTAACATGAGTAGAAGTGGAGGTTTGCTGAAAACTGAAAAATGATAATATCTCGGTTAATATTCAAGATAGAGAATAAACGTATATAACAATGTTTATAGTAACTTTAATTCGCAATAAGATTGGTTCAATACAATTGTTCGATCCGATGCATAATAACGGAGATATTAGGATTTTTCGAATGTCCCCCTCTAAACCCCCCTCCCTCTGGTCCGAATTCAGCCATTAACGAACTTGATCTGCCGTTTTACATAAAACGGTTAAATATCGAGTTTCGTAACGATCAAACAAATATTGCGAGAGATAGAGCGTTAACAGACATATATATATATATATATATATATATATATATATATATATATATAGATATAGATATAGATATATATACCCCTGACCTCATTTTTGTCATCTCCTGGGTAGGATCGATGGACATTTGAAAAAATGTTTCGAAAATCGCGTCATGATTACGACCTAAGTAGCTGAAATTGTTGAACTCAGTTAACAATTTCGATAATGAAATTTGAGATACTCTGAAGAAGCTATCTGTACTGCTACCGAAACGTTGGCGGCACAGAATCCCATTATCCCTACCAAAGGAATATGTAGACCCAAGACATCGAAGTGAACATTAATTTTTTGCGTAAAGTAGTACTTTAATTTAAAATCTGACAACTGTTTCGATAAAATCCTGATTGATTGCGAAAAAGAGTAGTTTGAAAATAATGAGCTTCGTTGTGAAATGTAGACACTGATGATTATATTCAGTTGAGCGAAACCTACATAGCTAACGCAGCCCTGCGTGATTTATTTTTCCCTTGTCAAAGAAGTTTGTTCCCATACTCGTAGAAATCCTCAAAACAAACAATATTCTTCGATAGAATAGAAGAGAACTTTTCTTTTGTCCAGGAGGGAGCAAAATACGATTTGAAATATTGAGAGTATAGAACGAACTAGAGTTTCTATGGACTGGGTTATATTTGGAATAAATCATGTCTCAAGGCACCTCCAGTATTGGTTTATTATAGATTATTCACTTTTAATAAAAATATCTTTAACAATTTAAAAAAGTCCGACACGCAGGGGCTGCGTGAACTAAGCAGATTTCCTACGTGAGATTTTACAATAGAGAACTCTGCATGTTAGTGACTGTCATAGTAACGAGTCTCTAAACTAATTTCCGTACAGTTACGGAAACGGCCGAACTAGCTTTCGGCGGGAAGTCACGAATGAACCGACATCAGCCGCTCTCTTCACGCCCGTTATCCGCACACACTTAATAAAAGAGTCCGTCACGCAGGGGCTGCGTAAACTAAGCAGATTTCCCACGTGAAGTTTTACAATAGAGAAATCTGCCCAATAACAAGTGTAGTAAGTAGTAAGGGATCACTAAACTTATACACGAGGGACGAATACTTACGAAAACGGCCGCCAGAGCTATCTTCGGAAAGTACCGAACAGCTCACTCCTGCCGATCAATGCAGAATACAAGTGCAAATATCTCGGTTAATATTCAAGATACAGAATAAATGCATAGACAAATATTTATAGTAAATTTAATTTGCAATAAGATTGATTCTATACAATTTTTTCGTTCCGACGCATAATAACCGAGATATTTTGAATTTTCCGAAAATCCCTCCTCTAACCCCCCCCTTCCCACTGGTCCGATTTCAGCCATTAACGAACTTGATCTTCCTTTTTACATAAAGCGATTAAATTCCGAGTTTGGCAACGATCAAACAAGAATTGCGACCGCTAGAGCGTTAACAGACAATTATATATATATATATATATATATATATATATATATATATATATATATATATATATATATATATATAAAATTTTGAGCGGACCTCACTTTCGACATCTCCAGGGTAGGATCGAGGGACATTTGACGAATTTTTTCGAAACTCGCGTCAGGAGTACGACCTCAATAGCTGATTTCCCTTATGGGAAATCTGCTAAAATGCAAATACCTCGGTTAATAGTCAATATAGGGAATAAATGTACATAACAGTATTTATAATAAATTTAATTTGCAATAAGATTGGTTCTATACAAGATTTCGATCCGACCTATAGTAACGGAGATATTTCGAATTTTAGAAATTCCTACTTCTAACCCTCCCCCTCCCACTGGTCCCATTTCTGCCATTAACGAACTTGATCTTTCTTTTTACATAAAACGAATTAATGCCGAGTTTGGTAACGATTAAACAAACATTGCGACCACTAGAGTGTTAATTGATAAATATTTATGTATAGTAGAACACTCGGAGAATGTTGGATATGTCTACGGTCCTAACCTTGGAGACGATAACCTGTTAAACATGATGGGGTGTGAATTTGGAAGGGTGTCAAATATGTGCATTGGTCTTTTACTATTGGCTAATCAGTTAATTATGGTAAAATAAGATATGATACTAATGGGCCAGCTCTTGGCCGTGTTAATCTAAAATAGTTTGTTGTATAATTTAGATATTCATGCCAAAACATTGACCATATTTTGATGCCTGAACGCATGGTGTTCAATCAAACTATATTTCCTTAAAACTACTTCATCAAGTTCCAAGTTGATTTATACCACTACAGCATAAAACAGAACCTTTTTATTATTCACTTTTCTTGATTGTTGTGATTGCGTGGTGCTGCGAAACTTTTCAGATAACAGGTAACACAAGGAAGTTGTCAAGGAGATATTCTGTTATTTGCAGCAGTCATAATAGATTTGAAGGAATAATATTGATTGATATCTCTGAAATATGCGGGATGGTAGAGGAACCAATTGACCACGATCAATAAAATATCCAGCTGGAGAAATGCAACGGGGGAAAAGCTGCAGAAAAAGAAGTCGTTCCCTGTCTTCATCCGGTACTTGGACCCTGTATCACACAAGAGGGTCCAAGTTGAGGAAAATTGGAATAGAGCAAGCGGTCCTTGAAAAATTATTTGTCCCGTGTCAAGGACTATGTGGAGCACCTGGACAGACCTGGCGTGTATAGGAGCAGCGCAGCCTCTTATGTGGGTCAGAGTGGAAGAAAGATAAGGAAGCACAACACACGTGACACTGAGTTTTCCGCACACGCCAAGAAAGTTATATATGGTTTATATTTATTTTTACAGGAGCCCCCGCATCTTGGCGATTTGGCTCAAAGTTTAATAATGTAAAAGGAAAACAAAATTATAGAAAAATAACAAAAACTGAAACAACAAATAAAAAATTAAATACAATAAATAATCATTAAATACTAGTTATAAAGACAATTAATAATCATAAGACATAAACAAACATAAATAAACATTAGACTAGTAATAAAGACAACAATTTAAAATGGTTTTAATAAAAAAATTATGTTATTCCTATATACTAGTACATTTATATTATTTTTTTAAATTTTATTTATTTAGTTTTGTACCCCATAGCGATGGTGATTTGCATTATTAGGATGATATATTTACTCCTTCGTGTGCTTACCACCTTTTTTTGTACTTTTATATTTTGGAAAATATTTCTTTAATATCTGATTCTTTCTCATATCCGTGCTTTGTCTAAAGAATATAATAAAAGTTAACCGTTTTACACCTTCTTAGGTATGCTGTAGACCTATTCTAGTTTGTATTATATGTTTTTGTAAATGTTGATGTGTTTTGGATATGTTAGTATTTGTAGAATATATTGGCTGCTGTGAGTTAATAGTTCTGTCATATCGTGGGGTATGTGAAGGTTTTCTCGTTGGATGCAGTCTGTCAGTATGTGTTTTATCGTAAGGCGTTTGTTGCAATATTTGCAAACAGGGTTATCAGTCCTTGTCATTAAGTGTCTATGTGTCAGGTATGTGTGACCTATCCTGAGTCTGGCAAGAACTACTTCCTCCCGTCTAGTACTCCTATGGCTCGATGGCCACTCCTTAATAGTACTTTTGATACTGCGGAGGTGGTTCTTTACTTCCATCCATTCTGGTTGCCATTTGTTTAGGCAATTTTTTTTAAATTTTATTAGTTGACTATTAATTTTCTATTGGTTTTATCCTGGATATGTTTTGTTTTTAATGTTTTTATTGTTTTGTGGCTGGTTTTTACTCTGTTAGCTATGCTAGATAGACATAAGGTTTTTGTTTGTCAGCAGGCACTGACGATGGAAATTAATATAATAGAAGAGGATAAGGCTTTTTTATTGATCCTGAGTAATATTGAGTTATTGTTAAAGATTTATGAACATTTTATATA
The DNA here is from genome assembly GCA_019009955.1 of Riptortus pedestris. Classification (NCBI taxonomy): domain Eukaryota; kingdom Metazoa; phylum Arthropoda; class Insecta; order Hemiptera; family Alydidae; genus Riptortus; species Riptortus pedestris. The sequence goes on from CM032232.1 coordinate 143,101,535, forward strand.
GATTTTAATTATGCTATTGTGTTGAACCTCTAAGCAACTGAGAATTAATTGAGATAATTTACCTCCTTTGATGAAGGGAATTTAACAATTCCTAGGCGAATGCATGACTATATTCCAACAATGTTAATAAAGAGGGAATGCAATCTAGGTAGGAATTTATTATTGTAGAATTGTTGCTTTGTGAGAGAGAAGTAGAATTGTAGGCTTTATTAAAGCTGTTTTTCCAGCTCCAGCTCTGGAGACCTCCGCTAATTAACTATATATATTACAAGATACTGGAGGGAAATGTAGCTGGATTAGGCTCCAGTCAGCTGTGCGCAATAGTTAAGCATATCTTCGCTATAATAGGTAAAATCTTCCTTCATCCGTTGCTCGAATATTTCCGCGATAACTTCACTGGACGTCTGCTGTTGAGGCTGGTCTCGTGGCGCAATTTTGGATTAATGTCTACGAATTTGAATAAAACATGTCTAGAACAAAAATAAGTCAGTCGCGCAGGGACTCCGTAAATTAGACAGATTTCCCACGTGCTGGGATAATACATTTGTGACATCATCTCACCAAATATTCCGTATTTCCACCTAAAATAACGGAGATGTTTCCAATTTTCAAATCTTCTCCACTTAGCCGAGTTAAATCTTAAATGAAGACGTCTTCACACAACGTACTTGCAAGTCCCACATCCAGTAAATATCTGATGAAAACACTATTTGGTATTTTAGCATCAAATAAAATGGTTCTTTATATAGTGCAGTATAGTTTATATGGCATAGGTTGGAGTGGGGGTTTACTTAAAACTAAAAAAAATCCAAATATCTTGGTTAATATTAAAGACAGAATAAATCTATATAACAATATTTATAGTAAATTTAATTCTCCATAAGATTGATTCTATTAACGTTTTTGGTCCAACTTATAATAACAGAAATACACCAGAGTTTTGATATCCCCTTAAGCCCCCCCCCTCCCACTGTCCCGATTTCAGCTATCAACGAACTTTACCTTTAGATTGGCATGAAACGCTTATATATCGAGTTTGCTAACAATCAAACAAAAATTGCCACTGCTAGAGCTGTTACGGATATATATATATATATATATATATATAGATTATAATATACTATATATATATATATAATTTTGAACTGACCCTCATTTACTAGTTGAATCGATAGAAATCTGAGAATTATTTTCGAAAGTTGCGCCATGAGTACAATCTTAATAGCTGATTTTCCTTTAAAAAAAATCTTCTAAAATGGAAATATCAATTTGTGATAATTTACCCAATTATCTATATGTAAGCAACTATTAGTGGCTGTACAATTTGCTTTGTGCACAACATCCATCTTGAATGAAATGAGTTCAAAGGTTCCCCGTAATCACTCATTTATGAAATTATAGATACAGCTTTTCATAATTAAGTTTCAAAGATCCAGAAAAAAAAAGCATCAAAACTTTGATATGAGTTTACGGTCTGCATCCCTTTTTCTGTTCCGCTATTGACATCATATGTTTTTCTGTAATTAAAAAAAAAGTAAATAATAAATTATAGATCTTTAATTATTTGTGTGTAAGTCAGACTTCAGTAGTATCAGTAGAATTAATGGCCACCACGCATTATCAAATGCCTATGACCATAAAATTATATGGATAGTGGTTTCATGTATTTTGGTTTAGTTATATATTTTAGCTCTTTATATAAGGTCTCAATAGAGAGATATTTAGTAAGTAAAACCAAATTGCATAACTACACTAGAAAATAGTAAACGAGAAATTCCTTTATGGACTAATATTTTTTAGAAACGTACTAAATTCTTGGAACAAAAGTCGGTCACGCAGGGGCTGCGTAAACTAAGCAGATTTCCCACGTGAAGTTTTACAATAGAGAAATCTGCCTAATAACAGCTGTAGTAGTAAGTAACCTATAAACCTATTCACGAGAGGGACGAATAATTACAAAAACGGCCGCCAGAGCTCACGGCGGAAAGTCCGAACATAGCCTGCCGAGCACATGCAGAATACAAATGCAAATATCTCAGTTAATATTCAAGATAGAGAATAAATGTATATAACAATATTTATAGTAAATTTAATTTGCAATAAGATTGATTCTATAATATTTTTCGATCCGACGTATAGTAACGGAGATATTTTGAATTTTCAAAAATCCCCCCTCTAAAAACCCCTCCCACTGGTCCGATTTCAGCCATTAACGAACTTGATCTCTCTTTTTACGAAAACGCTTAAATATGAAGTTTGGTAACGATTAAACAAAAATTGCGACCGCTAGAGCGTTAACAGACAAATATATATATATATAGATATATATATATATATATATATAATTTTGAACGGACCTCATTTTCGTCATCTCCTGGGTAGGATCGATGGACATTTGAGGAAATTTTTCAAAACTCGCGTCATGAGTACGACCTCAATAGCTGATTTCCCTTAAGGGAAATCTGCTAAAAACTTCATTCGAATAGTTTTTCATATTTATTTAATAAAATAAGTTTCAGAATTTAAAGAATATGATTCTATTCTGAAAGTATCATGAAGCAAGAGAAACATCGGTTTTTAAACTTCATTGCGGAATCCATCAATTCATTTCTCTTTAAGTATATAACTAAATACATAACTTCATTGTTAGTAAGTAACATATAATCGCAAATATTTGGTCTCTATAAAAAGTATCATCTACAATGTTCATGTAAACATGTATCAGTCAGTCCAGTCACTACTTGATTTAATGAAACTGCACTGAAATGAACATACCATCATGTTTCTATCAGTAATAATGTGCTCCACCAACTTTTTTTTCACTCAAATTTTGACAGATTTCCCCGAAGGGAAATATCTCCGTTATTTTAAGTTTGATCGATAAATTGTATAGAAGCATACTTATAGCAAATGTGATTTTCTTTAAATATGCTTAGTTTACGCAGCCCCTGCGTGGCGGAATTTCGTGGCCTGGCTTTGGTCTTTCTTTTAGTCGTGCTCTCCTGAACTTGACGGGGCAGGATAACTTGCTGTCAGAGGCCTAGGTCAGATGATTCAGTTTCAAAAACCTTCCACATCTCAACGGATGAAGAGATCATCATTACAAGATTATCTAATGTTCAGCTAAGATATGGTTGATCCGATGGTCCAGAAGAGCCTTCTTGCCAGTAGGATTCGATCACCGCCTGCCTCGTATGTGAGTCAACTCTCAAGTTGAACATTATTTCTACTCTGATATTTTCGTATTTGAGGTTAGATTCTTCACTTTAGCAGATTTCCCAAAAGAGGTAATCAGATATTTGAGAGGTCGTACTCATGACGCGATTTTCGAAAAATTTCCTCAAATATCCATCGATCCAACCTTGCAGATGACGAAAATGTGATCCGTTCAAAATATATATATATATATATATATATATATATATATATATATATATATATATATATATATATTTTATCAGTGGACTGACTGATACAAGCTTGCATGAACATTGTAGATGATACTTTTTATATAGACCAAATATTTACGATTATATGTCACTTACTAACAATGAAGTTATGTATTTAGTTATATACTTAAAAATAAATTAATTAATGGATTCAGCAATAAAGTTTAAAACCCGATGTTTCTCTTTCTTTATGATACTTTTAGAAGACGAATATTTCTATCATATTCTTTAAATTTTGAAACTTATTGTATTAAATATAAAGCCCGTCACGCAGGGGCTGCGTAAACTAAGCAGACTTCGCACGTGAAGTTTTAGAATAGAGAAATTGCACGAGAACCGAACAGTTCCGGCTGAACTAGCTACCCGGAAACTCAGGACTGCAACCGAAGTTTGCCGATCTCTTCATGTCCTTCATGAAGCTGTATCTATAATTTCATAAAGGAGTGCTTACGGGGAACCTGTGAACTCATTTCATTTGAAGATGGATGTTGTATCCGAACGTATAAGAGACGGGAAATATAAAAATATCGAAGACTGTGAAGAATTACAAATAATTCTATTATTAGCAAATCACCGGCAACGACGGGTATCAATCCTAAACACTGGGACGGGTAAATGTTAAAATATTGTGCAATGTAAAGCCTGCTAAAAAATACCATCATCATTCAGCCTCAAATGAATTCCCGGGCGAAGCCGGTTATATGAGCTAGTATATATATATATATATATATATATATATATATATATATATATATATATATATATATGCCCGTTAACACTCTAGCGGTCGCAATTTTTGTTTAATCGTTACCAAACTCGGCATTTAATCGTTTAATATAAAAAGGAAGAACAAGTTCGTTAATGGCGGAAATCGGACCAGTGGGAGGGGGGGTTAGAGGGGGGATTTGATCGAAAGTTTGAAATATCTCCATTACCATACGTCGGATCAAAAGATTGTATAGAACCAATCCTATTGCAAATTAAATTTACTATAAATATTGTTCTATACATTTATTCTGTATCTTGAATATTAACCGAGATATTTGCATTTTTATTCTGTGTGTGATCGGCAGGAGTCGGCTATGTTCGGGACTTTCCGCCGAAAGCTCTGGCGGCCGTTTCCGTAACTATTCGTCCCTCTTGAATAGGTTTAGAGATAGGTTTAGATAGTTTTGTGAAAAGAATTTACCTGAACATCAACATCCCTCGTTTGACAGATCTCAGTGGTAAGTAAACAGATCTGGACTAAACGTAAACAACTAATACGGTGAACAGAGCATAAAACCCACTGACTGACGGACAACCAACTCAGTACAACTATTAACAGGCTTGAAGATGATGCCATCGCATCTATAGCACAATGCCAGCGGTACTCAACCATCAGCCAGTGACGATGGTTTCCACCGAGAGGTATGACAATGGTTTAGAGATACCTTACTACTACAGTTCTTATTGAGCAGATTTATCTAATGAATAACCTCTCGTGGGAAATCTGCTTAGATTACGCAGCCCCTGCGTGACGGACTCTTGTTCAACTAAGGTAACTAGTGGGTTAGATTCTGAAGTATCTCTAAGAATGTTTTTCATTAAAAGTCTGGTTTTAATTATTTTAAACATTTCTAGAGACAATGGTATATTATTCATTGATATGGCGTGGATGATTTTTTTTTACATCTTCATTTTTAGCAGATTTCCCTTAAGGAAAATCAGCTGTTGAGGTCGCACTCATGACGCGATTTTTGAAAAATTGCCTCAAAAGTCCATCGGATCCTACCCAGGAGATGACGAAAATGAGGTCCGTTCAAAACCCTCTCTCTCTCTCTCTATATATATATACATATATATATATATATATTTATATATATATATAAGTAATGAGAAATCTTTCAGTTAATTAAAATAAATTTCCAACTGAAACGGCTTCTGAATTGTAAGAATAATTTGTATTTTAATAACTCAAATTTTAGTAGTCAAAGAACTAAAGAAGGGGGGGGGCTGATGAACAGAACGTATTTGCATAAATCTCACAAAGTAACGAAGGTAAGGTAAGGTTAGAAACGACAGGTAAGGTTAGAAGGAGCTTCCAACTTAGCCGAGCCAGTGACGGAAATGGCCGACTTAATCCGAACTTTACCCGACCATAGACTTCATAATAATGCAAATATTTCGGTTAATACTCAAGATAGAGAATAAATATATATAACAATATTTATAGTAAATTTCATTTGCAAAAACAGTGGTTCTATACCATTTTTCGATCTATACCATTTTTCGATCCGATATATACACTCAACCGCAAAAAAAAAAATCGGACACTTTGATTTTGTCTTATAATTTTGTTAAATACTTAATATATATGTATATTAATCTTTTTAATTAAAATATTTGGTTAATCTATAGGTTATTTAAACAAAATCTGCCAAAAGTGAATAATTTTTATTGATTATTTACACAAAAATACAAAATAAAAAAAATAAAAAGATAAATTAACACATTTAAAAAAAAAAAAAAAAATATTCTTCATTTTTATTACAGTGAGCTACCCCAAGCGTTTCGGCAATGTAACGTAAGCTCCGGCCTTCCATCTAAGTTTGAAAGACCCATTATTCTGGACCGAAATAAAAATAAAACATTAATTAAAGAAAATGCTTGGTTAATAATTAAAGATGTTTAAATGTGCGAAAAACTACTTACAGTTTAGAATAGATCAACTTCACGACAAATAAATCTAATCTGAGTTTTATCTAATTGTTTACTAATCCTCAAGGGATTAGTTCAATGGACGTAGACTCTAAATTCTCTGTATAACTAGAATACCCACATAAAGAAAATTGCTGAAAATTTGCTTTTAATACGACAAAAATGAGGTTCCGGTTTTTGTTTTTTTTTGCGGTTGAGTGTATATATATATATATATATAGATATACACACACGCACACACTCACACACACACACACACACACACACACACACACACATACATAGATATATTTCTCAGTTAAAGCTCTAGCGGTCGCAATTTTTTTTATCGTTAACAAACTCGATATTCAGAGTTTATAGTTTTCCACTTTCAGTAAACCCCCACTCCTACCCGTCTTATATTAATAATAAGCTGTTATATCATGAACCATGTTATTAAAAGGTTAAATACGGAATATCGTTTTCATTGAACTTTTACTTTGTGAGTTATATGCAAATACGTTCTGTTGATTTCCTTCTTCTTTCGTTCTTGGATTACTAAAATTTAAGTAATTGAGATTAAAATTATTCTGGTTCATTACATATTACAGCAATCGCTATAGTGAATAGTTTTCAATAAAATTAATGTGTTATATATATTTCATTAATGGCTGTTCTAGAATTCAGGTTGGCTGGCCTGTTTGTCTACAATTCACACGCTTTGTGTTGTGGAGTTATTAGCTTGTAACTGAAAGATTTCTCGTTGCCGTTTGTATTTATTCACTTAATATTCGCTGTGGTGTTATGAGAATGTATATTTATTTATTTCAAACCTTCGCTTAGGAAATCTGCTTAGTTTATGCAGCCCGCGCTTGACGGACTTTTCTCAGTTTCAATTATTAATGATTTTTTTCGATTTAATTTTTCATTGTATCAGATGAGAAAACGTAAATGTCCTTTCGAAGACCAATTTTAACTACATCGGTGTAAGGAGTATTTTCAACAAGGAGGTAACATTTTTAGTGCCAAATACATAAACTGTGAAGAGGTTTCATCGCGAATGAATTCCTGGATAATATGGAAAGGAAAACACGGTTGCGATCGTTACTAAATGAGGTTTATCGATTGTAAAGCTGTGAGAGCCAACGATTCGTGAAGTATCGATATATGAAGCACACGGCCCATCGAGCAGGCCATATCCGGGGATATGGGCACGTCGAACCAGGAAATCATTAGCGCCACCTGCTGGAATGCCGGTTCGGGGCCATTCACTCGGCGAAGCACACGCTCCTTCAGGACTTCAATCAATAGGAAGGAAAATGGACCAGCTGTTCGCCCAAAACAGCCCTTAGATAAACTATTATTTCAGGAGTGACGACTGATGACGAAAGGTTTTTAATTATCTAGCCCGATAACGATGAAAAATGTATGATTTCCGAATTACTCGCGTCTATTGAATGTATTCTGAAGAAAACATGTAAGAGATTATCTTGGGAGATGATATAGGTGGATGCTGGAAGATTACCAGACCGGGTTTCGCAAGCAACAAGTACCGGGTTTGCTTATAAACAGATAATATATTGCTGATCAACGAAACATTAAAAAAAAAACATCTCAATTTCTCCAAGAAATCTCTAGATTTTGTAGTGACGCCATATGGTTCTGCTATCTCTGTACCACCACTGGGAACCAACAGCAGCAAACCATTGGATATATTTTGACAAACCAGCAGAACAGAACGCGTTTATGAGGAGTCAGCAGTCTGGCAGTTTTTATGTGCGAAGTAATGTGCTCATCTCTCTCAGAATATATGACATCTGAATTACACGCTCTCTGCGTTTTAATAACTCGGTAGGTGTGATATATGAATGAAGTGTAAGAGAGAGAGGGAGAGAGAGAGAGGGAGAGAGAGAGAGAGAGAGAGTGAGGGAGAGAGAGAGAGAGAGAGAGAGAGAGAGAGAGAGAGAGAGAGAGAGAGAGAGAGAGAGAGAGAGAGAGAGAGTGAGAGAGGGAGAGAGAGAGAGGGAGAGAGAGAGAGAGAGAGAGAGAGAGAGAGAGAGAGAGAGAGAGAGAGAGAGAGAGAGAGAGAGAGAGAGAGAGAGAGAGAGAGGGAGAGAGATAGAGAGAGTGAGAGAGAGAGAGGGAGGAGAGAGAGGAGAGAGAGAGAGAGAGAGAGAGAGGAGAGAGAGAGAGAGAGAGAGAGAGAGAGAGAGAGAGAGAGAGAGAGAGAGAGAGAGAGAGAGAGAGAGTGAGAGAGAGAGAGAGAGAGAGAGAGAGAGAGAGAGAGTGAGAGAGAGAGGAGAGATAGATAGAGAGAGAGGAGAGATAGATAGATAGATAGATAGAGAGAGAGAGAGAGAGAGAGAAGAGAGAGTGGAGAGAGAGAGAGAAGGGGAGAGAGAGAGGAGAGAGGAGAGAGGAGAGAGAGAGAGAAAGAGTGTGAGAGAGAGGGAGGGAAAGAGGGAGAGAGAGAGAGGAGAGAGAGAGAGAGAGAGAGAGAGAGAGAGAGAGAGAGAGAGAGAGAGAGAGAGAGAGAGAGAGAGAGAGAGAGAGAGAGAGGAGAGAGAGAGAGAGAAGAGAGAGAGAGAGAGAGAGAGAGAGAGAGAGAGAGAGAGAGAGAGAGAGAGAGAGAGAGAGATCAAAGTCTCAAAGGCCAAGAAGAAGATGCCCCTACAGGCACTGATGCGGCTAACATAAATCAGGTTGGGTTCAGTATTTTTCCCAAGTAAACATCCAATGTAAACATAAAAGCTGGAATTCTCTGGATTTCCGGAAAACTCCTGGGGGAGGGTCAACGATTCTCCGAAGTCAGAAAACGTAGAAAATACTCAAGAAACATGTACCATAATAATTCTGAGGAATAGGGTTGTTACGGGATATATATATATATATATATATATATATATATATATATATATTATATATATGTGTGTGTGTGTGTGTGTGTGTTTTTCTGCCCTAACTTTGTTGTTATTTTAATGGCTGTGATTTTAATGTTTTTCTTTTTTCTCGTAATGAGATTTAAGTTGAATGCTGTCATTTAATATTTAATTAGTGATATAGTCCATAAGTTTAGTGTAATTGCTAATAAAATAATATTTCTTATATAATTTTTCTTAGTGTTTAATTAAATAGCTTGGCTGAAAATTTATTCTTTCTTAATGAGTTGATAATGAGTCTTGAGTGAAAGTTTCTGTGATACCGGCGAGTAGGTTTAAAGGTAGTATATAAATAATAAAAATAAAAATATATATATAATAAAAGTTGGCCTAGTGTGCGTGTGCCTGGGACTCAAATACGGCCTGAAGAGTGTAGGGCATTGATGACCACGAAGTTTTTTGCCCAAAATTAAACAAACAATTGACAATGTATTAATAAGTATTTAAATTGTGACTCAGGGAGGGAGGGGGGGGGGTAATGTAGCATCGAATGTTAATCCAAATGCCCACTCAATGTTTTAATGTCAAGTGTACGGTAAAGGATGGGACAAAATAGTCTTGATAACTGTATTCGCTTAAGGGAAATCTGCTATTGGGGTCATGACGCGATTTCCGAAAACTTTCTTCAATTGTCCATCGATCCAAACCTAGGTGATAACGAAAAGTCCGTCACGCAGGGGCTGCGTAAACTAAGCAGATTTCCCACGTGAAGTTATACAATAGAGAAATCTGCCTAAGAACAACTGTAGTAATAAGAAACCTCTAAAACTAAAACATTATTTAGGGCGTAATAACCCAGTAGTTTCTAGCCCCAAAAAAACAGTTAAGCTAACCTCTAAACCTATTCACGAGGGACGAATAGTTATAGAAATGGCCACCAGAGCTCTCGGCGGAAAGTCCGAACATAGCCTACTGGCGACCACACGCAGAATACAAATGCAAATATCTCGGTTAATATTCAAGATACAGCATAAATGTATATAAGATTATTTATAGTAAATTTAATTTGAAATAAGATTGGTTCTATACAATTTTACGATCCGATGAATAATAACGGAGATATTTCGAATTTTTGGAAATCCCTCCCCTCTAAACCCCCCCTCCCACTGTTCCGATTTCAGCCGTTAACGAACTTGATCTTTCATCTTACATAAAACGATTAAATACCGAGTTTGGTGACGATGAAACAAAAATTGCGACCGCTAGAGTGTTAACAGACAATATATTATATATATATAATATATTTTTATATATATATTTATATATATATATATATATATATATATATATATATATATATATATATATATATATATATAGTTTTGAACGGACCTCATTTTCGTCATCTCCTGGGTAGGATCGATGGACATTTGAAGAAATTTTTCGAAAATCGCGTCATGAGTACGACCTCAATAGCTGATTTCCCTTAAGGGAAATCTGCTAAAATGAGGTCCATTCAAAATTGTATATCTATCAGTCTATTTATCTATCTATCTATCTATCTATCTATCTATCTATATATAAATATATATATATATATATATATATATATATATATATATATATGTGTGTGTGACTGTTACCACTCTAGCGGTCGTAATTATTGTTTGATTGTTGCACAACTCATTTAGTCGCTTTATGGAAATAGACAGATTACGTTCGTTAATGGCTGAAATCGAACTAGGGGGTGGGTGGTCTAGAGGAGTAGAATTTTGAAAATTCTAAATATATCCGTTACTATACGTCAGATCTAAAAAGGTATAAAATCAATCTTATTGGAAATTAAATGTACTTACTATAAATATAGCTATTCGTATTTTTCAGTTTTCAGTCTTCAGCAAACCCCCACTTCTACTCATGTTACATAAACAATATTCGGTTATATGATAAACCACATTATTCGAAGCTTAAATACCAAATATTATTTTCAAGAGTCCTTTATTATACGAGATACAAGCAGATATATTGTATAATGTGTTCAATAGAATTAAGATGTTGTATTCTTATATAATTCAGTAATTGTTTTAGCAGATTTCCCTTGAGGGAAATCAGCTATTGAGGTCGCACTCATGACGCGAGTTTTGAATAATTTCCTCAAATGTCCATCGATCCTACCCTGGAGATGACGAAAATGAGGTCCGTTCAAATATATATATATATATATATATATATATATATATATATAGATATAACTATATATATATATATATATATATATAGATTTGTCAGTTAACGCTCTAGCGGTCGCTATTTTTGTTTGATCGTTACCAAAATAGGAATTTAATCGTTTTATGTAAAAAGGAAGATCAAGTTCGTTAATGGCTGAAATCGGACCAGTGGGAGGGGGGGTTTAGAGGGGGGATTTTTGAAAATTCAAAATATCTCCGTTATTATGCGTAGGATCGAAAAATTGTATAAAATCAATCTTATTGCAAATTAAATTTACTATAAATATTGTTCTATAGATTTATTCTGTATCTTGAATATTAACCAAGATATTTGTACTCTGAGTGTCGTCGGCAGGAGTCGGCTATGTTCGGGAATTTCCGCCGAGAGCTCTGGCGGCCGTTTCCACAACTATTCGTCCCTCTTGAATAGGTTTAGAGATACCTTACTACTACAGGTGTTATTCGGTAGATTTATCTACTGGAAAACTTCATGAGGGAAATCTGCTTAGTTTACGCAGCCCCTGCGTGACGGACCTTTTTCTTTCCGGTAAGGTGGGGAGACCTGTTTGTTTACATTTCAGACGATTCCTTTCTGAAGGTTTCTTCTTATCTTTTGTATTTATTCAAATACCTACTCACGGTGGTCTTTTGTTACCAATATATAGATTTATTTATTGTTAAAATTCTCGAGGGAAACCTTCTTAGTTTACGCAGCCCCTGCGTGACGGACTTTTCTGTTTACCTGTAAAATTTACACATTTTTCTGTGATGGCATTACCGGAAGTATTTAAAACTGTTGATACAATTTATTTGCTTAAGCATTGAAGCATTTATAATTTCTCATTTTTTACTAAATATTATTTCACTGAAGGCTCAGCACCAACCAGGACAGAACGTTTTATTTTACAAGTCTGAAGTCTTTTTTCTGTTTGCCAATAACTTATTTTAGGTTCGATGACCGTCTCTAGGGATCTGTGGGTGGTTCGGGAAGTTGTAAGAGGATTTGTAGAAAGGGGAAAAAAAAACATAAGTCTTTTCAAATTCCTTCCATCTGGTGAATAACAGAGAAGCGGATTGTTTTTATTTCTTGAAATATGATCAAAGACTTTCTTATTAATAGGCCGATAGGATGGCATCTATAATATTTTTTTATCAATGTTTTTGTATCTTAACGAGAAATTAAGGAGAGGTTAATTGAAATGGAAATCCAGAGTTTCTTTATTTTATATTTGGAACTGTCCGCAATAAGGAGCTATATCAAAACGAATGGATATTTTTGAGGATATATATATATAAATATATATATATATATATATATATATATATATATATATATATATATATATATATATATATATTAACGAACGTGATCTTTCTTTTCACATAAAATGATTAAATGCCAAGTTTGGTAACGATATAGCTAAAATTGCGACCGCTCGAGTGTTATTTGAAATACAAATTATACGCGAGTAACCATTTCATTGCATGTCTTAAATAGCTACTCTATGCAACAATAATAATAAAAAAAAAGTTTAATTATAAAGAATAAAGAACTATGTTTTAGCAGATTTCCCTTAACGGAAATCAGCTATAGAGGTCGCACTCATGACGTATTTTTTCTTCAAATGTCCATCGATCCTATTTAGTAAATGACGAAAATGAGGTCCGATCAAACCTGTATTTTTATATATATATATATATATATATATATATATATATATATATATATATATATATATATATATATTTCTGTTACCGCTCTGGCGGTCGCAATTTTAGTTTGATCGTTACCAAACTCGATATTTAGTCGTTTTATGTAAAAAGAAAGATCAAGTTCATTAACGGCTGAACCTATGGGGAGGAGTGGTTTAGAGAGGGAGAATTTCGAAAATTCGAAATATCTCCGTTACTATAAGACGGTTCGAAAAAATGTATAGAATCAATTATAAATTGCTAATTATAATCATAAATATTGTTATGTAAATTTATTCTCTATCTTGAATATTAACCGAGATATTTGGATTTTCAGTTTTCATTCTTCAGTAAACCCCCACTTCTACTCTTGCTATATATACAATACTCTGTGTATAATAAACCACGTCATTCGAAGCTTAAATACCAAATATTGTTTTCCAGAAACCTTTATTATACGAGATACATGCAAATATATTCTTGTGCCCCCCAGTCTTAAATTTATGGACTAAAGTTTGATTGATTGAGATATAAATTTTTCAGATTCATTATAAATTACAGTACATAGTTTTCAATAAAATTAATATGTTATATTCTGATATGTTTTAGTTTCTTTCCGCTTAGGCGTTGGCAGACCTGTTTTTTTTCCATTTGAGATGCATCTCAATTAATACTTAATATTCACGGTGGTGTTGTGTTAGCAGTAAGTAGGTTTATTATTAAATCTCAGGAGGGAAATCTGCTTAGTTTACGCAGCCCCTGAGTGACGGACTTTTATATTCTGCTGATATATTGAGTAAGCGTAATCACACTATCCTAATTGTCAATAGCTAAAGATAACTTATTTGTTTATTTGTATCCCTTAAATAAATACTTAGCTATGTTGTTTAGGAATGAACAAAATTAATTACAACCTAAGACTGTTCTAGTTGTAAGAAATGCCTGCTTATAATTCAGCAAGGACATTGTAGTCAGCTGATTGTAGCAAACAGGCTCCAACATGCTCAATTAGGCAATTCTTTCCTACTCCGGTCAGCCCCCCCCCCTCCCAACAGCCCTGGAGAAATTTCATTTGCCTCCAATTCTCAACCCTACAGGCTTTTAGCAGATTTCTCTTATAATACTCTAGCAGATCAGCTGTTAAGAATATATTCATGACGCGTTTGTCAAAAATCAGAATTAACTCTTGGCTCTCCATAATGACCGCTCTCCATAATGACCTCAACATTCCTTTTGCCAATGCCCTCGCCAAATCCCTATATCAGAAATTCCACTCTCTCCTTCCCGCACATCCTAATCCTTTAGTCGAATCACTTTCATCTACCCATATTCCAGAAAACCCAAGACGGCGTCTGAAGCGTAAGTGGCCAAGAGATCTTCTCGTGTAGTGTTTCAGTTTAACCCTATAAACAACCCAATGTTTCCTCCAATGTGGGTATTGTCAATGGACAACTTCCCACCTCAAGTCAATAGTCAAGTCACTTTTTTCTAACATATCATTTGCTTGTAATATTTAATTATGTTGTTGCAAATAAACGAATAAATATATATATATATATATATATATATATATATATATATATAAAACTCTTGTATGACGAGAAATATGAATCACAAGGGTATGTACACCATCGGGCAGTTATGATTGACACAGATGATGAACTAATCTCGCATCCTATCCTTCATTTTTCCCTTAGCGAGTGACTCTTTTAATCAAACAGAACAGTATAAAAGTCCGTCACGCAGGGGCTGCGTAAACTAAGCAGATTTCCCACTTGAAGTAGTTTTACAATAGAGAAATTTCAGAATAGAGATTCAAACAGTTACGGGAACAGCCCGAACTAGCTCTTGACGGAAACTCACGACTAGACCCGAAGTTAGCCTATCTCATCTCAGAAGTTGAAAACAGAAAAATGCAAATATCTCGGTTAATATTCAAGATACAGAACAAATGTATATAACATTATTTATAGTAAATTTAATTTGCACTAAGATTGATTCTATATAATTTTTCGATCCGACGTATAGTAACGGAGATATTTTGAATTTTCGAAAATCCCCTTCCCCTCTAAACTCCCCCTCCCACTGGTCCGATTTCAGCCATTAACGAACTTGATCTTTATTTTTGCATAAAACGTTTCAATATCGAGTTTGGTAACGTTCAAACGAAAATTGCAACCGCTAGAGCGTTAACAGACAAATATATATATATATATATATATATATATATATATATATATATATATATATATATATAATTTTGAACGGACCTCATTTTCGTCATCTCCTGGGTAGGATCGATGGACATTTGAAGAAATTTTTCGAAACTCGCGTCATGAGTACGATCTCAACAGCTGATTTCCCTTGAGGGAAATCAGCTAAAACGAAAATGAGAGGAGTTCCTGAGGGGTTGAGAATATAAATATACAAATAACCACGGAAATAACAACTGGAGCATGTTACATTATCAACAATATTGGTCAAATACATACTCCTATTTTCCTTAAGGGAAATCAGCTATTGAGGTCGCTTTGACGCGATTTCAAAACATTTCCTCAAATGTCCATCGATTCTACCAAAGGGATCCGTTCATAAACTATGTATATATACTAGCGGACCCAACAGACGTTGCCCAATTATTATGTTTAAAACAAAAGCTACTTATAATAACACTAAAAACAAATTTTGTTATGTGCACGTTTCCCTAAAAACAAATAGAAAATGAAATATAGCGACATTTTTTTCAGGCCTCACTTATAACCCCCACCCCATTCGAACATTAAAAATTTAATATAGCTTATAATCATGGAAGGATTAATGATAATTTAAATTAGAGTTTTGATAAGTTCGGTTCTATTGTTAGTGCCCAATAAAATTGTTGGTTCCCACGTTTATAGTTTTTTATACGACAAAAGTGAATATAACAAAAGTTACTCCAAATAACAACATAAACAACTTTTATCCTGTGCATATTTGCCGAAAAACCAATAGGAAACGAAATACCGCTATTTTTAATTTTAGGCCTCCCTTACAACCAGGGGGTAGTAGGGGGGGGGAGTAGGGACTCCTGCTCCGTCAGCCGGGCTGATTTGTGAATCTAAACTATCCAGGGCGTCACCCAAACGCATACTAAAAGATTCATTCAAATCGGTCCAGCCGTTTAGGAGGAGTTCAGGGACATATTCACGTACAGAAGAATTAGATACTCGTATATAAAGATATATATATATATATATATATATATATATATATATATATATATATATATATATATATATACACATTAGTTTGTTACCGCTCTAGCTATCGTAATTTTCAGGTTTAGAGGTGGGAATTTCGAAAATTCTAAATATCTCCGTTATTATGGGTTGGATCGAAAAATATTATAGAAGCAATCTTATTGCAAATGTAATGTTCTTTATGCGTGGTATGTATGTTTTTTCAGTATCTTGATTGTTTAAGTAAGTAAATAAAGTAGAACAGGGGAGAGAAGGAAGTCCGTCACGCAGGGGCTGCGTAAACTAAGCAGAATACTTCCGCACTTGAATAAGATACGCTGTAGATCTCGTATCAACTACTATTCTCTAATTCTCCCTTAGTAAGCCTCCTTTGCGGCTTCTTCTTAATAATGCAATTACGGAGAGTTCAATCGTATAGTTAAGCGCTGGGTTATATAATTCTGTTTTTTTTATTTTTATCCTAATTAACAATAAGCTGTTACAGCGTGAACCACTTTATTCAAAGTTTAAAAAACAATATATGGTTACGTTTTTAATCACCCTTCGTTGCTGTTTCTCTCAGTGTGAATGCTTCAGAGGTAAGATTTATTACGGTATTTTAGCAGACTTCTCACAAAAGAAATCAACAATTGAGGTTTTACGCGTCATGCGATTTTCAAAAATCTCGTCAAATGTTCTATGTTCTACAAAATTTTAATATCTATTTGGCTTTTTGAATTCCATCTCCGTTTTGTGTTGCCTTTCAATTTCTTTCCAATTTCTGTTTTGATTTCATCTCTGTTTTTCGTATTTTCTCTCTGTTTCGTGATCCTTTTATGTTTTGTGTTCTATGTTCCTTTTATGTTTTGTGTTCCTTTTGTGTTCTATGTTCCTTTTATGTTTTGTGTTCCTTTTTTGTTCTATGTTCCTTTTATGTTTTGTGTTCTATGTTCCTTTTATGTTTTGTGTTCTATGTTACTTTCATGTTTTGTGTTCCTTTTGTGTTTTATGTTCCTTTTATGTTTTGTGTTCTATGTTCCTATTATGTTTTGTGTTCTATGTTACTTTCATGTTTTGCGTTCCTTTTGTGTTTTATGTTACTTTCATTTTTTCTGTTCCTTTTGTGTTTTATGTTCCTTTTATGTTTTGTGTTCCTTTTGTGTTCTATGTTCCTTTTATGTTTTGTGTTCTATGTTAATTTTATGTTTTGTGTTTTATGTTCCTTTTATGTTTTGTGTTCCTTTTGTGTTTTATGTTCCTTTTATGTTTTGTGTTCCTTTGTATTCTATGTTCCTTTTATGTTTTGTGTTCCTTTTGTGTTCTATGTTCCTTTTATGTTTTGTGTTCCTTTTGTGTTCTATGTTCCTTTTATGTTTTGTGTTCCTTTGTGTTCTATGTTCCTTTTATGTTTTGTGTTCCTTTTGTGTTCTATGTTCCTTTTATGTTTTGTGTTCTATGTTCCTTTTATGTTTTGTGTTCCTTTTGTGTTCTATGTTCCTTTTATGTTTTGTGTTCCTTTTGTGTTCTATGTTCCTTTTATGTTTTGTGTTCTATGTTCCTTTTATGTTTTGTGTTCTATGTTACTTTCATGTTTTGTGTTCCTTTTGTGTTTTATGTTCCTTTTATGTTTTGTGTTCTATGTTCCTTTTATGTTTTGGGTTCTATGTTACTTTCATGTTTTGTGTTCTATGTTACTTTCATGTTTTGTGTTCCTTTTGTGTTTTATGTTCCTTTTATGTTTTGTGTTCTATGTTCCTTTTATGTTTTGTGTTCTATGTTACTTTCATGTTTTGCGTTCCTTTTGTGTTTTATGTTACTTTCATTTTTTCTGTTCCTTTTGTGTTTTATGTTCCTTTTATGTTTTGTGTTCCTTTGTATTCTATGTTCCTTTTATGTTTTGTGTTCCTTTTGTGTTCTATGTTCCTTTTATGTTTTGTGTTCCTTTTGTGTTCTATGTTCCTTTTATGTTTTGTGTTCCTTTTGTGTTCTATGTTCCTTTTATGTTTTGTGTTCCTTTTGTGTTCTATGTTCCTTTTATGTTTTGTGTTCTATGTTCCTTTTATGTTTTGGGTTCTATGTTACTTTCATGTTTTGTGTTCTATGTTACTTTCATGTTTTGTGTTCCTTTTGTGTTTTATGTTCCTTTTATGTTTTGTGTTCTATGTTCCTTTTATGTTTTGTGTTCTATGTTACTTTCATGTTTTGTGTTCCTTTTGTGTTTTATGTTCCTTTTATGTTTTGTGTTCTATGTTCCTTTTATGTTTTGGGTTCTATGTTACTTTCATGTTTTGTGTTCTATGTTACTTTCATGTTTTGTGTTCCTTTTGTGTTTTATGTTCCTTTTATGTTTTGTGTTCTATGTTCCTTTTATGTTTTGTGTTCTATGTTACTTTCATGTTTTGTGTTCCTTTTGTGTTTTATGTTCCTTTTATGTTTTGTGTTCCTTTTGTGTTCTATGTTCCTATTATGTTTTGTGTTCTATGTTACTTTCATGTTTTGCGTTCCTTTTGTGTTTTATGTTACTTTCATTTTTTCTGTTCCTTTTGTGTTTTATGTTCCTTTTATGTTTTGTGTTCCTTTGTATTCTATGTTCCTTTTATGTTTTGTGTTCCTTTTGTGTTCTATGTTCCTTTTATGTTTTGTGTTCCTTTTGTGTTGTATGTTCCTTTTATGTTTTTGTGTTCCTTTTGTGTTCTATGTTCCTTTTATGTTTTTGTGTTCCTTTTGTGTTCTATGTTCCTTTTTATGTTTTGTGTTCTATGTTCCTTTTATGTTTTGGGTTCTATGTTACTTTCATGTTTTGTGTTCTATGTTACTTTCATGTTTTGTGTTCCTTTTGTGTTTTATGTTCCTTTTATGTTTTGTGTTCTATGTTCCTTTTATGTTTTGGGTTCTATGTTACTTTCATGTTTTGTGTTCTATGTTACTTTCATGTTTTGTGTTCCTTTTGTGTTTTATGTTCCTTTTATGTTTTGTGTTCTATGTTCCTTTTATGTTTTGTGTTCTATGTTACTTTCATGTTTTGCGTTCCTTTTGTGTTTTATGTTACTTTCATTTTTTCTGTTCCTTTTGTGTTTTATGTTCCTTTTATGTTTTGTGTTCCTTTGTATTCTATGTTCCTTTTTATGTTTTTGTATTCCTTTTGTGTTCTATGTTCCTTTTATGTTTTGTGTTCGTTTTGTGTTCTTTGTTCCTTTTATGTTTTGTGTTCCTTTTGTGTTCTATGTTCCTTTTATGTTTTGTGTTCCTTTTGCGTTCTATGTTCCTTTTATGTTTTGTGTTCTATGGCCCTTCTATGTTTTGGGTTCTATGTTCCTTTTATGTTTTGTGTTCTATGTTACTTCATGTTTGTGTGTTCCTTTTGTGTTTTATGTTCCTTTTATGTTTTGTGTTCTATGTTCCTTTTATGTTTTGTGTTCTATTGTTACTTTCATGTTTTGTGTTCCTTTTGTGTTTTATGTTCCTTTTATGTTTTGTGATCTATGTTCCTTTTATGTTTTGGGTTCTATGTTACTTTCATGTTTTTGTGTTCTATGTTACTTTCATGTTTTGTGTTCCTTTTGTGTTTTATGTTCCTTTTATGTTTTGTGTTCTATGTTCCTTTTATGTTTTGTGTTCTATGTTACTTTCATGTTTTGTGTTCCTTTTGTGTTTTATGTTCCTTTTATGTTTTGTGTTCCTTTTGTGTTCTATGTTCCTATTATGTTTTGTGTTCTATGTTACTTTCATGTTTTGCGTTCCTTTTGTGTTTTATGTTACTTTCATTTTTTCTGTTCCTTTTGTGTTTTATGTTCCTTTTATGTTTTGTGTTCCTTTGTATTCTATGTTCCTTTTATGTTTTGTGTTCCTTTTGTGTTCTATGTTCCTTTTATGTTTTGTGTTCCTTTTGTGTTGTATGTTCCTTTTATGTTTTGTGTTCCTTTTGTGTTCTATGTTCCTTTTATGTTTTGTGTTCCTTTTGTGTTCTATGTTCCTTTTATGTTTTGTGTTCTATGTTCCTTTTATGTTTTGGGTTCTATGTTACTTTCATGTTTTGTGTTCTATGTTACTTTCATGTTTTGTGTTCCTTTTGTGTTTTATGTTCCTTTTATGTTTTGTGTTCTATGTTCCTTTTATGTTTTGTGTTCTATGTTACTTTCATGTTTTGTGTTCCTTTTGTGTTTCTATCTTCCTTTTATGTTTGTGTTCCTTTTGTGTTCTATGTTCCTTTTATGTTTTGTGTTCCTTTTGTGTTCTATGTTCCTTTTATGTTTTGTGTTCCTTTTGTGTTCTATGTTCCTTTTATGTTTTGTGTTCCTTTTGTGTTCTATGTTCCTTTTATGTTTTGTGTTCCTTTTGTGTTCTATGTTCCTTTTATGTTTTATGTTCCTTTTTTGTTTTGTGTTATATTTTCGTTTTATGTTCATTATTCCTTTTGTGTTCTATGTTCCTTTTTTGTTTTGTGTTCCTTTTGTGTTTTATGTTTCTTTTATGTTTTGTGTTCTATGTTCCTTTTTTGTTTTGTGTTCTATGTTCCTTTTATGTTTTGTGTTCCTTTTGTGTTTTATGTTTCTTTTATGTTTTGTGTTCTATGTTCCTTTTTTGTTTTGTGTTCTATGTTACTTTCATGTTTTTGTGTTCTATGTTACTTTCATGTTTTGTGTTCCTTTTGTGTTTTATGTTCCTTTTATGTTTTGTGTTCTATGTTCCTTTTATGTTTTGTGTTCTATGTTACTTTAATGTTTTGTGTTCCTTTTGTGTTTTATGTTCCTTTTATGTTTTGTGTTCCTTTTGTGTTCTATGTTCCTATTATGTTTTGTGTTCTATGTTACTTTCATGTTTTGCGTTCCTTTTGTGTTTTATGTTACTTTCATTTTTTCTGTTCCTTTTGTGTTTTATGTTCCTTTTATGTTTTGTGTTCCTTTGTATTCTATGTTCCTTTTATGTTTTGTGTTCCTTTTGTGTTCTATGTTCCTTTTATGTTTTGTGTTCCTTTTGTGTTCTATGTTCCTTTTATGTTTTGTGTTCGTTTTGTGTTCTATGTTCCTTTTATGTTTTGTGTTCCTTTTGTGTTCTATGTTCCTTTTATGTTTTGTGTTCTATGTTCCTTTTATGTTTTGGGTTCTATGTTACTTTCATGTTTTGTGTTCTATGTTACTTTCATGTTTTGTGTTCCTTTTGTGTTTTATGTTCCTTTTATGTTTTGTGTTCTATGTTCCTTTTATGTTTTGTGTTCTATGTTACTTTCATGTTTTGTGTTCCTTTTGTGTTCTATGTTCCTTTTATGTTTTGTGTTCCTTTTGTGTTCTATGTTCCTTTTATGTTTTGTGTTCCTTTTGTGTTCTATGTTCCTTTTATGTTTTGTGTTCCTTTTGTGTGTTCTATGTTCCTTTTCTGTTTTGTATTCCTTTTGTGTTCTATGTTCCTTTTATGTTTTGTGTTCCTTTTGTGTTCTATGTTCCTTTTATGTTTTGTGTTCTATGTTCCTTTTATGTTTTGTCTTCCTTTTGTGTTCTATGTTCCTTTTATGTTTTGTGTTCCTTTTGTGTTCTATGTTCCTTTTATGTTTTGTGTTCTATGTTCCTTTTATGTTTTGTGTTCTATGTTACTTTCATGTTTTGTGTTCCTTTTGTGTTTTATGTTCCTTTTATGTTTTGTGTTCTATGTTCCTTTTATGTTTTGGGTTCTATGTTACTTTCATGTTTTGTGTTCTATGTTACTTTCATGTTTTGTGTTCCTTTTGTGTTTTATGTTCCTTTTATGTTTTGTGTTCTATGTTCCTTTTATGTTTTGTGTTCTATGTTACTTTCATGTATTGTGTTCCTTTTGTGTTTTATGTTCCTTTTATGTTTTGTGTTCCTTTTGTGTTCTATGTTCCTATTATGTTTTGTGTTCTATGTTACTTTCATGTTTTGCGTTCCTTTTGTGTTTTATGTTACTTTCATTTTTTCTGTTCCTTTTTTGTTTTATGTTCCTTTTATGTTTTGTGTTCCTTTGTATTCTATGTTCCTTTTATGTTTTGTGTTCCTTTTGTGTTCTATGTTCCTTTTATGTTTTGTGTTCCTTTTGTGTTCTATGTTCCTTTTATGTTTTGTGTTCCTTTTGTGTTCTATGTTCCTTTTATGTTTTGTGTTCCTTTTGTGTTCTATGTTCCTTTTATGTTTTGTGTTCTATGTTCCTTTTATGTTTTGTGTTCCTTTTGTGTTCTATGTTCCATTTTAGTTTTATGTTCCTTTTGTGTTCTATGTTCCTTTTATGTTTTGTGTTCCTTTTGTGTTCTATGTTCCTTTTATGTTTTGTGTTCTATGTTACTTTCATGTTTTGTGTTCCTTTTGTGTTTTATGTTCCTTTTATGTTTTGTGTTCTATGTTCCTTTTATGTTTTGGGTTCTATGTTACTTTCATGTTTTGTGTTCTATGTTACTTTCATGTTTTGTGTTCCTTTTGTGTTTTATGTTCCTTTTATGTTTTGTGTTCTATGTTCCTTTTATGTTTTGTGTTCTATGTTACTTTCATGTTTTGTGTTCCTTTTGTGTTTTATGTTCCTTTTATGTTTTGTGTTCCTTTTGTGTTGTATGTTCCTAGTATGTTGTGTGTTGTTTGTTACTTTGATGTTTTGCGTTCCTTTTGTGTTTTATGTTACTTTCATTTTTTCTGTTCCTTTTGTGTTTTATGTTCCTTTTATGTTTTGTGTTCCTTCTGTGTTCTATGTTCCTTTTATGTTTTGTGTTCTATGTTCCTTTTATGTTTTGTGTTCTATGTTCCATTTATGTTTTGTGTTCTATGTTACTTTCATGTTTTGTGTTCCTTTTGTGTTTTATGTTCCTTTTATGTTTTGTGTTCTATGTTCCTTTTATGTTTTGGGTTCTATGTTACTTTCATGTTTTGTGTTCTATGTTACTTTCATGTTTTGTGTTCCTTTTGTGTTTTATGTTCCTTTTATGTTTTGTGTTCTATGTTCCTTTTATGTTTTGTGTTCTATGTTACTTTCATGTTTTGTGTTCCTTTTGTGTTTTATGTTCCTTTTATGTTTTGTGTTCCTTTTGTGTTCTATGTTCCTATTATGTTTTGTGTTCTATGTTACTTTCACGTTTTGCGTTCCTTTTGTGTTTTATGTTACTTTCATTTTTTCTGTTCCTTTTGTGTTTTATGTTCCTTTTATGTTTTGTGTTCCTTCTGTGTTCTATGTTCCTTTTATGTTTTGTGTTCTATGTTCCTTTTATGTTTTGTGTTCCTTTTGTGTTCTATGTTCCTTTTATGTTTTGTGTTCTATGTTCCTTTTATGTTTTGTGTTCTATGTTACTTTCATGTTTTGTGTTCCTTTTGTGTTTTATGTTCCTTTTATGTTTTGTTGTTGTTGTTGTATAGGGTTTAAGGGCGAAAAACTACCAGGTTATCATCGCCCTGTAATATTTATAATTCACATTTTGGAATCCTCATCCATATCGCCATTTTAACAATATAAACGAGGATACGGAGCAATTGCACTTTAAATTTCTTTGTATAAACTCGTGTTTTTTACAAAATTAAACAATTTATCGAGTTCTTTCGGGTCATCTCCAAGGGCCACTTCTATACTATTGGAAATATTGTATTTGTTTCTAATATCTGTGTACTTATGGCATTGCATTAATATGTGATATATAGTCAGTTCTGTGTTACATTTCTCACAAATCGGGGGTTGACCTTTTGTCATAAGATAGCCATGCGTAAGTCGTGTGTGCCCAATTCGGAGTCTTCCTAATACAACCTCATCTCTTCTGTTGTCTCTTGTCGAATATTTCCATGGACGGATGGTGGTTTTAATAGTTTTTAATTTATTGTTTTGGGTTTCATTCCACATGTGTTGCCAGTTTTTATTAATTTCTTCTTTGAGTGGTTGGTAGAGTTCTGCAGATGTAATTGTTGTTGGGGTGATGGAGTCGAGTTGATGGGCTTCTCTGGCTGCTAAATCTGCTTTTTCGTTTCCATCTATTCCCACGTGGCTTGGAATCCACATGAAGTAGACGGCCCTTTTTAGTTCTCGGAGCATTTGTATTTGATTTTGTATTTTTTTTACTATTGGGTTGTTTGTGAATACATCTTTGATACTCAATAGGGCACTCAACGAGTCAGTGCAAATCAGGAATTTTTCTTGAGTTGAGTGGTTGCAAATGCAGTGATATAGAGCGAATTTAATTGCGAATAGTTCGGCGGAATAGATGCTGGTTAATTTGTTGAGTTTGAATTTTTGACAGGCATTTTCTTCGTAGTAGGCGCAGGAGGAAGACTCGGTAATTTTCGAACCATCAGTGTATATTATCTTTGGGTGTTGATATTTTTCTATTTTATTAATGAAAGCTTCCTTTATTTTCCAATAGTTGATCTCTTGAGACGATTTGTTTATGAGTTTGGTGATTCCTGTATCTATAGATATTTCTTGAATTGTCCAAGGAGGAGTTGGGTCGAATTCATTAAGACTGTTTGAGTTTTGTAATAGTTTGTTTGACTTTTATGTTTTGTGTTCTATGTTCCTTTTATGTTTTGGGTTCTATGTTACTTTCATGTTTTGTGTTCTATGTTACTTTCATGTTTTGTGTTCCTTTTGTGTTTTATGTTCCTTTTATGTTTTGTGTTCTATGTTCCTTTTATGTTTTGTGTTCTATGTTACTTTCATGTTTTGTGTTCCTTTTGTGTTTTATGTTCCTTTTATGTTTTGTGTTCCTTTTGTGTTCTATGTTCCTATTATGTTTTGTGTTCTATGTTACTTTCATGCTTTGCGTTCCTTTTGTGTTTTATGTTACTTTCATTTTTTCTGTTCCTTTTGTGTTTTATGTTCCTTTTATGTTTTGTGTTCCTTTTGTGTTCTATGTTCCTTTTATGTTTTGTGTTCTATGTTAATTTTATGTTTTGTGTTTTATGTTCCTTTTATGTTTTGTGTTCCTTTTGTGTTTTATGTTCCTTTTATGTTTTGTGTTCCTTTGTATTCTATGTTCCTTTTATGTTTTGTGTTCCTTTTGTGTTCTATGTTCCTTTTATGTTTTGTGTTCCTTTTGTGTTCTATGTTCCTTTTATGTTTTGTGTTCCTTTTGTGTTCTATGTTCCTTTTATGTTTTGTGTTCTATGTTCCTTTTATGTTTTGTGTTCTATGTTACTTTCATGTTTTGTGTTCTATGTTCCTTTCATGTTTTGTGTTCCTTTTGTATTTTATGTTCCTTGTATGTTTTGTGTTCTATGTTACTTTCATGTTTTGTGTTCCTTTTGTGTTTTATGTTCCTTTTATGTTTTGTGTTCTATGTTCCTTTTATGTTTTGTGTTCTATGTTACTTTCATGTTTTGTGTTCCTTTTGTGTTTTATGTTCCTTTTATGTTTTGTGTTCCTTTTGTGTTCTATGTTCCTTTTATGTTTTGTGTTCTATGTTACTTTCATGTTTTGTGTTCCTTTTGTGTTTTATGTTACTTTCATGTTTTCTGTTCCTTTTGAGTTCTATGTTCTATTTATGTTTTGTTTAATTTTCTTATTTTTTTTTTGTATAGTTTTGTTTTATTTGAGTTTTGTTTTGTTTTTTAAGCTTTATTTTAGAGCAACATCGCCAAAGCTGCGAAGCTCAAATAAATAAATAAATATCTATTTAATTTTGTAAAACTATACTCAAACTTGTTAGAATATGAATGGCCTTTGTAGCGGCATGGTTGTATTGATGTTGTACATTTGCAACACTTAGCTTTGTAAAAATTTTAATATTTATTTAATTTTGTAAAACTATACTCAAACCTATTAAAAGATGAATCGCCATTGTAGCGGCAACTTAAATAAATAAATAAAATAAAAAATATAGAGATAGTCGTTGGACATTTGTAGAAAGTTTTGATGAGTACTGCCATGAGATCGGCCTTAATATCTCACTGACTCGACTCGAGGGAAATCTGCTAAAGTGAAGCAGAGAGAGAGACATGTGGGTGCTATGTCGGGGGGAGAGAGTAAACAAGAGTAGAAGAAGTTCATTGTTGCGAAGGCTGGGAGTTGGCCAAGTCCAAGTTGGTCCAAGTTTCGAGGATTATGTATCACGCTCAAAGTCGCTAATGAGTTCTTCTCTATCTCTTAGTTCTGATGAGTTCGGCCCGCCGGACTTACTCTGCCGGCAAATCATCCTACCGATGGGATCAAAGAGTTCCAAGCTACAATGGAGGTGGTAAGTAAGACTCGTCAGCAATATTCCTCAAGCAGGGTCTGCGTAAACTAAGCAGATTTCCCACATACTGCCAGGACGCACTAGTGAACAAGGAAATGCTATTAACTCGCTTAATAATGGCCGTAAGAGAAATTGTGTAGTGCAGCAACGGTAAAAAAAATAAAAAACGTCACGCAGGAGCTGCGTTAACTAAGCAGATTTCCTACGTGCGTCACGTATTTACATTTATCTTAAAACGTAAAAGTTGTATGAAAACATCATTTAGTATTTAGGCTTCCAATAAAGTGCTTAAAAATATAACGGCTTACTTTTAATATGACGAGAGTACGAGTGGGGGTTTGGTGTAGGCTTAAAAACTAAAATAAGTGGAGGCGTAATGTGGCAGATTTCCCAAGTGAAGTTTTACAATAGAGAAATCTGCATACTGGTAACACTTAACGCCACTTTGAGTAAATACAAACGGTAATGAGAAACCTTTCAATTAATTTTAATAAGCTTCCCACCAGAAACGACTTCTGAATTGTAAACAAAAAGTTCTGCCAACCACTCAGAGCTGAACATATAGATAGAAAAATTCTTCACCGGAATGATTAAGTCCGTCACGCAGGGCCTGCGTAAACTAAGCAGATTTCCCACGTGAAGTTTTAGAATAGAGAAATTTCAAAATAGAGAGTCAAACAATTACGGGAAAGGCCCGAACTAGCTCTTGACGGAAACTCACGACTAGACCCGAAGTTAGCCGATCTCATCTCAGAAGCTGAAAACAGAAAAATGCAAATATCTCGGTTAATATTCAAGATACAGAATAAATGTATATAACATTATTTATAGTAAATTAAATTTGTAATAAGATTGGTTCTATATAATTTTTCGATCCGACGTAATCACTGATCCGATTTTAGCCATTAACGAACTTGATCTTTATTTTTGCATAAAACGTTTAAATATCGAGTTTGGTATCGATCAAACGAAAATTGCGACCGCTAGAGCGTTAACAGACAAATATATTTCTCTCTCTCTCTCTCTCTCTCTCTCTCTCTCTCTCTCTCTCTATATATATATATATATATATGTATATATATATATATATATATATGTATATATATATAAATAAATTTGAACGGACCTCATTTTCGTCATCTCCTGGGTAGGATCGATGGACATTTGAACAATTTTTTCGAAACTCGCGTCATGAGTACGACCTCAATAGCTGATTTCCCTTAAGGGAAATCTGCTAAAACAATTACTGATGAATATCTGAATATAACATATTAACTTGATTGCAAACTATTGACTTTATCTAGAGCTGTAATTTATAATGAATCAGAATAATTTATATTATAATAACTCAAATTTTAGTAGTACAATAACTAAATAAGGGGAGGATGAACAGAAAGTATTTGCACATATCTCACAAAGCTAAACTTATACACGAGGAATAGTTACGAAAACGGCCGCCAGAGCTCTCTTCGGAAAGTACCGAACAGCTCACTCCTGCCAACCAATGCAGAATACAAATGCAAATATCTCGGTGAATATTCAAGATACAGAATAAGTGTTTTGAACAATATTTATAGTAAATTTAATTTGCAATTAGATTG
The DNA here is from genome assembly GCA_019009955.1 of Riptortus pedestris. Classification (NCBI taxonomy): domain Eukaryota; kingdom Metazoa; phylum Arthropoda; class Insecta; order Hemiptera; family Alydidae; genus Riptortus; species Riptortus pedestris. The sequence continues at coordinate 143,129,431 of CM032232.1, forward strand.
ATTCGGTACAAGTTTTCGATCAGACGTATAGTAACGGAGATATTTCGAATTTTTTGAAAATCCTCCCCTCTAAACCCTCCAATGGTCCGATTTCAGCCATTAACGAACTTGATCTTTCTTTTTACATAAAACGATTAAATTCCGAGTTTGGTAACGATCAAACAAAAATTGCGACCGCTAGAGCGTTAACAGACATATATATATATATATATATATATAAAATTTTGAACGGACCTCATTTTCGTCATCTCCTGGGTAGGATTGATGGACATTTGAACAATTTTTTCGAAACTCGCGTCATGAGTACGACCTCAATAGCTGATTTCCCTTAAGGGAAATCTGCTAAAACAATTACTGATGAATATCTGAATATAACATATTAACTTCATTGCAAACTATTGACTTTATCTAGAGCTGTAATTTATAATGAATCAGAATAATTTATATTATGATAACTCAAATTTTAGTGGTACAATAACTAAATAAGGGGAGGATGAACAGAAAGTATTTGCACATATCTCACAAAGCAAAACCCAATTTCACGAAAGCCGAACAGTTACAGAAACGGCAGAACCAATTTTCGGCGGAATCTCACCAACAGAACAGACAATTGCCGATCTTATCTCGTCCGTTATCCACACACGCTTAATAAAAATGCAAATATCTCGGTTAATATTCAAGATAGAGCATAAATGTATATAACAATATTTATAGTTCATTTAATTAGCAATAGGATTGGTCTTATACAATTTATTTCCGACTTGTAGTGGCAGAAATACTTCAAACTTGTCAAATTCCCCTATAAGCTCTCCCAGTACTCCTGGTACAAATTCAGCCGTTAAAAAACTTTACCTCTTAAAAAATGCTTATTTATTGAGTTTGGTAGCGATCCAACGAAAATTGTGGCCTCTAGAGCGGCAACAGACCAATGTATGTATATAATTTTGAACAAGGCTCATTTTCGTCATGTCATATTATGAATCGCTCTCTATAATTGAGTTGCCTTAACCCTCCGACAGGCGCGTCCTAGTAAATGACACACTTGGGCGCGTTGGCTACAGGTGTAGCCATTACTTAAATAAAATAAAGTTCGTCACGCAGGGGCTGCGTAAACTAAGCAGATTTCCCACGTGAAGTTTTACAATAGAGAAATCTGCCTAGTAATAACCTATTCTCACGAGGACGAATAGTTAGTGAAACGGCCACACTAGTGCTAGTGCGCTCGGCGGAAACTCCCGAACATACAATACAAATCCAAATATCTCGGTTAATATTAAAGATACAGAATAAATGTATAGAACAATACTTATAGTAAATTTAATTTTCAATAAGATTGGTTCTATACAATTTTTTGATCCGACGTATGGTAACGGAGATATTTCGAATTTTCGAAAATCCCCCCTCTAAACCCCCCCTCCCACTGGTCCGATTTTATCCATTAACGAACTTGATCTTCCTTTTTACATAAAACGATTAAATTCCGAGTTTGGTAACGATCAAACAAAAATTGCGACCGCTAGAGCGTTAACAGACAAATATATATATCTATATTATATATATATATAAATTATATAATATATAGATTTATAGATATATATATATATATTATATTATATATATTATATATATATATAATATAATTTGAACGGACCTCATTTTTCGTCATCTCCTGGGTAGGATCGATGGACATTTGAAGAAATTTTTCGAAACTCGCGTCATGAGTACGACCTCAATTGCTGATTTCCCTTAAGGGAAATCTGCTAAAATGTTTTACATAAGAAAAAAATCAAATGTAATGAATTTTTATTATAAAACAATTTAATTTATACAATTTTTAAGCAATTATAGCGGTGAACAAATCGAAATCAGTTTTTATTGAAGTGAATAACAATGTTTTTTTTTAATGAAAACACATTAATATACTTTCTATAAGCGAAAATACGTAATGGAACATTATTTTATTAAAACTTATTAATGGAAAATAAAATACTATGTACAAAATATAGTAAATACATATACAGCCGCTTTTATAAACAATCAGGACAAATTTGCCACATATGATATTTACGTATATTTTTTTAAAATTTTGCTCATTTGTTTCTAGATGTTTTCTTTTTCTTTGCCGGTACTTCACAGAAATCGCATCGTCTTATAGTGTCTTTAGGGATTATAATGGGTCAAGTATGTTCTTCTGGGAAATTCAAGAGTTCCTTCGCTCGTTACTTAAAATTTGTTGGTAGATCTTCCACCTCCTCACCCGATGAAACTTCTCGAAACCATTGAAAAAGAATATCTGGATCACTGGTGCGTTTCACAGAACTGAGTTGGCTCGAGGAAAAGCTATCTTAACTTTGAAAAAACAATAAAACAAAACGATAAACTGAAATTGCCAATTCTCATAGCTGGTCACACCGTTGGGCGCGTTCCCTACACCAGTAAAGCATTGGGAATTAAATATGTGCTGTAAGCAGGGTCAAGGTCACTTAACCCTAGGAAGGTATTAGTCCACCAAAAGCTCCCAGCCCATGTATGCCCTTGCTACGAACATTTAAACTTTGTCGTGGCTACACCCGTAGCCACGCGCCTAACGGAGGGTTAAGGGAAATCTGGCAAAATACTAATAACTTGTTACTATTTTCTGCGATAATATTTCCGCTTGTAGCAGACACCTCGACTATTCAAATTACTCAGCTATTCTTAGGCTTGTTGTAGAAATAATTGGCAATTCATTATTCCCGAGTATAATCTTGGTAAATATAATATTAATGGCTTAGTTTTTAACCCGATTCGCGGTTTGTTTTGCAGGTTTGCCACAGCTTATGAATATTCAGATGGGATTAAACTTTGCTGGCAACATGAATAATTCTCCATTAATCCCGTTTCCGAATAATAACATCGTTGGCGACGTCATTTCTATTTTTTTTTTCTTCAACACCATTTATTTATGAAGATTAGCAGCGGCGGAGGTGATGTGGGCGGATGACGGGCCAAACTTCAACTCAAGGAGTACCGGGTTTATGTCGAGGCATTGCTCACTAGAATCTGATTAGTTTTCCCCTGCCACTACTCAGCATAATGAGGCAATTTAGTAGTTACTTGAATAAAATACCATTAAAAACCAAAAACAATGAAGACAGAGTAAAAATAAAGTATTAATAAAAAAAGTCCGTCACGCAGGGGCTGCGTAAACTAAGCAGATTTCCCACGTGAAGTAATACATTAGAGAAATCTCCAAATGAGAGCCACACAGTTACTGCAAAGGGCCGAACTAGCTTTTGACGGGAAAGACACACTCGCTCGTCATTCGCCCACATTTAATTAAAATTCAAATATCTCGGTTAATATTCAAAATAGAGAATAAATGTATATAAAAATATTTATAGTAAATGTAATTTGCAATAAGATTGATTCTGTACAATTTTTCGATCAGACGTATAGTAACGGAGATATTTCGAATTTTTGAAAATCCTCCCCGCTAAACCCTACATACCACTGGTCCGATTTCAGCCGTTAACGAACTTGATCTTGTTGTTTGATAAGGATCAAACTAAAATTGTGACCGCTAGAGCGGTAACAGACAAATATATATATATATATATATATATATATATATATATATATATATATATATATATATATATATATATATATATATATATAAATACATACAGTTTTGAACGGACCTCATTTTCGTCATCTACTAGGTAAGGTCGATGGACATGTGAAGAAAAATTTCGAAAATTCCGTCAAGGGGAAAACAAGAATGTATGCATAAACCTCTTAATATTTGACTTACGAAAAAATGCTTACAAGTACAAGGCAAGGCCGTGGGTGTTCTTAAATCGAAAAAGTCCGTCAAGCAGGGGCTGCGTAAACTAAGCAGATTTCCCATGAGAAGTTTAGCAATAGAGAAATCTGCATACTGGTAACACAACACCACCTTCAGTAAATACAAACCGTAATGAGAAATCTTTCAGTTAATTTTAATAAACTCCCAACTGAAACGGCTTCTGAATTGTAAGAATAATTTATATTTTAATAACTCAAATTTTAGTAGTCCAAGAACTAAAGAAGGGGGGGGGGGTCGGATCAACAGAACGTATTTGCATAAATCTCACAAAGTAACAAAGGTTAGGTAACGTTAGAAAGGACAGGTTAGGTTAGAAGCTTCCGCCAGAGCCGAGCACGGCCGAACTAACCCAAACAACACCCGACCACAGACTTCATAAAAATGCAAATATCTCGGTTAATATTCCAGATAGAGAATAAGCGTATAAAACAATATTTATAGTAAATTTAATTTGCAATAAGATTGGTTCTATACGATGCAGAATAACGGAGATATTTCGAATTTTCGAAAATCCACCCTTTAAACCCCCCCTCCCTCTGGTACGATTTCAGCCATTAACGAACTTGATCTGTCTTTTTACATAAAACGGTTAAATATCGAGTTTCGTAACGATCAAACAAAAATTGCGACCGCTAGAGCGTTAACAGACAAATATATATATATATATATATATATATATATATATATATATATATATATATTTATATATAATTTTGAACGGACCTCATTTTAGTTAGTTAGTTAAAACTATCAAACCATCGCTTTCCTTGATTGTCGGAAGAAAATTGACATTGAAATAAACCGAATGTACTATGAGTTTCCTCTGGGAAATATATCTTAAGACGTATCTAAATGATGCAAAGAGATTCCAATTTATTACGTAATTGAACTTTTATTTAGCTACATAATGCATTTAGCTACAATGCAAGTCACATCGAAACGCATATCTGCTGAGGACATCGGTTGTGAACGTGGGGAAATATCTCCTGGATTCCAGGACAACTTGAGCTAACCGATAATCAAATAGGGGAGTCGAAGATTTCTTTCCTTTGTGATTAAATTGTTCGTAACTTCGTTGGCTTTCCATTTCGGATGAGCGCGCACGGTTTGAAGTGGTTCGCTCCTTTGTACAAACTTAATTTGGCAAATACAAACAGATACTGAGCGAAGGGGAGCTGGGTTCTTTAATTGAAACAAAAAGGGAGAAGAATGGCGGAGTAGAAAGCCGATTGATAAACGTATATAAATAAACAAAGTTCTAAAGGGTGGAGGGGAATCAGCGCGACATATTGTGAATGTCAAACAGGTGGGACGAATCATTCACCCATTTGTCTTTGGGCTGAATGTTTGCTGAATCGTTACTCTTCCCCTGGGACTGATCAGAATTCAGAATAGAAGCGAGTCGTCCCACGCCCGGCCAGCATCGTGGGTGTTGTCTATCTAGAGCTGGAGTCAATGCCCATGCCCCCTTTATAATCCTAATCGTTTGGAAATGACCCCATTCTTCGCTCTGGCAATAAATATGGATTTATTATATTCAAACACATATAGAAAGCTTACTGCGATAGTCGTCAGAAAGTCATACCTCGGCTTAGAACGTTATTAGAAGGTTCTGATATAGCTAGGTCTGTCACAAACCCCCTGATGACAAAAACCCTATATTAATTACAAAGGCTTTCAAAAAAAATCTGCCCTGACACTATTCCTGCTGATTCTTATGTAAAATGATCGTACCGAATCCTATTAATATCACTTTTCGATTATTTGGAACGTGGAAAAGGATTATTATTGTCTTTACATTTCTTCTGAGGGGTTAGACAGGTGAATAAGTCTGTAAAATGAATATCTGTACCAAGGAGGAAGATTTAGGCACATTCAATTGTAAAACAATTATTAAAAACGATAGATTTTTCCTGAATTTTACTCATTTTTTTATACATATTGACTTTATGATCGCCAGAATTGTCCAGGGACATAGTGACAAGAGCAATATTAGTTAAAACTTGTCAACATTCTTTCCAAACCAATTCGAGTGAGGTAATAAGAGCAAAAATTAGTAAAAATAGTTTCCTAACTGTTATTATAGGTTTTTGTTATTGTTGATATATATTGTTGCTATATAGTATTATTAATATTTGGGGAGAGTGAGGAGAACTGGGAGCTGGAATATATGGGAAAAAAGTAAAAAAATTGATGTCTTTTAAAGATTTAATATAATTTTTGGGGCCAAATACCCCAAAATTTCCATCCTTTTGACATATACGAATTTTAATACCTCTATAGCCTTTAAAATAAATACCAAGGTTAAAATAATCTTTTGCAACCTTCCCAGTGATCATAAACATAGCTAGCGGGTGGGCTCCCTTTAAAACGGTGGGTGAGGAGGAAAAACGGCGTCCATGTTTTGGTTTAGGAGGTCACTTTACGTAAAAGCAAAATAATGACGGGGCTTGAAAATAATTTTTTTTTTGGCCACCACTGTTACCTAAATAGTTGAATTGAGTTTCGTGGGGGGAAAACTTATCAAAATGCAACAACAGTTAGTACGTAGTCTGCGTATTTCTAGCAGAATTGACATACTCTAGGAACGACATTAGTGCTATACACATAGGCAATATGTTTACTGCAAAGTGCACTTACTGTGGTACAACAGGAAAATGTATTTATGTTATCAGTTTGTCAGCAGATACATCATCAGAGTAAAGAAGAAAAGTGACTTATCCTGCAATGTAGATCACCGAGAAAATCTATCCTAGGAACAACGTCAGCGCAAATGATCTGGTCAACATATTTCTTGCGACAAATCAACCTGACATGTGTACGTCAGCAGAGGAACGTATTTAGATAGCTACTACAGCAGGAGAATGTGCTTATGCCAGTACTTTGTCAGCAGGTCATTATGAAAATCGACATGATACCGTACTCTGTAAATTGCCGAGATAAACTATACTAGAAAATACTGTTCCATTGGAAATTGGTAATATACTTAACCTGCCAATTGAATCTAGCCTTAGTATATGGTCAAAAGTATACATCTGCAGTAGGTATGTCGTCAGCTGAGTGTACTTGCGTAGGCATATCACCATGAGAATTGACTTATCGTGCAGTGTAGATCACCGAGAGAACATAAACTAGAAACGACGTTCGTGCAATAGAAATTGGCAATATGCGTAACCTGCCAATAGAATCTAGGCTAAGTATATCGTCAACAGAATACATCTGTAGCAGGTACGTCGTAAGCAGAGTGTACTTGCGTAGGCATATCACCATGAAAATCGACATATCCTGCAGTGTAGATCCCCTAGAGAACCTAAACTAGAAACGGTGTTAATGCAATGGATTTGGCAATATACGTAACCTGCCAATTGCATCTAGTGTTAGCATATCGTCAACAGAATACATCTGTAGCAGGTACGTCGTAAGCAGAGTGTACTTGCGTAGGCATATCACCATGAAAATTGACGTATCCTGCAGAACAGATTCCCTAGAGAACCTAAACTAGAAACGGTGTTAGTGCAATGGATTTGGCAATATGCGTAACCTGCCAATTGCATCTAGTCTTAGCATATCGTCAACAGAATACATCTGTAGCAGGTACGTCGTAAGCAGAGTGTACTTGAGAATGTAACTACGCTAGAATGTAGTTACTTTGCTGACCTGTACATTAGAAGTTGTTACATTTATACTACGAGAACTTTATAACTGAAAAATGATAAAAACCAAAAATCTCTTTCCAAACAAAATCAGTGTTTAAATAATTTTTGAGAGAGAAATGAAAAGCTATGAGAGGCCGAGTGGATCAGCAGTTGAAAACCATTTACCACAACTCTGAATCCAGATTGGAAATGAATCTGGTTTAATCCTGGGTAGATATCAATATGGAGGAGTTAAAGGGGAATTACCCCCACTCCTTGAATGCTAACGAGCTCAGGGACATTAGCTGGCCATTTTTTCCCCATCCCAATATTTTAATGTTTGTTATTCTCATCCCGGGGAGCAGAATGGGAATAAATTATGTACGAGAGGTGGATAAACCGCCCCCAGATGCAGTCCAGGCATTTTTCTTCCCTTCACGTGCGCAATTCAAAGGCTCATTTAATGGCTAGTTTTCCGTGAAGGAAGGATATTCTCCACAGATTTATGCAAGCAATATATTTTACGGGGTCGTATATTTTTCTACAATGTTTTCCTTCTCTTTTCACCTCTCTGCAAGATATTTATTCTTTTATGGGGCTTGACTGCAATGTACATTTATATCCTGGTGACAGTGACCATGGGAAGGAAGAGGGAGTAGAGAGGGGTGAGTGTGTGTGTGTGAGAGAGAGAGACAGAGTGTGTGTGTGAGAGAGAGAGAGAGAGAGAGAGAGAGAGAGAGAGAGAGAGAGAGAGAGAGAGAGAGAGAGAGAGAGGGGGGAGAGAGAGAGAGGGGGGAGAGAGAAAGAGAGAGAGGGGGGAGAGAGAAAGGGAGAGAGGGGAGAGAGAGAGAGAGAGAGAGAGAGAGAGAGAGAGAGAGAGAGAGAGGGGGGGGGGAGAGAGAGAGAGGGGGAGAGGGGAAGAGCGAGGAGAGAGAGAGGAGAGAGAGAGAGAGAGAGGAGAGAGAGAGAAGGAGAGATATAGAGAGAGAGAGAGAGAGAGGAGAGAGAGAGAGAGAGAGGAGAGAGAGAGAGGGAGAGAGAGAGAGAGAGAGAGAGAGAGAGAGGGAGGGGGAGGGGGAGGGAGAGGGAGAGAGAGAGAGAGAGAGAGAGAGAGAGAGAGAGAGAGAGAGAGAGAGAGAGAGAGAGAGAGAGAGAGAGAGAGAGAGAGAGAGAGAGAGAGAGAGAGGGGGAGGAAGAGAGAGAGAGAGAGAGAGAGAGAGAGAGAGAGAGAGAGAGAGAGAGAGAGAGAGAGAGAGAGAGAGAGAGAGAGAGAGAGAGAGAGAGAGAGAGAGAGAGATGATGGATGGGGAGAGGGCAGATGGAATTATGGATATTGGCTTTATTATTAAATTGTAAAAATGATGAGGGGCCTTTAATATAGATGAAGGGAGGGAGGTTACCCCCAGCAAATTGCCCCAGACAGCTGCTTACCCCTATCTACCTCGCTCACCATCTACAATCTACATCCGTAATTCAATATTATCCTTTCTCTCTTTTAACAGGTGTCCCTTAATGAAAACCAGCTGGAATTGCACTCATGACGGTTTTCAAAACATTTCTAGTACCTATACTTGACAAAAACGCTGTCCATTGTGGTCTCCAAAAAGTGGAGGGTCTTTTGGAGGGCTTAGAAAGATCTGGTCTCTGTGCCTATTCTTACCTCCAAATATACTTCCATACTATACCCTCCCAGAGATTTAAATAGGCCACCTGTCGATCCAGACTTTCTCACGTACTTGGTATTTTCCATATTTACTCGAATGTCTCGATATTGGATTCTAATTGGAGACTCATCCAAAGAATCAGCTAATCCCGTTATGTGACTTCCAGTGTTCGATTTGTCGCCAGAAAACGCCATTTTGAATGTAAGTCTGATGTACTTGGAACTTCGGGGTTGCCCCTCTCGTTCGGAATCAGCTGATAAAGCGTTTCCTTGCCTTAAGCCAACGATAACCTCAAAGCCATAAGAATCCCCGATTCCGGTTTCGACCTTACAAGTCCCTTCCAGAGTCGTCCCAGTCAATAACCAAAGTCTGCAAACTACCCTCAAAGATGAACTCTCTCCGGCAACCAATGGAGTTTGACTAGCCCATACTGCGTTCAACTGTTGGAAGCCGATAAACAGCTGAAACAGACCAAAGCTAAGCTCATTCAACTTTCCCAACATTTTAGTAGATTTACCATAAAATAAATCAGATATTGAGGTTGTACACATAAAAGTCTTTCGAAAAATTTCCTGAAATATCCATCAACCCTTCTTAGGAGATGACGAAAATGATGAACATTCAAAATTATATATACATTTACAACTATCATTGCTTGTAATATTGCTTTCCAGAGACCTTTATTATACGAGATAGATGCAAATATGGGGCTCAGGTTGGCCGTGCGAGTTAGGGCGTTGGTCCTAATCTCGCATGGTAGACCTAGTTCGATTCCCGCCCTGGGCAGTAGAAATTTATTTAGTGACGGACTCACTAAATAAACTCCTTGAGCCCACCCTGGCTAGAAAAGGGTGGCAACCTGTAGATAACCCGTCCCGATTAGCCTAGTAGCATAAAGTGGACGTAAATAATAATAAAATATAGATGCAAATATGTTCTTGTGACCCCGTCCCTCGTCTTAAATTCTAGGACTACTAAAATTTTGTTGATTGAGATGAAAATTATCCTGCTTCATTATAAATTATGGCACTAGGTATAGTACATAGTTTTCAATAAAATGAATATGTTATATTCTGATATGTTTCATTTATTGTTTTTCTTTCCAGTGAGCCGTTGGCAGACCTGTTTGTTTAAATTTGAGACGCTTCCAGCCGGGAGGGAAAAATTTCTTATTACCGCTTGTATTTATTCTTTTAACATTCACGGTGGTGTTGTGTTAGCAGTATGTAGGTTTATCTATTATTAATCTTCACGAGGGAAATCTGCTTAGTTTACGCAGCCCCTGCGTGACGGACTTTTATAAATAGCAAAAAAACAACAAAACAAACCATCTCTGGTTTGTAACAGGGAAGGAAAGAATAAAAATTTCACTTGTGAGAGCGGTGTGTGTGTCTTGGAAGAAAACTGTTTGTGAATGGTCTCATTTAGCTGGGGTCTTTGTCCTCTTGGAAAATAGAAGAAAAAAACAAACATTCTTCCGTAACACGAATATTAAAGAAGTTATACTTGCTTTCTTGTTTTCCTTCCGTTACCGCCCCCTCCCCATTCTACACATCAGATTTTAGCAGATTTCCATTAAGGGAAATCAGCTATTGAGGTTGTACTAATGACGCGATTTTCGAAATTTTCTTCAAATGTCCATCGATCCTACCCAGGAGATGACGAAAATGAGGTCCCTTCAAAACTGTATATATATATATATATATATATATATATATATATATATATATATATTTGTCTGTTACCGCTCTATTGGTCGTAATTTTTGACTTATCGTTACCAAACTTGATATATAATCGTTTTATAAAAAAAGAAAGATCAAGTTCGTTATTGGCTGAAATCAGACAAGGCGGAGAATTTTGTAAATTCTTAATATATCCGTTATTAAGCGTCGGATCGAAAAATTGTATAGAACCAATATTATTGCAAATGTAATGTTCTATAAACGTTTTTACGTACATTTTTTCACTAACTTGATTATTCACTGAGATATTTGCATTTTTTTTTGGTTTTTGGTCTTCAGTAAAGCCCCACTCCTACTCATCTTATATTTTCAATATTCCATTATGTTATGAAGCACATTATTTGAAGCTTAAATACCAAATATTGTTCTCATTGAACTTTTACGTTTTGAGATAAATGCAAATACGTGGCGCACTCGGGAAATCTGCTTAGCTAACACAGCCCCTGCGTGACGGACATTTTACTTAGAAATAGAAATTACAAGAGATCAGTAGTGTGTCATAGCAGTACGAAGGAAATCTGCTTAGTTATTGCAGCCCCGGCGTGAATGAAATTTATTAAATCACTATGAAACACGATATATAAGCGTTTCTTCCAAAACTATATTATTGGCAGATTTCCCTCAAGGGAAATCAGCTATTGAGGTCGTACTCATGACGCGATTTCCGAAACTTTTCTTCAAATGTCCATCGATCCTACCTAGTAGATGACGAAAATGAGGTCCGTTCAAAAATTATATATATATATATATATATATAAATATATATATATATATATATATATATATATATATATATATGTCTGTTAACGCTCTAGCGGTCGCAATTTTAATTTGATCGTAACGAAACTCGATATTTAAACCGTTTTATGTAAAAAGACAGATCAAGTTCGTTAATGGCTGAAATCGGACCAGAAGGAGGGGGGGTTTAGAGGGGGGAATTTTCGAAAATTCAATATCTCCGTTATTATGCATTGGATCGAAAAATTGTACAGACCAATCTTATTGCAAATTAAATCTACTATAAATATTGTTATATACATTTATTCTCTATCTTGAATATTAACCGAGATATTTGCATTTTTATGAAGTCTGTGGCGGGGTATACTTCGGATTATGTCGGCCATCTTCGTCATTTCTCGGCTCAGGCGGAAGCTTTCTTCTAACCTGGCGTTTTTTAACCTTACCTTACCTTCCTTACTTTGTGAGATTTATGCAAAATACGTCTGTTCATCGCCCCCCCCCTCCTTTAGTTCTTGGGGCTACTAAAATTTGAGTTATTAAAATATAAATTATTCTTACAATTCAGAAGCCGTTTCAGTTGGGTATTTATTTTAATTAACTGAAAGATTTCTCATCATCTAATCACGGTTGTTATTGTGTTACCAGTATGTAGATTTCTCTATTGTAAAACTTCACATGGGAAATCTGCTTAGTTTACGCAGCCCCCTGCGTGACGGACTTTTTTTTATTTGAGATGACAATGGCGATTCATCTTTTAACATGTTAGAATATAATTTTAAAAAATTAAATAAATATTAGAATTTTTACAAAGATAAATTTTACAAATGTACAAAATAAATAGAACCCTAGATCAAGTTGACTGGGAGGAAGTTGAGTTGAAGGGGGTCATTTTCGTCATCCATTCATGATACGTCAATGGACGGACCCTGGCAAAAAAAATGTGCTAAAACGAAGAAAGCCCGTAAAGTAAGCAGATTTCCCACGTGCGTCACGTATGTGCATTTAGTTCAAATCGTAAATGTCAATGAGAGCAATACTTGGTATTTAGGTTTCAAATAAAGTGCTTCATAATTTAAAAGCTTTTTAGCAGATTTCTTCAAATGTATATCAATCCTACCTAGGAGATGGCGAAAATGGGAACCGTTCAAAAGGTATATATACTCGCGCAGAGACCCGGCGTCGCTCGGGAATTTATTTGAGGCGGGATGGCGATGGTATTTTTTTGGGCAAGGAATTACTTTCCACAATATTTTGACATTTACAGTAGTGTAACAGCTGGACCGCGGTGCCCCTGGTTACCACTTAGCCTAACACTGATAACAAAAGTTTAGACAGTCAGTTGCTTGTGTACCACCATGAGGAGACCTCTGCTTGTATTATTATTTTTTGTGACATCCATGAAAATACAATAACCTATTATTTGGAATCAAGACTTCATTTATTTATAGGGAACACTCCCCTATAAAACTCCATCCCAGTGATTAGGGCTAATACCCATCGTTTCTGTTGATTTGTTAATAATAAAATTATTTCACTGTCCTCCATATTGTTATATTTCCCGCTTCTTGTGCATTATGCATCCAACAATTTTATTTGGCACAAAAGACTCAACCGAACTAAATAAAACACTCGGTATGTGAGTTAGCACTAACGCCTTCCTTATAATAAGCCATACTAACATTTCTAGGGACGGGCAGGAGTGGGGGTTATAAGGGAGGCCTGAAATTAAAAATAGTGATATTTCGTTTCCTATTGGGGTTTCGGCAAATATGCACATAACAAAAGTCGTTTATTTTGTTATTTAGAGAAATTTGCACAACAAATCTTTTCAATATGAACTATCAGGTACCTCACCTGGAAAAATTAATTCAAATGTATGTTAATATTTTGTCCTTAATAATACAAATATATGCATAATGCACAGGAAACGGAAAATATGACAATATGGAGGACAGTGAAGTCTTACATAAAAAATTAATTTTATTATTAACAAATCCACAGAAACGAGGGGTATTAACCTTAAACACTGGGACGGGTAAATGTCAAAATATTGTGCAAAGTAAAGCCTTGCCAAAAAAATGCCATCAACATTCAGCCTCAAATGAATTCCCACAATTATTGGATTGATATCAAACTCGATATTTAAATGGTGGGTTTAGAAGTGGGTATTTTGAAAATTCGAAATATCTCCGTTTTTATGAGTCAAATCAAAAATTTGCATAGAACCAATCTTATTGAAAATGTGATGTCCTATAAATATTGTAATGTGAGTATTTTTAGAACCTTCATTGTTAACCAAGATATTTGCATTTTTTTAGTTAATAATCCCCCACTCCTACTCATATTAACAAAAAGCTGTTGTATTTTGAACCGGACTATTTGAATTCTAAATACCAAATATTGTTCCCATTGAACTTTTTTTTTTGAACGTTTTGAGATAAATCATTTACGCGCTAGTGGGAAATCTGCTTAGTTGACGCACCCGCTGCCTGACGGACTTTTGTTAATATGACTTGAAAATGAGTGAGAAAAAATGCAAATATATCGGTTAATAAACAAGATATTGAAAAAACGTACGTAACAACATTTATAGAACATTACATTTGCTATAAGATTGTTTCTATACATTTTTTCGATCCGACGCATAATAACGGAGATATTATGAATTTTCTAAATCCTCCCTCTAAGCCTCCCTCCCACTTTTCGGATTTCAGCCGTTAACGAACTTTGTCTTCAGTTTGACATAAATTGTTTAAATATCGAGTTTGGTAACTAAGAGACAAAAATTGCGACCGCTAGACCGTTAACTGATATATATATATATCGTTACGTTTTATTACAAAACCTGTAATGAACGTTGCTAATAAGAGTTCTTTTGGATTGCAAAATTAAACACACACACAAGTTTCACAGTTTATCACTGCACAATTTATTTTCACAATGCACAATACTCTTGGTTAACTATTACTACTCACAGTATTACACTGATAGTGTCACTGTTCTTCAGATTTCACAGTCCAATAATTCACTCGCGGTCACTGAACTTCACATAAAACGACGGCACTGCACTGTCCTTTAACGCGGCACTGCACTGTCTTAAACACGGCACTAAACTGTTGCTTACAGACACGGCACAACACTTTTCTTCACGGCAAAACACTTTACCGCACTGCACTAAGTCGCACTGTAGCGCTGAACATTCCTCGAAGACCGTCGAGCGTCAACTGAACTGAGGTACTGGCAGGGTCTCTTATAAAGGCCTGGAGAATGGACTAGGCAAGGAAAGGTCTAGACTAGAAGTTACAGAACTTCCTGGAAGGCCCTAATTAGATTCTGCCGGCAGCCCTATTTAGATCGGCCCTAATTAGATCAAACGCACCTCCTTCAGGCAATCTTCCACGTATTAATTTTTCGTAAAAATATATATAATTTTGAACAGACCTAATTTTCTTCACCTCCTATGTAGGATCGATGTACATTTGAAATTCTTTTCGAAAATCCCATCATGAGTGCAATCTGAATAGATGATTTCCCCGTAAGGGAAATCTGCTGAAAACTGAAGAATAATTTTCAACGAGCGAAACTCTTTCCGGGCTTCTAAATGGGACGGGTAACGACACCTAGTAGACTTTATTGGAACTAGAGGGGTAATGAGAGAGAGCGAGGGATATCAGCAGTTACAGAAGGGATCCAGTAATGGCGCTGTTAAATCACAATTATCCGCCTGCCCCCTTCGTTAGTCTGAATTTCAACTAACCTCTCCGGCTCGTTTATCACGTTCCGGAATCAGCTGTTTTCTGTCGGCCATGATTGAAAATCGAACCCAATAACTCCCACACACTCTCACGGACACATTTGCAAATACACATTGTCAAACGCAGGGGTAGTAAAATGGAGGGAAAAAGAATCACAAAAGGGGAAAGGTGGATTATTAAAAATGAATTTCCCCGCTCTCCAAATTCCCTCCGTGTTCCACCATATTTATTTTATTCCTTCAATAAACAGGGCTAAGGTAGGTTATTCCAATTCTCTCTCTTTCCCGCCCTGAAGCGAGGTCAGGTGATACCAGGCGGGAAATATAAAGCAGAAACATCTGCTAACAATGGTCTATGTTTATACATGGGATATTCAGAGCAAAAACGGACAAATCTCACGACAAAAATGAAAGAAAAAAAGAACTCGTTAACATTAAAAAAAAAACTCAGTCACGCAGGGGCTGCGTAAATTAAGAAGATTTCCCAAGGGAAGGTTTTCAACGGATAAATCTACATACTGGTAACATTACCGTTAATGTTAAGAGAATAAATACAAACGGTAATAAGAAACAATTCAGTCAATTTACAAGTTAACAAACGTCTGAATTTTAAAGAAAAAAGGCAACCAACTTCACAGCGCCGAATATGTAGGATTATTCTAGAACGAAAATATGAACAATTAAGGAAATGTATCTGAACATAACATATTAATTTTATTGAAAACTATTTATCATAGCAAGTATAGTAATTTGAAATGAGTCAGAACAATTTCTTTTTCAATCAGATTTTAGTAATCCAAGAACAAAAGAAGGGGAGGGGAGGGGGTGATCCCCTCTAAACCCCCCTCCCCTGGTCCGATTTCAGCCGTTAACGAACTTGATCTTTCTTCTTACATGAAACGACTAAAGTACGAGTTTTGTAACGATTAAACAATAATTGCGACCGCTACAGCGGTAAAAGACAAAAAACGTCCGTCACGCAGGGGCTGCGTAAACTAAGCAGATTTCCCACGTGAAGTTTTACAATAGAGAAATCTGCCTAATAACAGCTGTAGTCGTAAGAAACCTCTAAACATATTAACGAGGGACGAATAGTTACGAAAACGGCCGCCAGAGCTCACGGCGGAAAGTCCGAACATAGCCAATGCTGCCGAGCACATGCAGAATACAAATGCAAATATCTCAGTTAATATTCAAGATAGAGAATAAATGTATAGAACAATATTTATAGTAAATGTAATTTGCAATAAGATTGATTCTGTAATATTTTTCGATCCGACGTATAGTAAAGGAGATATTTCGAATTTTCGAAAATCCTCCCCTCTAAACCCCCCCCCCTCCCACTGGTCCGATTTCAGCCGTTAACGAACTTGATCTTTCTTTTTACATAAAACGACTAAATATCGAGTTTGGTAACGATCAAACAAAAATTGCGACCGCTAGAGCGGTAACAGACAAATATATATATATATATATATATATATATATATATATATATATATATATATATGTATATATATATACAGTTTTGAACGGACCACATTTTCGTCATTTACTAGGTAGGATCGATGGACATTTGAAGAAATATTTCGAAAATCCCGTCATGAGTACAACCTCAATAGCTGATTTCCCTTAAGGGAAATCTGCTAACACACACACACACACACACACACACACACATATATATATATATATATATATATATATATATATATATATATATATTATATATATATATATATATATATATATATATATATAAATCCTATAAATTTTACTATACCACATTTTTCCTATCTTCTTGTTAAGATCGGCGAACATTTGAAGAAAGTTTTCTCGTCTCACCGTCATGAGTGTAAGCTGGCATAGACTACTTGCCTTAAGGGGAGGCCAAGCAGCAATAAATAACCCCCTTAGTGTTGTCCTCTTTCTTCTAGATCCGAGAGCTAACTTCTCCTGAATAACACATTACTTTACTTGTTATTCTACGTACTCCCTCCGACCAAACTCAACTTCTTCCCAAGCTTTATCACAATTCACTTACAACGCTCCCATCTCATTCCTGTCCTGCCCCAATGGGGGAAAACAAATTTATTCGAATTAAAAATGTCATATACCTATATATAGCCATATTATTTTAGCAGTTTTTCCAAAACAGGAACGTACGTTTTACGATAATCTGCCATTGAGGTCGTAATCATGACGCGATTTTCCAAACATTTTTTCAAATGTCCATCGATCCTACCCAGGAGATGACGAAAATTAGGTCCGTTCAAAATTAAATATATTTGTCTTTTAATGCTCTAGCGGTCGCAATTTTCGTTTGATCGGTTCCAAACACGATATTTAAACGTTTCATGTAAAATTAAAGATTAAGTTCGTTAATGGATGAAACTCCGCGAATCCATACAAAATTTATGTCAAATTGTTCTTGAAAGAGTGAAACTAGTGTATGTCGAATTTGTTCTATGATTGGGTCGTATGTATATATACATAATATTGAACGGACTTCATTATCGTCATCTAGTATCTAGGTTCGATGGACGTTCCAGGAAATTTTCCGAAAATCGCATCATGAGTACAACCTCAATATATTGGGAATAATAAATAAAAATAAATATTTCCTTTCTTACTTTCATTCCCCAATTAATTCCGATATTGGACTTCCTGCAATAAAGCTCAAAGAGGGATACTTGTTAACACTTGTTTGTCCATTGAGAACATAATGTAATCTGGAAGGGACTATTTTCTTATAAACGACTTTTTAAGTCAGCCATTATGAGAGTTTTAAAAGCCGAGGGAGTCTTATAAATCCGGGGGGAATCAGGGGGGCGATTCAGAAACTCATTACAATTAACTTCTCGACACCATCTTGCCCGAATAAGACTTTTTTTTTTATTCATTAAAGCCTCCCCCGAATAGCCTACTAAGTTCTTTAATGCCCGTGTAATAAACTTGATTGAGCGTTAGAGCTTAGACCTTAAGCGAGGAGGCTGGAATTAAACTGTGGTTTTTAGGAAAGAAGATTTTTGATTTATTAAATAATGATTGATTAGAGGAAACCGTTTGTTAATTAATAACCAAGGGAAAGCTAGTTTTTATTTTATTATTATATATTTTCTTCTAAAAGACTTAATTAGAAGGGATTTTGTTCGCATCCATCTTCTTTCTTCGACTAGCGACAGGCTTAACTCTGCTGCCACCATTTCGCTTTTTATAGCAATATTTATGCATCTTATTATACACCGCTTTCTTCTTTTGAATAATCTACTTTTCCGTTCGCTTAGGTCAAAATTATTTTAAATTTGAAGGCAGTTGTTACAAAGTTGACGGCGGTTTAATTATGGGATCTGGGATCAGCCCACTAGCAGCAGATATGTTCATGAACTACGTGGAGGAAACGTTTATATTGTCTCCACGCAACCCCTTTAAGTTCATTGATTTCTGGAGACGCTACGTGGATGATGTTCTTATCATTTTTAGAGGTACGTTTTCAAGAAATAAATGGGTTAATCTCGTGCTTGTCTAGTTGCCATGGGCCGATTATGTACATCCTGGAAATAGAACAGCAGAATAAGCTGTGCTACCTAGATCTCGAGATAGAGAAGCTAGGCTGCGGACACTCTTTTAGTATTTTAGCAGATTTCCCTTGAGGGAAATCAGCTATTGAGGTTTATTTTTTTGCGTATATTCGTTCCAAATGCAATTTTTCTTCAAATGTCCATCGATCCTACCTAGTAGATGACGAAATGAGGTCCGTTCAAAACTGTTTATATATATCTATATATATATATTATATATATATATACTTTATATATATATAGATACTATTATATTATCTATCTATCTATCTATATATTTGTTGTTAACGCTCTAGCGGTCGCAATTTTTGTTTAATCGTTACGAAATTCGATATTTAACCGTTTTATGTAAAAAGGAAGTCAAGTTCGTTAATGGCTGAAATCGGACCAGTGGGAGGGGGGGTTTAAAGGGGGATTTTTCGAAAAATCAAATATCTCGTTATTATGCATCGGATCGAAAAATTGTATATAACCAATCTTATTGCAAATTAAAATTACTATACATATGTGTATATACGTTTATTCTCTATCTTGAATATAAAACGAGATATTTGCATTTTTCAGTTTTTAGCAATAGGCCCGACACTTCTAATCTCATGGTGCGTAAACATTACTCTACTACATCATAAATACATTATTGGAAGTTTAAATACCAAATACCAAAAATGTATTCACGAGACTACTTTATTATACGAGATAGATGCAACATGCAAATATGACCGCGTGACTGACCCCCCCCCCTACCCCATCTTAAAGGTTTGGACTACTAAAATTTTATTGATTAGCGCTCCCCTTCGTTACTGGACTAATTATTAATTTCAGTTACTCGGGATCTGGGATCAGTTAAAATAGCTTCATGAACTACGTGGAGGAAACGTTTATATTGTCTCCACGCAACCCCTTTAAGTTCATTGATTTCTGGAGACGCTACGTGGATGATGTTCTTATCATTTTTAGAGGTACGTTGCAAGAAAAAATTGGTTAATCTCGCTTCTTGTTCAGTTGCACATGTATTATGTACTTCGGTGTGTTGTGTTAGAACAGCTATAAAAAGCTATTCTACCTAGATCCGAGGGAGAATCTGCTTAGGCTACGGCCCCTCTTTGCGTGACGGACTTTTTGGAAAGACGCCATCAACGGCCTTGATAATACCAACCTTTCCAACACCCCCAATACAAGATGGCAGGTAATAATTTCCTTGTGGACAGACTGTTGAATGCGCCGTTGGATGAAAAGAATTGTGAGTCTGAGCTGCACCACATCAAATGCATAGCATCCAACAACGGCTACAAGGATGGTGGATGGACTTGCTAGACGGAGACTTCGTAGGGACTTGTTCAAGGATATAGCGGTCGGTGACGGTCAGGTGAGCCAAAATAAGAACGTACGTTTTACGACAATCTGCCATTGAGGTCGTAATCGTGACGCAATTTTCGAAATTCTTATTCAAATATCCCTCGATCCTACCAAGTAGATGACGAAAATTAGGTCCGTTCAAAACTGTATATATATATATATATATATATATATATATATATATATATATATATATATATATATTTGTCTGTTACCGCTCTAGTAGTCGCAATATTTGTTTGATCGTTACTAAACAGGATATTTAGTCGTTTTATGCAAAAAGAAAGATCAAGTTCGTTAACGACTGAAATCGGACAAGGGGGAGAGGAGTTTAAAAGAGGAGAAATTTGAAATATCTCCGTTACTATAAGTCGGATCGAAAAAGTGTATAGAATACATCTTATTGCAAATGTAATAGTCTATAAGTAATGTTATTGTACATTTATTCTCTATCTTGAATATTAACCGAGATATTTGCATTTTTCAGCCTTTAGTAAAGCTCCACTTCTACTCATGTTACATAAAGAATACTCTGTTATATAATAAACCACATTATTCGAATCTTAAATAACAAATATTGTTTTCCACTGACCTTTATTATGCTAGAAAGATGCAAATATGTTCTTGTACCCCCCCCCCCCGTCTTAAATTCTTAGACTACAAAAAAATTTGTTTGATTGAGATAAAACATTTTCTGATTCATTATAAATTACAGTACTAGGTATAGTACATAGTTTTCAATAAAATGAATAAGTTATATTCTGATAGCTTCAGTTATTGTTTTTCTTTCCGCTGAGCCGTTGGCAGACTTGTTTGTTTACTTTTAAGACGCTTCCCACCGGAAGGGGAAAGATTTCTTATTACCGTTGGTATTTATACACTTAATATTCATGGTGGTGTTGTGTTAGCAGTATGTAGGTTTATCTATTATTAAACTTCACAAGGGAAATCTGCTTAGTGCCCCTGCGTGACGGATTTTTCATCTTTCTATTCCTTATAAGGGCTCTGTGTTTCAAAAGATTGGCAGTAAGCTCAAGAAACTCGGGACGATGACCGCTTTCAAAAGTAGGCACTCGTTGAAAGCGATGCTTCCGAGGGTCAAGGGATCCTGTTGAGTCACTCAACAAATCGGGTGTCTACAGCGTAACATGCTCGAGTTGTGACGTTTCGTACGTCTGACAAAGTGGTATAAGGATTAGGACCCGGCTGAAAGAGCATGTTACCAGAGACACAGAGTTCCATGCCCACGTCAAGAAGGAGAGTCATGAAAGTCCCGCAATCACAAAAATATGAGCTCTTTTATGAAGTCACAAAATGGCAAGAGGACATAGTTGGCTTAACCATCCCCTCTCTTTAAACCTTAATATTCCGAAAACCTATTTCAGCCAATAACAAATATGATCCTAGGTGATGACTGAAACGTTAAATGTCGCTTCCTTCCTTCATCCTATGCAGCTTGTGTATAGGATTTCGGCTATACTAAGGCTCTTGCCTTTTTTGACTTCATAGAGCAGCTCATATTTTATTGCGGACTTTTCATGACTATTCAGTCTTTATGTGGGGCATGAAATCTGTGTTCTGGAATAACATGTTCTTTCAGCCGGGTTCTAATTTGAGTGTATTCGAAATTTCACATATATCTCCATTATAGTGAGTCGGATCGTGAAATGTTATAGAACAAATCCTGTTAAAATAATGAACTACAATTGTTGTTCTATGCAATATTTCGTAACCAAAGTTCGTTAATGGCAGAAATCAGGCAGGTGGGAGAGGTGGTGGCTTCGAAAATTTACATTGAAAAATTGTACATAACCAATCTTTTTGCAAATTAAATTACCTATAAATGTTGTCATATGCATTCTTTTTCCATCTGAAATATTATCTGGATATTTGCATTTTTTTATGTTTCAGCCTCCAATAAACATGCCCAATTCTTTGTCATCGTACGTATGAATTAGCCAACATATCATGAACCGACTTATTTCAACTTGAAATAGCAATTATTGTGTTCAACTAATTGTTTCTAGATGAAATACTCACAACAACGTTCTGATCACCGCCCCCCCCCATTCTGTTTTAGGATTACAAAAACTAGAATGATTGAGATAAAAATTATTCTGGATTGAGATATATTTCAAAAATTGTATTCCTATCCGGTGAAAGGAATACAGTTGTATCGTCGATTATCCGAAAACGTCAATTATCCGAACGTTCGAATATTTCGGAACGGAACCAGATTTTTTTTATTTTTTTTTTAATGTGTTAATTTTGAATTGAAACTGATCATTTAATTTTACTTGATTGGTATTGTTATAATTATTGTTACTTTGAATTACAGTTATTTTTCTCAGAACCGTCTATAAACGGATGCCATCAATTAATTATTTCTCAAAAAGTGATTCGTTACATATTTGTATCTGGTTACATATTTGTATCTGGTTTCAAATGTGTGTTCAATGAAATTAGACGTTGAATAGCACTTGGTTTACTTAGAACTGTATACCACTACTAATTTGTTCATTGGCATTAGATTCTGTTGAAACCCTTTCCGTTCAGTCCTCTTTCCGTTCATACAACTGGTTTGTGGTATAGCTTACTTTCAGTTTCAAACCGTTCTTTGCGAGGCCATACACTTGTATTTTGTATTGGTACATGTAGCTTCTGATTAGACAGAACTTATTACATATGTATGTATGTATTTCATAACACTCGTTTCTTCAACTTATGCTCATACATTCTATGTTTAATAATAAATAAACAACACTTGCCCTTTTTGTTTTTTTTTACGAAGTTGCTTTTAGATCTTCCTTTTTCCTTATTATTTAACATATAAGAAAAATAAATATAAAAAAATTTCGATTATCCGAAACTTTTTGATTATCCGAACCACCCTGACAACATACGTACGGATAATCACGCTCCTACAGTATTTATTTTTTCTGAGCGAAGATGGTTCTTCCGTTTTCTTTTTTTTTTTTTTTTTTATTGTTTTTGGTTTTCAATTCAGTTGTGGAGGTCATTGATATGTAAATTGACTGAAGGTATTTCATTGTCATTTGTATCTGTTCACTTACTATTTAGAGTGGTGTTCAGTGTTAAAAGTATGTAGATTTCTCTACTGTAATACTTCATGTGGGAAATCTGTTTAGTTTACGCAGCTCCTGCGTGACGGACTTATCCAATCCTGATGACGGTGATACGAAGAATTTTATGCAAATGTTTATTGAATCCCCCCTTTAAAACACCCCTTGTACATATTTCAACGGGAAATTCAACTTTTTACAGGAAAAAAAAATGAAATATCTAGTTTATCCATCGTACATAAAACACTACCGCTGCTTACTGTATTGGGTGCACTTTCGTGTAAATGAATTTGAGCAAAATACTTTATGTCATCTCCGGAGTACGCTTGATAACTATTTGAAGAAAATCTTCGCCGACTTCCCTCAAGGGCGGATTCGCCTTAATGGAAATCTGCTAAAAGAAAATTAACCACAGATATTGATGGAGCAGGTGATATTCAAACGGTAGTCGCACTGATAATGAATACCGAATGAGTTTCATATCTGAGAGATATTGAAACAGTCTGACAAACAGAACAGTGAATGAGGCAGGAGTGAAAGTTGTCCAAAGTTCCATCAGAAATATTGGTATAACTGTAGTGAAGTGGTTTTATTGCTGGGGGTGGGGACTACGTGGGAGGGGGGAGGGTTCGATACCAATACAAAGTTTATGGAGTTCGTCACCGATCGTTAACTAATTAAAACTTGCCAGAGTCCATAATCGGCCTGGATCGCCCACGCACTCTCTCTCTCTCTCTCTCTCTCTCTCTCTCTCTCCTCTCTCCTCTCTCCGTCTCCTCTCTCTCTCTCTCTCTCTCTCTCTCCTCTCTCTCTCTCTCATCTCTCTCTCCCTCTCTCTCTCTCCTCCTCTCTCTCTCTCTTCTATCTAATCTGTCCTGTCTCTCTCTCCCTCTCTCTCTCTCTCTCTCATCTCTCTCTCTCTCGTCTCTCATCTCTTCTCTCTCTCTCATCTCCTCCTCCCCCCCTCTCTCGCATCTCTCTTTCCCCCCCCCCTCTCTCCCTCCCTCCTCTCTCTCTCTCTCTCTCTCTCCCCCTCTCTCTCCTCCTCTCTCCCCTCTCTCACTCTCTCTCTCATCCCTCTCTCTCTTTCGCACTCTCTCATCTTGCGTTGCGTGACGCTCTCTCTTCTCTCTCTCTCTCTCTCTCTCTCTCTCCCTCTTCTCCCTCGCCCCCCTCCTCTCTCTCTCTCCCTCTCTCTCTCGTTCCCCCTCTCTCTCTCTCTCTCTCCTCGTCTCTCTTTCTCTACAACCCCCTCTCTCTCTCTCTCAACCCCCATCTCTCTCTCCCCCTCTCTCTCTCTCTCTCTCTCTCTCTCTCTCTCTCTCTCTCTCTCTCCCCCCTCTCTCTCTCTCTCTCTCTCTCTCTCTCTCTCTCTCTCTCTCTCTCTCTCTCTCTCTCTCTCTCTCTCTCTCTCTCTCTTGCACTTCATTCATACATCACACCTACCGAGTTATTAAAACGCAGAGAGCGTATAATTCAGATGTCATATATTCTGAGAGATGAGCACATTACTTCGTACATAAAAACTGCCAGACGGCTGACTTCTATGAAGGAAAGGCGGCTTAATCTCGTTCAGCTCAAAGAAGGTTCTGGGTTTGGGAGAGCCAAGAAATCTATATGAAGGATTCGCATCATGATAATTTCCACCTGGCAGCCTCCGGAACAAATATATATCCACTGGAAGGGATTTAAACGCTCTGACCAAAGAATTAAAAAAGTCCATTACGCAGAGGCTGCGTTAAGTTCTTTTCGCAAATGATCTTATGACTCACTAGTTATGCCATTCACCACTATCTCCCAATGTATTCTATATTTCTAAGTCAAAATTCGATGTGTAACAGTGGGGGTTTACTGGTCTATATGACTTAGACCAATAATTTTAAATTGAACCTCAAATTTTCGTCATCTACTCCGACGATGGATGGGACATTCTATGTGATTTTTTTCCGAAAATCGCGTCACGAGTAAAACTACAATTAGCAGTTGTCCCTCAAGGGTTATTTTGCATAACGGATTTTTTTTGGTAAATGAGTTTAAAGCGTTGACTTTATCTCACATGGTAAACCTAGAGTGGCCGACGTTCGATTCTTGCCTGGGCAAAGAAATTAATTTAGTGACGAAATTCATTAATTAACGTCCTCAATCCCCACCTGGCTGAAAGGGGGTAACCTGTAGATAACCCGTCCCAATTAGCCTAAGTTGCAAAAAGTGGACGCTTAATCAAAATAAATAGTAAATAGTAAATGAGTTAAAGCGTTGCCTTTATCGCTCACATGGTTACCTAGAGTGGCGAGTTAGATTTTGAATGGGCTATAGGATACTTATTTAGTGACGAAATTAATTAAATAACGTCCTAAAATCCCAACCTGGCATAGAAAAGGGTGGTAACTGTAGACTTACCCGTCCAATTAGCCTAAGTTGCTAAAAAGTGGACGTTATAATAAATTGTAATAGTAAATACTGTGAGCCATTTTCAAAATATGAGTGTTAATTTTCATATGATTAGTAGTTAGTAATTAGTAAGTGACATATGCAAATATAAAAATTATCTTTAGAATTAATTTAAAAGTAGAATTTTCATAAAAACACAAAGAACAAAAAGTGAGGACCTCTTTTATTAGTTTGTTTATTCAGTAAATATACTTCTATCTTCATTAAGTCTAGTTCTGTTAGCTTATAAATAAAAATGAAAAAAACATGGTTAATACAGAAATTCTTTGAAGAAAAGTGTTCATCAAATGTATTGTCCTTAATGAAAAAGCTACTGGATAAATTTAAAATATTTTAATAATTAATTCAAAGAAGTCCATTATATAACTAATGCCGTTTATTTAAGAAGTAGTTAGTGTGTATTTAAAAAATGTGCTATGATTTCACTTAGTCTATATTTACATTTTTGTAGAGAATCTTCAACTCCTGTACTATGATATTTTCTTATAAAATATTTAACAGTCATCCTTTGAATTCGCTATTAAATATTTTGTTAGTTATAAAACTTGTGGAAATTCTAGTTTTATTCAATTCATAGGAATTTTAAGGTGAAATGAATACTAAGAATTTAAATATTGCTTCCATTTAGCAAACTACTAATAATAATTTCTATTTCCATTGCATGTACATTAAAAATTAATATAGGTCATTACCGGCGACTTTCGTGACATGATTAGTCTTAATTTACACAGTAAGAGACTTTCTCATAAAAATGATAAGAACTTAACTTAACCCCATGGGGACAAGGAAAAGTTGACATTTTTTTTTTGTGTCTATAGTTCTCTTAGTTATTTTCCAACAGCTTGTCAAATTATTGTTTTTATTGGATTTGACATTTCAGTTATATTTAATATTTAAACAGTTCTCATAACATTAAAACAACCTGTAGAAGAAGTTTGTACGGGTATAAATGCACGTGGTGGGCAGTCATGTTTTATTGCCAATTCTACGAAAATTAAAACACGATTTTACATATGATTCTTCAATTAAAACCACAGTATTGCCAATGATTCTCCAAATAAATCATCTCTTTTACCAAAGATGCCCCAATTAAAACGTCACTTTTGGCAATGGTTTCCAATCAAAACGTCACATTTACGAATGATTCTCCAATTAAAACATCTCTTTTGACTATGATTCTGTAATTGAGGCATCACTTTTGCAAATAATTCTCCAGTTAAAACATCACTTTTGGCAATGGTTTCCAATCAAAACATCACATTTACGAATGATTCTCCATTTAAAACATCTGTTTTGTCTATGATTCTTTAATTAAGAAATCACATTTGCTAATGATTCCCCACATTAAAAAATCACTTTTGCTTATGATTTTTCAATTAAAATATCTGTTTTGTGTATAATTCTCCCATTAAGACATTACTTTTGCAAATGATTCCCCAGTTAAAACATCACTTTTGTCTGTGATTCTTCAATTAAGAAATCACTTTTGCGAATGATTCTCCAATTAAAACCTCACATTTGCTAATGATTCCCCAGTTAAAACATCTCTTTTGTCTGTGATTCTTCAATTAAGAAATCACTTTTGCGAATGATTCTCCAATTAAAACCTCACATTTGCTAATGATTCCCCAGTTAAAACATCTCTTTTGTCTGTGATTCTTCAATTAAGAAATCACTTTTGCGAATGATTCTCCAATTAAAACCTCACATTTGCTAATGATTCCCCACATTAAAAAATCACTTTTGCCAATGATTCTCCAATAAAAACCTCACATTTACCAATGATTCTCCAAATTAAAACATCACTTTTGCCAATGATTCTCCAAATTAAAACATCACTTTTGCCAATGATTCTCCAATTTAAACATCACTTTTGCCAATGATTCTTTAATTAAAACCTCACATTTTGCTAATGATTCTCCAAATTAAAACATCACTTTTGCCAATGATTCTCCAAATTAAAACATCACTTTTACCAATGATTCTCCCATTAAGACATTACTTTTGCAAATGATTCCCCATTTAAAACATCACTATTGCCAATGATTCTCCAATTAAAACATCTCTTTTGTCTATGATTCTTCAATTAAGAAATCACTTTTGCGAATGATTCTCCAATTAAAACATCTCTTTTGTCTATGATTCTTCAATTAAGAAATCACTCTTGCCAATGATTCTCCAATTAAAACATCACATTTGCTAATGATTCCCCAAATTAAAACATCACTTTTGCCAATGATTCTCCAATTAAAACATCACATTTTCTAATGATTCCCCAAATTAAAACATCACTTTTGCCAATGATTCTCCAATTAAAACCTCACATTTGCTAATGATTCCCCAGTTAAAACATCTCTTTTGTCTGTGATTCTTCAATTAAGAAATCACTTTTGCGAATGATTCTCCAATTAAAACCTCACATTTGCTAATGATTCCCCACATTAAAAAATCACTTTTGCTTATGATTCTCCCATTAAAACATCACTTTTGCCAATGATTCTCCAAATTAAAACATCACTTTTGCCAATGATTTACTCTTGCAATGATTCTCCAATTTCAACATCACTTTTGCCAATGATTCTCCAATTAAAACATCACTCTTGCCAATGATTCTCCAATTAAAACATCACTATTGCCAATGATTCTCCAATTAAAACATCACTTTTGGCAATGAATCTCCAATTAAAACGCACACTTTTTCAATATATTCCCAATTACAACATCACTTTTGCCTATGATTTGCCAATATAAATATCACTTTTGCCAATAAATCCCCAAATTAAAACATCACTTTTGCCAATGATTCTCCCATTAAGACATTACTTTTGCAAATGATTCCCCAGTTAAAACATCACTTTTGCCTATGATTTTTCAATTAAAATATCTGTTTTGTGTATAATTCTCCCATTAAGACATTACTTTTGCAAATGATTCCCCAGTTAAAACATCACTTTTGCCTATGATTTTTCAATTAAAACATCTGTTTTGTCTATGATTCTTCAATTAAGAAATCACTTTTGCGAATGATTCTCCAATTAAAACATCTCTTTTGTCTATGATTCTTCAATTAAGAAATCACTTTTGCGAATGATTCTCCAATTAAAACATCTCTTTTGTCTATG
Source organism: Riptortus pedestris (assembly GCA_019009955.1). Taxonomy (NCBI): domain Eukaryota; kingdom Metazoa; phylum Arthropoda; class Insecta; order Hemiptera; family Alydidae; genus Riptortus; species Riptortus pedestris. Next base: position 143,158,412 of record CM032232.1, read on the forward strand.
ATTCTTCAATTAAGAAATCACTTTTGCGATTGATTCTCCAATTAACACAATGCAGCCATTTTCTCATGATTCTCCAAATTAAGAAATCACTTTTGCCAATGATTCTCCAATTAAAACATCACTTTTTCAATATATTCCCAATTACAACATCAATTTTGCCTATGATTTGCCAATTAAAATATCACTTTTGCCAATAAATCCCCAAATTAAAACATCACTTTTGCGAATGATTCTCCAATTAAAACATCACATTTGCTAATGATTCCCCAAATTAAAACATCACTTTTGCCAATGATTCTCCAATTTGAACATCACTTTTGCCAATGATTCTCCAATAAAAACCTCACATTTACCAATGATTCTCCAATTAAAACATCACTTTTGCCAATGATTCTCCAATTAAAACATCACTCTTGCCAAGGTTCTCCAATTAAAACCACACCATTGCCAATGCTGTTCAAATTAAATCATCACTATTACCAAGGTTCTCCAATAAAAACCTCACATTTACCAATGATTCTCCAAATTAAAACATCACTTTTGCCAATGATTCTCCAATTAACACAATGAAGCCTGGCCCCTCATTAATATTCTAAAAGTAAAAAATAAAAATAAAAGTAATTACTTCAGCCAAATCATCACTTTTGGGAATGAATCTCCAATTAAAACGCACACTTTTTCAATATATTCCCAATTACAACATCACTTTTGCCTATGATTTGCTAATTAAAATATCACTTTTGCCAATAAATCCCCAATTTTAACGTCACTTTTGTCAATGAACCCCCCAATTAAAATGCCAATTTTGCCAATGATTCTGTAAATTAAAACATAACCTTTGCCAATGATTCTCCAATCAATACAATAAAGGCAACTCCCTCATTAATATTCTTTAGTCGATAATCATTCGCTAACAAATACACCCTTATAACCTGTCAATTTTTCCTCAACAAAAGTATTTTCGGGACAGATTGGAGAGTATAACTACACTTATTGAATAAATAAAATGAAGCTCTAAAAAAAGGATTCAAAAAGAGAATAAAAATAATTTCTTGAGTCTTTTCCTTATTGAGAGTGAAAAATAAAGAGTAGCAAAAAAAAGATCTCTCAAAATCTCCCGGGAGTGGTTTTAAATCATCTCACAAAGAAAGTTCTGCGAAAATCCGAGCATTATTATTTAGCAGAAATTCGCGGATGAAGTTCTCCGCGTTACTAATTGAGAAGATGTTGCACCGTTCCTGAATTTAGTTAACATTTTCAACGGGAATCTAAAATTTATGGTAATTATCCATATATAAGTCAGAAGGAAAATGGAGATCTCGGGATATGAGCACGATATTGTATAATGAGAATAGAATTATCCCAGAATTGGTTAACGTCGTCTACCAAATATTAAATAAAGAATGAGGAAAATACAGTTTCTAAAATAAAGTCTGAAAGAAAGGCAAAACAACGTGAATCAATATAATGCTGATAGGAAAGAAAATAATGCAATAATAATGAGTACATTTCCCTTAAGGGGAATATGCTATTGAGGTTGAAGTATTCGTAACGCGATTTTCGAAATATTTCCTCCAATGCCCATCGATCCTATCTAGGAAATGGTGAAAATAAGGTCCGTTCAAAATTATACATATGTGTCTGTTGCCGCTCTAGCGGTCGCAATTTTAGTTTAATCGTTATCAAACTTGATATATAAGCGAATCAAGTGGCGAGTTCGGTTCCCGCATGGGCAATGGAATTTATTTAGTGATGGAATTCATTAAATAAAATCCTTAGTACCACCCTGGGTAGAAAAGGATGGTAACCTGTAGAGAATCCGTCCCAATTAGCCTCAGTTGCAAAAAGTGGACGTTAATAAATAATAATAATAATTTAAAATGGTTTTAATAAATAAAAAAAATGTTTTCCTATATACTAGTGCATTTATATTATCTAAAATTATATTAAATTTCTCACTAATTCAAAATCAAACATAAAAGAAGTAAAATTTTGTAAAACAAATTAATTTTTTTAAGGTGGTTTAGTGTTATGTCGATATATGGGCTTCAGTGCGTAAAAAGTTCGTACATGTTAAGTGGAGTCTCTATGTATTCAATGTTCCTGCAGTTAGTCAGTATGTAATGGTTAATGGTTCATGACATGTTCTGCAGAGAGGTCTTTCTGTTCTCGTCATGAAGTACGAGTGCGTTAAATATGAGTGTCCTATCCTAAGTCTCGTTAGGACAACTTCGTCTCTTAAATTGTCACGTCTGCTTGTCATCCACTAAAATTTTACGCCCTTAAGACAAAAATGTTAATTTGTTCTACGCCATACTGGGCATATTACTGTTTCATTCAACACTAAAGACCAGAATAGTTGATGGCTGAAATCGGAATCAGAATAGAGGGAAATAGGGGATTTTGATATTCAAAATATCTGCGTTATTTTACGTAGAAATAGAGAATACGGGGTGAGATGACATAACGAATCTGTTATGCCTGCATGTGGTAAATCTGCTTAGTTTACGCAGCCCTTTTTTTACTTTTAGCAGATTTCCCGTAAGGTAAATTATGACGCGATTTTGGAAAACTTTCTTCAAATGTCCATCGATCCTACCAAGGAGATGACGAAAATGAGGTCCGTTCAAATATATATATATATATATATATATATATATATATATATATATATATATATAAAACACTCTGGCGGTCACATTTTTTGTTTAATCGTCACCAAACCCTGTATTTAATTGTTTTATGTAAAAAGAAAGATCAAGTTCGTTAATGGCTTAAATCGGACCAGCGGGAGCGGGGGGGGGGGAGAAGGGGAAATTTCGAAAATTCGAAATATCTCCGTTACTATAAGTCAGATCGAAAAATTGTATAGAACCAATCTACCAAGCGGTTCTATTCGTTTCCGCCGAAAGCTAGTTCGGCCGATTACGTAACTGTTCGGCTAACGTTTGGAGATTTCTCTGTTGTATCACTTCACGTGGCAAATCTGCTTAGTTTACGCAGCCCCTCCGTGATGGACTTTTTTTTTCGTATTTCCGTGTATATATACTCCTAAACCACATCACCGTCACTAGAGTGGGATCCATTTTGCACGCACCCTATTGAGTTTTTGGTCGTCAAGTGGCAGGTATGGTAGTAGTACTCCATATTGGCGGGGATATATCCTGGGACACGGGCTTCCTGAATTGGGTACCAGCGCGACAATGGAGTCAGGTCGCCATGTATATTTATAAGGCGGCAGCGATAGGAAGGACAGTGCTGAGCTGGACGAATTACTCGGAGGGCAGGTATTGGAGGACATTTCCATGCATGGAATACATTTATTCATAAGGCCCCCCCCCCTCCTCAACTTCTAGACCTATATTACACCCAATTCTTCAGCTAAATCTAGTCCTCCTTTCAAAAGCTCAACTCTCGAGTGTTGTAGACACATATTGTCCATTCTCTAACAGATCGTAGGAGCTCAGGTTAGCAATAAGTGTTTACGTCATGCTCTCTATACTGCATTGAGTTTGATTCCCGGGTAGGCGGTAGAACTTTATTTAACTAGGAATGAAGTCAATAAAGTCAGTTGATACTGGAGAAGTGTACTGTAGGTTAGCAAGGTAGAGCATTTACGAAACACAAAGAAGACTTCTAAACTTTTTACAGCTGCCTTGTTCTAGAAGTACGTTACAAATCCTAACCTACTTAGGTTATATAGATATGCAGAGATACACCGGGCATTTTAAAGAGGTTAAAACTGACCTCAAGAGGAAGAGGAGAATGCAGTGATTAGGATTTTGTGAGTTTTTTTGGAAGTCACATTCATGAAAAACTGGAAAAGATCACGCTGAAACTATTAAAGTCTTTGAGTTCAAATTGCAACGTCTTAAAGCAGACAAAAATCCAATTCGGCATCATATGCAGCAGATTAATAGAGCCAACCATTTGTTTTCCTGAGGACAACGCGACCCTAACAAAAAAAGTCCGTCACGCAGGGGCTGCGTAAACTAAGCAGATTTCCCACGTTAAGTTTTACAATAGAGAAATCTACATACTAAGGTAACACAACACCGTGAATAAATACAAACGCAATTAAGAAATGTTCATCCAATTTCAATAACCTGCCGACAGGAAGCGTTAAGTTAGAAATGTAACGAAACGGTTCTGCCCGCCTCACACCGGAAAGATAAAAAATTACTGAAATATTTTAGAATATAACATATTAATTTTATTGAGAACTATTTACTATATTCAGTACTGTAATTAATCATGAGTCAGAATAATTCTTATCTCAATCAATCAAATTTTAGTAGTCCAAATCCTTAAGATGGGGGGGGGGGAGTCACCAGGGCATATTTGCATGTATCTCGTATAATAAAGGTCTCTTGAATACAATTTTTGGTACTTAAACTTGGAATAATGTGATTTATTAAGTAGACGAGCATAGTTTATGAAACAAGAGTAGAAGTGGTGGATTGCTGATGGCTGAAAAATGCCAAGGGCCCACAGGCCTGAGGAGCCCACGCTTCTCAAATTAAAAAAGATAAAACTAAATTTAATAAGACATTAGTTTTGTTAATAATTAACATCCCAGGTATTATTTATTTACATTTGCAAATATGTCGCTAATATGTATTTCTATTGGCAAATGTATGCAAATATCTCGGTTAATATTCAAGATTGCAGAATAAATGTATAGAACAATAATTATATTAAATTTAATTTGCAACAAAGATTGATTTTATATATATTATCTATCAACGCATTAATAACGGTGAATTCCTGAATGTTCCGAAAAACCGCCCTCTCCCACTGGGTCGATTTCAGCCATTTAACGAACTTGATCTTTCCTTTTTACATAAAGCGATTAAATATGAACTTCGAGTAACGATCAAACCAAAATTGAGTCCGGCTAGAGGGTTAACAGACAATTATACATATATGTTTTTATATATATATATATATATATATATATATATATATATATATTTGTAAATGGACCTCATTTTTGTCATCTCCTGGGTAGGATCGATGGACATTTGAAGAAATTTTTCGAAACTCGCGTCATGTGTACGACCTCAATAGCTGATTTCCCTGAAGGGAAATCTGCTAAAAAGGGGATGGTGACCACAGGATCGTGTGATGGAGCACACGCTGATGTAACAAGCACTGATGATGTAGCCAAGTCGGTGGTCGACAAGGGCTGATGATGGAGTTTCCGAAGTTGTCAAGAAGCAATAATGAATAAACTTGCAAAGTTGTCTACATCCACTGATGATGGAAATCATATTGATGCCATCAAGGACTAACTTTGGAGCTATGCCGTTGTAACAAGCACTGATGATGTAGCTAGCACTATTGTCAACAGGCCCCGATGATGGAGCTTCAACTGTAGTTAATAGCAATAATGAGATTCTATGTACTTACATTGTTATTTAGATATTGTTGCATAGGTATTGCACGTACATACGTTGTTATTTATACATTCTTGCATAGGTATTGTGTATCATATATCGTTATTGAATATACTTGCACAGGTATTGTACGTACTAACATAGTTATTTAAATATACTTGCATAGGTATTGTGTGTCTTATATCGTTATTGAACATACTTGCATAGGTATTGCACGTACATACGTTGTTATTTATATATACTTGCATAGGTATTGTGTGCCCTTACTTCGTTATTATAGTATAGATATTGTATGTACTTACATCTTTATTGTATATATACTTGCATAGGTATTGTATGTCCTTACATCGTTATTATAGTATAGATATTGTATGTGTTTTCATAGGTATTGAGTGTACTTACATCGTTATTGAATATACTTGCATAGATATTGTGTGCCCTTACATCATTATTGAATATACTTGCAAAGATATTGTGTGTACTCACATCGTTATTGAATATACTTGATTAAATATTGTGTGCCCTTACATCGTTATTATAGTATAGATATTGTATGTTTTTTCATAGATATTGTATGTACTTACATCTTTATTGTATATACTTGCATAGATATTGTGTGCCCTTACATCGTTATTATAGTATAGATATTGTACGTACTTTCAGAGATATTGTATGTACTTAAATCTTTATTGTATATATACTTGCATAGGTATTGTATGTCCTTACGTCGTTATTGTATATACTTGCTTAGATAATGTGACTCCTTACATCGTTATTATAGTGTAGATATTGTATGTGTTTTCATAGATATTGTATGTACTTACATCGTTATTTATATATACTTCTACAGGTATTGTGTGCCCTTACATCGTTATTATAGTATATATTTGTTTTCATAGATATTGTGTGCCCTTACATCGTTATTATAGTATAGATATTGTATGTTTTTTCATAGATATTGATGTACTTACATCTTTATTGTTATATGTACTTCCATAGGTATTGTGTGCCCTTACATCGTTATTATAGTATTATACTATTATACAATCGTTATTATAGTATTATACTATTATACAATCGTTATTATAGTATTATATTATTATAGTATTATACTATTATACAATATCTATAATAGATATTGTATGTGTTTTCATAGGTATTGTATGTCCTTACATCGTTATTGAATATACTTGATTAGATATTGTGTGCCCTTACATCGTTATTATAGTGTAGATATTGTATGTGTTTTCATAGATATTGTATGTACTTACATCTTTATTGTATATATACTTGCATAGGTGTTGTACGTACTTACATCGTTATTGAATATACTTGCATAGATATTGTGTGCCCTTACATCGTTATTATAGTATAGATATTGTATGTACTTTCAGAGCTATTGTATGTACTTACATCTTTATTGTATATAATTGTGAAGGTATTGTATGTACTTACATCGTTATTGTATGATATGGGGCCGTCGCTGGATTCCCATTTGTTGGCTATTCGGATTGTTTCAGCGGTTTTCTGTTGGATGGATTTTGTGTCGTCCAGGAGGGTCAGCTCATAGAACTCTTGAATATCTGAAAAACAGAAAGGTGATCAATAATAGTTTTCAATAAAATTAATAAGTTACATTCAGATATATTTTAAAAATTGTGTTTCTTTCCGGTCAAGAATATTTCTATCTATCAATCAGCTGTAAGAGGTTGGCTGACCTGTTTGTTCATCGTTGATCAAACCTTGGAGTTGATGGAACGGAGTTAATCATTCACTTTGTAATAATTCTGATAAGGAATCCCTTGAGTCTAGTACGTAAGCCGCTAAAGATATTACACAATGAAAAAAGTTTATATATATATATATATATATATATATATATATATATATATATATACATAAGTATATATATATATATATATATATATATATATAAACAACAAACAAAATAAGCTGCCCTCTTTCTGAGGGTACCTGTGTGGTCAGCCTCCTAATCTGCCAATTTATTGGTAATGATGTTTTGTTTTTTAAATTTTGTTTAAATTTTAAATGAAAATTTGGAATGAATTGAATGTGTGCAGATTAGGGGGGTATCTCAGGTGAGAGTGCAGCTTAACTTTATCATCTTTATTTTTTGTATAAATGGTGATTGACGATTCTTATCAATGATTTTAGGATAAGTGTCGATAACTCCTTCAAATCATCTTTTGCCAGCCCATGCTCTATTAATGTCTTCACCGTTTTTTGGTGGAGGACTCCTCTTGAGCCGAATAGTAGTCCCATAACCGCCCAATCTTGTATTTGATATTTTTTTGAGAAATACGGGCAGCACGGTTCATATATTGATTTTTTCTCTTGGTCCACCTCGTCAGCTTGATTTTTGTGCATCTCAAAACGGACAGTAGGATCCAGGATGAGGCCTTTTTTTTCATTTTTCGTTATGGCTACTATGTCCGCTCTTCTTGGAGTGCCGTCTGAGGAATTACAAGTCACCTCTTCAAATATATCCCAATCAGGGTGCTTCTTTTTTAAGAGGTGAGCAATTGTCGAGAATTGCGCATCTCCTCGCCCCATTGGCAGGACCCTAGGACATGGGGAAGGGATTCGATCTCACTGCAATGCCTACAGTGGGTGTTTCCTAGGTTCCTTCCTGGGACAGAGCGAACTGGCACTAGGTTCACATTCATTTTCACTGCTGTTGTCCATTCTGATGAAGACAGCCCTTTTTTGTCAGACATCCATGTATTGCCGGCCTGCCAGTCATTAAACGTTTCTACGCCTTTTCCTTTTGCTGCTAATGAGCACCACTCTTTAAAGGATTTATGGCGTAGTTCTTGCCGCAGGTTTCTGACGTTGATATTTACGGTCTTCTCTATTGTAATATCGAGAGCTTTTAAGCAGTCGGATGATTCAGAAGTGAGATCTCTTGTTTGAAGTACATATGGGTTCATGTCTTTGATAAGGGCCGTACATACATTTATATGTTGTAAGAAAGCCTCCCAATATGCGTTAAACAACCCCAAACCTCTAACTTTTCTTGATGTATAAAACATACAATTAGGAGTATCTGATGGCAGACTTAATATTTCTTTTGCGCAGCTCCTAATTATTTTATCTATTTTCGATAAAAAGGACGGTTTCAGGTCTTTTATTGGTGCGCACTGAAGAGGGTAAATCATTATTGGCCATATATATTGGTTTAATATATATATATATATATATATATATATATATATCCTTTCTATAGTAACCCTATAAGAAGGTCGTTTATTTGTTTCTGCATGTCCCATGCAAATTAGCATATCACATGCATTTGTAGTGTGTTACAATTTATTTATACATAAATTATTTCAAAAGTATCAGATATATATATATATAAAGAATTAACAATAACAACGTTAAATTAAAGCAAAAACATATAAAGAGATTATTAGTCTTAAAAAAGAAAATGAGAAAATAAATAAATAATATCCATAAATACTTAGTATTGTAGTTGTATCAGCTATAATAAGTTTTCAACCGATTAATTGTATTAAAAGCATGTTCTGCAAATATTTTAAAAGCATTATTATATTTTAAAAATAACTTTCCTTCTTCTATTGGAAATTTGCCTTTTTTTTGTTCTATGTCTTGTTTTAGTTTTTGTCGTTCGTTAGTCAGTAGTCTGCAATCGTATATTAAGTGTTGACTTGTTTGTGGAGTTGAGTAATCACAGGGGCAAGTATTGTTGTCTTTTATGTTAAATCGTTGGTAGTAAGAATTTAGTGTACCATGTCCTGTTACTAATTGTGCAATGTAAAAGTCTGTCTGTATGTGTTTGCTGTTGAAATATGTGTTAATGTTTGGGATGAAAAGTTTTAAATGTTGTCCTTTATTAGTTACAGTCCATTGCTGTTGCCATTTTTCAGTTAGATGAGCTTTTAACATATATTTTACGTGGGCATTGGAGATTTTATTGTAACATTCTGGTAATTGGGAATCTTTTGAAGCAGACTTAGCAGCTCTATCATATACACACCCAAATGAATTTAAAGGGATATTTTTATCGTCACCTACTAGTATCATTTGACATTTGGATAACTTTTAAAAAAAAAAAATAGACCTAGAAGAGCGCCTGAAGAAAATAACTAATATTTGATGTTTAAAAATCCTATAAAAAAGGGGTTATTTTCTTTTACTGTGAACGAGAAACATTTCTTGTAATGCATATTCTATCTAAAGGCTATGTATATATGTATATCTGTCACATCTGCTCTCTCTGTTTGTTGAGACAGCTTACAACTAGTGGGGGATATTCCACGAACAGCGAGATGGAAACTGTTGGAGGAAAACAATACAGTTAGCAGAGTGAAATAGGAATAGAGACGGAAAAGTTGAATAAACAGACAACATTCGTACAATGTATAGAAATACTGTGAGATGTAATTATAACTGTGGGAAAATCTATTTTCGACTAAGGTCATTCGTCTGCAATCGTGACCTAAGGGCGGATACATCCATCCCTTAGCTTATGTACTATATATGAAGGGTTGCTAGCAAAAATCCCACTAGTCAAAAAAACACGTTCTTGGCAAATTAAAAAAGAAATCTTTATCTTCATTCCACGAGAGAGTAAAATTTTGATATTTTTTTAATAAACTCCTTGGGGATCAGGAATGTTATCTATACTAATTTACAGATGATCAAATATATCCTCTTTCGGCGTGGAAGAAGAATGTTCTGGACTAATGGACGTTTTGGTGGAATTCAACAAAAACATAAAAGTCAAATATCATATAGATAACAAAATTAAGTAGAAGAAATAGTATTCGGCATATTGAGTTACTTGCTTATTTGATATAATTATTTGTTACAAGAAAAAGTCCGCCACGCAGGGGCTGCGTTAACTAAGCAGATTTCCCTCGTGCGTCACGAATTTGCATTTATTTCAAATCGTAATAGTTCAATGAGAACAATATGTGGTATTTAGGCTTGAAATAAAGTGTTTCATAACAATAGAATATTGTTGATATTAGATAAGTAGGAGTGGGGGTTTACTGATGACCGAAAATTATAAAATGCTTATATCTCAGTTAATAATCAAGATAATGAAGAAATGTACAGAACAACATGTATAGAACATTACATTTGCAATTAGATTGGTTCTATACAATGTTTCGATCCGACGCATATTAACGGAGATATTAAGCATTTTTGAAATTCTCCCCCTCTAAACCCCACTCCTCCTGGTCCGATTTCAGCCGTTAACAAACTTGGTCTTTCTTTTTACATAAAACGATTCTATATCAAGTTTGTTACGATAAGATAAAAATTGTATATATATATATATATATATATATATATATATATACATATATACAGTTTTGAACGGACCTCATTTTCGTCATCTACTAGGTAGGATCGATGGACATTTGAAGAAAAATTTCGAAAATCGCCTCATGAGTACAACCCCATTAGCTGATATTTCTTAATACTTTACAAAAAAAAAAAATTATTTACTTAAAATAACATTTCTCATTGTCTGAATCATCACTACCGAAGAACTAAACAATGAATACTAGCTTGTTAAAATTAGTTTGTTCTATTTTATATAATATTATGTATATATGGAAAATATACAGAGCTGAATAGTTCTGTGTAGGGGCATGATTGAATATGAGGAGGGGTAACTTGGCCTGTTTCGTATGGCTTGGAGTCAGGAATAGAAACCCAATACCAAGTTTATGGCCCAATAAACCTTCTCTGATTTATATCTCGCCCATAAAATATTATATATATATTCGTATTGTTCCGAAAACAGGCTTTTATAACCGTTCAGAAAACTACCCAAGTTTTAATGTACATTTTGTGGAATAAGGACTTCATCATTGTTGTTACTGATTTCATGAATGTGCCATTCTATTTTAATGTTGTACTAAACAAATCATCTGAATTAGGTTTGTTTGTTTGTTTGTTTGGGTTTTGGGCATAAAACATCATGGTCATCAGTGCCCAGCGCTCGCAAAACCGTATTAAAGTTTAAACCGTACCTTGGGAAATCGCCGACAAATGCACACCAACCCGTTTTTCTGATTATTATTTATGAATTAGGGGTTTAGGGCAACAAGTTCCCAGAGTGGTGGGTTCGAATCCTCTCTCAAGAATAGGAATTTATTTAGTGATGAACTCACCAAATAAACGTCTCATGCAATGCAATATTGATGACTTTATGGCACAATGAATTCACTATTTTTCCAGATATAATAAGTCTATAGACGGAGCTAGAGATTTAAGTTTGACATAAGGTGAAAGAGTTGATATAAGAGAGAATTATATGAGTAAATTACGGGCAAATACAAAATACAAAAAGTACGTCACGCAGGGGCTGCGTAAACTAAGCAGATTTTCCACCTGTGGTTTAACAATAGAGAAATCTGCCTACTAATAACAGAAGTAGTAACGAGTCACTAAACCAATTTCACGAGAGCCGAACAGATAAGGAAACGGCCGAACTAGCTTTCGGCGGAAAGTCCAGAATAGAACCGAATAAAAATGCAAATATCTCGGTTAATATTCGAGAGAGAGAAAATGTATATAACATTATTTATAGTAAATTTATTTTTCCATAATTTAGGTTCTGTACAATGTTTCGATACGACGCATAATAACGGAGATATTCTGAATTTTCGAAAATCCCCCCTCTAAACCCCTCTCCCAGTGGCCCGATTTCAGCCGTTAACGAACTTGATCTTTCTCTTTAACATAAAACAATTAAATATCGAGTTTGGTAACAATAAAAAAGAAATGGCGACCGCTAGAGTGTTTATATATATATATATATATATATATATATATATATATATATGTATATATATAAATAAAACATATAATGGCGTCATGAGTACGACCTCAATAGCTGATTTCCCATAAGGGAAATTTGCTAATACAAAAAACTAAAATGGTTTTGTTACTAAGTGGTATATATCATATGGTCAGTGAAATACAGGAGGTATTCAACTGAATTCAGCTATTGAGGTTGTACTCATGACGCGATTTTCAAAACATTTTTTCAAATATCCATCGATTCTACCTACTAGATGACGAGAATGAGGACCGTTCAAAATTGTATATATCTTAATATTTGTCCGTTACCGTTCTAGCGGTCGCAATTTTTGTTTAATTACCAAATTCGATATATAAAAAGAAAGATGAAGTTCGTTAACGGCTAAAATTAGGGGGTTTAGAAGATAGAAATTTGTTATTATAAGTCGGATCGATAGCGTGTATAGAACCAATGTTATTGAATGCTCTATAAATGTTTATATATATATTCACTATCTTGATTATAAACCGCGATATTTTCATTTTTTAGAATTCGGCTTTCAGGTTAACCCCCACTCCTACTCATGTCATATTAACATTAAGCTGTTATGAAGCACTTTATTTGATGCCTAAATAACAAATATTGTTCTCATTGAACTTTTACGCTTTGAGATATATGCAAATTATTAATAAGTAACTAAAAGATTTCTCATTACCGTTTGTATTTACTCACGGTGGTGTTAAGCGGTAGCAGTATGCAGATTTTTCTATTGTAAACTTCCCGTGGGAAATCTGCTTAGGTAACGCAACCCCTGCGCGACGGACTTTTTTTTTAATACCATGAAAGTAGTCAGCAACTAACTTAAGGTCAGCGCCCACACTTACTTTTTTAATAAACCGGATTTCTTCTGGATTATAGATTTACTGACCAGTGGCGGCTCGTAGCTATAATTACCGGGGGTGCTGCTCCAGAAAATTTTTAGCCTTTGTTTTAAAATTGTGTAAAAGGAAACAAACATGTATAAAAAGAAAATTTATTCAGAAACTTGATAAAATCCTAAAAGAACTAAATCAAACATTTTTTACTTACTTTAACCTAAATTGTTACAGTTCAAGCTTAATCTATTCATTTAAAAATGAAATCCATTCTTTTTGTTTTAATTTACGCGAAAAGATCTATAATTTTCTTCTTCATATCTGGATGAAAACTGAGGAAATCAGCACGCTAGGGGCGTTAACAGACAAATATATATATATATATATATATATATTATATATATATATATATATATAAAATCCAAACACCTCGCAGCTGGAACTGTGAAGCTCACAGTGCCATACAAAAATTTTTGTATCTTTTTTCATAAACTGGGGGAAGGCTAATGCATTAACCTTAAGGATTATATATTATACAAGTTTAAAGAAAGAATTAAAGAAAAAGGCTCATTATATTTATTGTTACAGATAATATCAAGTGGAAATTGGGGGTGCTGCAGTTCCACAGTGCCTGAATGCGAGCCACCACTGTTACTGACATATTTCTAATTAACCATAGCACTTCTAGTTTAAGATTATATTTATATTTTTTTTTTTATGTTTTAGTAAATTAATGCTATTTACAGCCGTCAGCCAATCCTCACTCCGATAATGTAATTTTTTTACTATTACGGTATATTGTATTTACTAGGGATTATTGTTTAATCAAAGTTTGATAATAATCACTCTGACAAGTTGTAGCTATGGTAAAGAAAATCTCAAGAAAATAATAAGGAGAGGAAACTCAGTAATACACATTAAAAGGTCAAAAGTTCACGTAGAAGGGAGCTAAAGAGAAATGCGTGTGTGCTTTCCTTGGCAAATAAAACGAAGGCTTCCAGATTCAAGAGAAGTTGTCAGACGTAACAAACATGACAGAGAAAACAGCTGTTAATTAATTAACTGCCTTCTCTTAACAACAATTAAAACATTTTCTTTCAGACGTGAGACGAGGCCATTGTAAAGAAATATCTCGGCAGACGGAATTTGAGGAAAATATTCACTCCCTCAGAGAGAGGGAGAGAGAGAATTTACAATGAAGCATATTCGGGGAATATGGCAACATTAAAATTAATTCAATCGTGCCTTTAAGTGTGTTGGATGGACAATAGTTGATTTTTTTTAGCAGATTTCCCTCGAAATTTTTCTTCAAATGTCCATCGATCCTACCCAGGAGATGACGAAATTGATGTCCTTTCAAAACTGTATATATATATATATATATATATATATATATATATATATATATATATATATATATTTGTCTGTTACCGCTCTAGCGGTCGCAATTTTTGTTTGATCGTTACCAAACTCGATATTTAGTCGTTTTATGTAAAAAGAAAGATCAAGTTCGTTAACGGCTGAAATCGGACCAGTGGGAGGGGGGGTTTAGAGGGGAGGATTTTCGAAAATTCGAAATATCTCCGTTACTATACGTCAGACCGAAAACTGTACAGAATCAATCTTATTGCAAATTAAATTTACTATAAATAGTGTTATATACATTTTTTCTCTATCTTCAATGTTAACTGAGATATTTGCATTTGTATTCTTCGTGTGGTCACCAGTAGGCAATGTTCGGACTTTCCGCCGAGAGCTCTGGTGGCCGTTTCCATAACTATTCGTCCCTCGTGAATAACTTTAGAGGTTAGGTTAACTGTTTTTTGGGGCTAGAAACTACTGGGTTATTACGCCCTAAATAATGTTTTAGGTTTAGAGGTTTCTTACTACTACAGTTGTTATTAGGCAGATTTCTCTATTGTAAAACTTCACGTGGGAAATCTGCTTAGTTTACGCAGCCCCTGCGTGACGGACTTTTTTAAATAAAAAGCGTTATATGTCGAGTAATTTATAATGAATCTAAATAATTATTATCTCAATCAATCAAATTATAGTAGTCCAACAACTTAAGACGCCACCAGAACATATTTACATTTGTCACGTATAATAAAGGCCTTTTGAAAACAATATTTCGTATTTAAGCTTCGAAAGTTTGGCTTATTATATAACAGAGTATTGTTTTAGTAAAAGGAGTAGAAGTTGGGGTTTGCTGAAGGCTGAAAAATGTAAGTATCTCGGTTAATATTCAAGATAGAGAATAAATGTATATAACAATAATTATAGTACATTTAATTTGCAAAAGATTGGTTCTATACAATTTTTCGATCCGACGTATAATAACCCATTGGTCCGTTTTCAGCCATTAACGAAATTGATCTTGCTGATGCCAATAGAAGAAAGACTACCATGTTTGGTCATGGTCTGCCGCAGTACAAACTACCATTCGGACTTGGTCAATAGACCACAACACACATAACGATGGAGAGAATATATATATATATATATATAAACTGTTCAAAAATGAATAGGGATAATGGCTGTTTTGTGGTATGTATTAGGACTCCATATTTTTTATTTATTTTTATTATAAATATCATTAATATTTATTAGAAATTATTGTCTTTTTCTCCCATAAAAAAGAAATTTAATTAAGATCGATTTAATTAAAATTAATAGGATAAGAAAAAATAACCAATATCCCTATTCATTTTTGAGCAGTATATGATATAGCTCAGATACACGGCTGCGCTCGGGAATTCATTTGAGGCTGAATGTTGATGGTATTTTTTTGGCGAGGCTTTACTTTGCACAATATTTTGACATTTACCCGTCCCAGTGTTTAGGGTTAATACCCGTCGTTTCTGTGGATTTGTTTTTAAAAAAACATAATTTTTTATGTAAGATTTCACTGTCCTCCATAATGTCATATTTCCCGTTTCCTGTGTATTATGCATGTATTTGAATTATTAAGGACGAAATATTGACATACATTTGAATTAATTTTTCCACGTGAGGTACCTGATAGTTCATATTGAAAATAATTTTTGAGCAACTTTCTCTAAATAACAAAATAAACAACTTTTGTTATGTGCATATTTGCCGAAACCCCAATAGGAATGAAATATCACTATATTTAATTTCAGGCCTCCCTTATAACCCCCACTCCTGCCCGTCCCTAGAAATGTTAGTATTGCTTATTATAAGGAAGGCGTTAGTGCTAATTCACATACCGAGTTTGGTTTAGTTCGGTTGAGTTTTTTGTGCCAAATAAAATTGTTGACTTCCGCAGTAGTTTTTATCGTATAACTCATTTATACTTAGGTATACGACAAAAGTGTATATAACAAAAGTTACTCCAAATAACAAAATAAACAACTTTTGTTATGTGCATAATTGCCGGAAATGCATTAGGAAACGAAATATTGCTATTTTTAATTTCAGCCCTCCCTTATAACCCCCACTCCTGTTCGTCTCAGAGAATATTAACATAGCCTAAAGTCTAAGTTGGGTTAGTAGTAATATACATACCAAGTTTCATAAAATTCGGTTCAGCCGTTTATGCGTGAAAAGGTAACAAACAAACAAACAGACACCAAAAAAAAAAAAAATGCAGTTATGGTGTCTATGACATGTGAAACGAAAAGTTATCGTGAAATTCCGCGAAAAAAATCAATGTACAGGTTACAATTTTATATATATATATATATACTAGCTCAGATACCCGGCTTCGCCCGGGAATTGATTTGAGGCTGAATGGTGATGGTACTTTTTTGGCAAGGCTTTACTTTGCACAATATTTTGACATTTACCCGTCCCAGTGTTTAGGTTAATACCCGTTGTTGGCATTTGTTAATAATAAAATTAATTTTTTATGTAAGTCTTCACTGTCCACCAAATTGTCATATTTCCCGTCTCCTGTGCGTTATGCATAGATTTCAGCTATTACGGACAAAATACATTACATTAGAGGTTACAATTTTATATATATACTAGCTCAGATAGTATATATATACATATGACATCAGTCATTTGAGGCTGAATGGTGATGGTATATTTTTGGCAAGGCTTTACTTTGCACAATATTTTGACATTTACCCGTCCTAGTGTTTAGGGTTAACACCCGTCGTTTCTGTGGATTTGTTAATAATAAAATTTTTTTTTTTTTATGTAAGACTTCACTGTCCTGCATATTGTCATATTTCCTGTTTCCTGTGCATTATGCATAGATTTGAATTATTAATGAGAAAATATTGACATACATTTGAATCAATTTTTTCATTTGAGGTACCTGGTAGTTCATATTGAAAAGAAGTGTTGAGCAAATTTCTCTAAATAACAAAATAAACAACTTTTGTTATGTGCATATTTGCCGAAACCCCAATAGGATATCACTATTTTTAATTTCAGGCCTCCCTTATAACCCCCACTCCTGCCCGTCCCTAGAAATGTTAGTATGGCTTATTATAAGGAAGGCGTTAGTGCTAATTCACATACCGAGTGTTTTATTTAGTTCGGTTGAGTCTTTTGTGCCAAATAAAATTTTTGACTCCCGCTATAATTTTTAGCGTATGACGCCTTTATACTTCGGTATACGACGATAGTGTATATAAAAAAAGTTTTTCTAAATAAACAACTTTTGTTATGTGAATAATTGCTGAAAAAGCATTAGGAAACGAAATATTGCTATTTTTAATTTCAGCCCTCCTTTATAACCCCCACTCCTGTTTGTCTTAGAGAATATTAATATAGCCTAAAGTCTAAGTTGGGCTAGTAGTAATATACATACCAAGTTTCATAAAATTCGGTTCAGCCGTTTATGCGTGAAAAGGTAACAAACAAACAAACAGACACCAAAGAAAAAAAATGCAGTTATGGTGTCTATGACATGTGAAACGAAAAGTTATCGTGAAATTTCGCGAAAAAAATCAATGTACAGACAGAGGTTACAATTTTATATATATATATATATATATATATATATATATATATATATACACACATATATGCACATATATATCATAGAGACGTTGATTATTATGTTTAAACTAAATGCAAATCATGTAGGCGCCCCTGGCAGAGGGCTGACAGACACAGCTGAGTTTGATATTTGCATATTCTCTCGGCGGTGATGCGGTCCTTTTGATCTTCCGACTCAAAGAGCCCGCCTGTCTTGTCAACCACAATCCTCTATTAGTTAGACAGAAATATTCTATTTCCCATTATCACTCTGATAGTATAGCACAATATAATTAATCAGTCAAAGCATGGAAAATATCATGTGAGCAACACATAAATCAGGAAACACAAGGGATTAAAAACGCGCCAGCCAAGCACAATGTGGAAAAGCAGATTTTCATGTGCTGAATATGACTAATGACGTTATACCACACTATATTCTTTATAGCATCTCCAAAGATATTTATTCCCTCAAGAAGAACTCTGTGTAAACAGAAAATCAATTTATGTGTGTACAGGAGTATTAGCAGATTTCCCTTAAGGCAATTCAGTTATTGAGGTCGTAATCATGACGCGATTTTCGAAGAATTTCTTCAAATGTCCATCGAACCTACCCATGACGAAAATGAGGTCTGTTCAAAACAAAACTGTGTATATATATAAATAGTCCATATGGCAATGGCGGCGAATGTAGATTACCTCACAAGTGCTCTCAGTTTATTACAGACAATTAGTGATTTCCCAGTGCTCAGAAAAGACTTAAAAGGTAATTTATTTAAAACTATTGAACTTATTCAAGCAGTAAAAGGGAATTTAGAAGAAGCAACTCAGGATCCCGGAAATGTTGCAAGTCCCTGTGTGAATCAGGTTAGTCGGCACCATGTTGCTAACACATACTCATCAGTTTTGAAGCCAAAGAAACCTATTCAGACGACACAAAATCTTAATCAAAAATAAAAACAAAGAGGCTACACCTGATGAAACAAGACAACAATTTAAAGAATCTATTAACCCTCGGCAGCTTAAATTAGGGATTTCAAATATGAGATCTACTAGAAATGGCTCCTTAATAGTAGAAACAGAAACGAATGAGGATCTGACAAAAATAGATAGTGTTCTAACTCAGAACAATTCATCATTGACTCCTGTCATTTTGAAAAAACTTAAGCCAAGGCTAATCATCAAAAATATTCCCGAAGAAATTACGCAAAATAATCTAATACCCACATTGCTTGAGCAAAATAATGAACTTAACCTCCCTGATGCTGATATCAGATTAGTTACCATATTAGTCCCTTAAGGGAAATCAGCTATTGAGGTTGTACTCATGACGGAATTTTCGAAATTTTCTTCAAATGTCCAACGATCCTACCTCGTAGATGATGAAACTGAGGTCCGTTCAAAACTGTATATATATATATATATATATATATATATATATATATATATATATATATATATATATATATATATTTGTCTGTTACCGCTCTAGCGGTCACAATTTTTGTTTGATCGTTACCAAACTCGATATTTGGTCGTTTTATGTAAAAAGAAAGATCAAGTTCGTTAATGGCTGAAATCGGACCAGTGGGAGGGGGGGGGTTTAGAGTGGAGGATTTTCGAAAATTCGAAATATCTCCGTTACTATACGTCGGATCGAAAAATTGTATAGAATCAATCTTATTGCAAATTAAATTTACTATAAATATTGGTCTATACATTTATTCCCTATCTTGAATATTAACCGAGATATTTGCATTTGTTTTCTGCGTGTGGTCGGCAAGAGTTGGCTATGTTCGGACTTTCCGCAGAGAGCTAGTGCGTTTCCGTAACTATTCGTCCCTCGTGAATAGGTTTAGAGGTTTCATACTTCTACAGTTGTTATTAGGAAGATTTCTCTATTGTAAAACGTGGGAAATCTGCTTAGTTTGCACAGCCGCTGCGTGACGGACTTTTTAATCTGAGGTTAGATCAAAACAAGATATATATTTGTTTGTTACCGCTCTAGAGGTCGCAATTTTAGTCTTATTGTTACCAAACTTGATATATAATCGTTTTATACAAAAGGAAAGATCAAGTTCGTTAATGGCTGAAATCGGACTATGGGGAGGGGGGGGGTTTAAAGGGGGAGAATTTTGAAAATCCTTAACATCTTCGTTATTATGCGTCGGATCGATAAAACCAGTCTTATAGCAAATGTAATGATAAATGTTGTTATGTACATTTTTTCACTTTCTTGATTACTAACTGAGATATTGGCACTTTTAGCAGATTTCCCCTCAGGGAAATCAACTATTGAGGTTGTACTCATAACAGAATTTTCGACATTTTTCTTCAAATGTCCATCGATCCTACCCAGGAGATGACGAAAATGAGGTCCGTTCAAAACTATATATATCTATATCTATCTATATATATATATATATATATATATATATATATATATATATATATATATATATTTGTCTGTTAACACTCTAGCGGTCGCATTTTTGTTTAATCGTCTCCAAACTTGGTATTTAATCGTTTTATGTAAAAAGGAAGATCAAGTTCGTTAACGGCTGAAATCAAACCAGTGGGAGGTGGGGTTTAGAGGGGTATTTTCAAAAATTCGAAATATCTCCGTTATTATGCATCGGATCGAAAAATTGTATAGAATCAATCTTATTGAAAATTACATTTACTATAAATATTGTTATATACATTTATTCCCTATCTTGAATATTAACCGAGATATTTGCATTTGTATTCTGCGTGATACTGGTCACCAGTAAGCTATGTTCGAACTTTCCGGCGAGAGCTCTGACGGCCGTTTCCGTAACTATTCGTCCCTCGTGAATAGGTTTAGAGATACCTTACAACAGTTGTTATTGGGCAGATTTGTCTACTGTATAACTTCACGTGGGAAATCTGCTTAGTTTACGTAGCCCCTGTGTGACGGACTTTTTAGTTTTTGGTAATGCCTCACTCCTACTCACCTCATATTAACAATATACTATTACGTTGTGAAGCACATTATTTGAAGTTTATATACTTACCAAATATTGTTCTCATTGAACTTCTGAGTTTTGAGATAAATTTAAATACGTTGCGCACATGGGAAATCTGCTTAGTTAACGCAGCCCCTGCGTGACGGAGTTTTTGACTGTTACCTGACTGTGTCTAGCGGTGGCAATTTTTGTATTATCATTACCAAACTCCATATAAAAGCATTTTTTAAGGAAAACTTAAGATCAAATTCGTGTAAAGGTATATTAGAAATAGATATCATATATGGCTATATGCAGGACCGGCAAGACGGACTTAAGCTCATGATATGAAAGGAGACATATGCTGTGCCTATGTTGTATGTTGCTATGTGGGGGCTGGGGACTTTATATTCTAGAGAGGTAAGCCCTTGTCCTATAATCTATAGGGGCCCATCAGCCCTAGGAAGGGTGCTTTAGCCTGTATTTTAGGGCCTAACCCAGAGACAAGCCCATGATAAACCCTCTCCCAGCTCCGGGTACTTCCATAGTAAACAGGATCCATAGTAAAACTTCTATCTCCTCTTCAAATACACACTCTTCCCGGGCGCGCGGTTTACACCAAAACGATAAACTATAATTTTTTACGGCGGCGAAAAAATAAACGCAATATAAATAAGTTCCCGCCAAACAGGGGCTCCGTAATCGCCGCCGATTTTCCTCCCACGCCTTGGCCTGAGACGCTGATGACATCATCTAACACGATATTCTATATTGCCCGTAATGCGAAATTTATGTCTACAGGATTTGGCATTTAAGCTGGGCATGACGCGTTTAGTAATAATTTTGCTTTAATTGAGCAATGGATGTACTATTGCAAAGTCTTTCAAACAAAACGTTAAGAGGTTCGTGGTTCCAAACAGTATTAGTCGTAAATACCATTACAGAGGTATATATATATATATATATATATATAGATATATCTGTTAATGCTCTAGCGGTCGCAATTTGTGTTTGATCGTTACGAAACTCGATATTTAACCGTTTTATGTAAAAAGACAGATCAAGTTCGTTAATGGCTGAAATCGGATTAAAGGGAGGGGAGGATCAGAGGGGGGATTTTCGAAAATATCTCCGTTATTATATATCGGATCGAAAAATTGTATAGAATCAATCTTATTACAAATTAAATTTGTAAAATTGATGCTTACATGGAGAAATTTGAAAAGATGGCACTGGAAACGGCAAGACTCAAACCGAAAACATGGTTCAGATATGTGGATGACACGTTCGTCATATGGCCACATGGAGAGGAGACCTTAGAAGAATTTCTGGAGCATCTTAACTCAATACACCCCAACATTGTGTTCACGATGGAGATCGAGATACCATTCCTGGATGTTCTGGTGGAAAGGAAACCAAACGGACAGCTGGGGCATGCGGTTTACAGAAAACCTAAGCATACCAACAGATACCTACACGCTGGATATCATCACCATCCAGCAAAGAAGAATGAGATAATTCGCACTTTGGTCACTAGAGCTGAGAGAATACCAGAGCCACAGAACCTCCCAAAGGAAAAAAGACACCTGATGACTGCTCTGCTAAAGAATGGCTACGGTAAAGAAGAAATTAGAAATCAATTTAAGCAGAAAAAAGATAAGAAGACAATGTCAACTGAAGATGAACCCCGGAAAACAGCCGTAATACCTTTTGTTAAAGGTACAACAGAAAAGATCTCTAGGATACTCAAGGAGCAGGGAATAGAAACAGCATTTGGCGCTGAAAAGAAAATAGCACACATGTTACCCAGCTGCAAAGATCAACTCCAGACAAAAATCCCAGGAATATACAGCATACAATGTTCTTGCGGCTTAGAATATATTGGACAAACCGGCAGATTAATACACCAGGGTCGCCGAGCATATCAAGAGTGTAAAAAAGTTTCGGACAGAAGAATCAGCAATAGCAGAACACTTCTGGGAAACTAATCACAGCATCAAATTCGATGAAGTTAAGGTGCTGGCCAAGGTGGACCGATACCAAGAAAGACTGGTTCGAGAAGCCATAGAAATCGCGAAATGCCCATTCAACATCAACAGGGAGGATGGATACAGACTCAGCAAACTCTGGAAGCCCGTCATTCCACAGAGACCACGGACAAGAAACATAAACGACGGTATAGCAGGTGAACGACCACCGGAAGAAGTATCCGTAGACACCTGGAAGGGAAGACTCCGCCCAAGGAAACCGGACAAGGCCTACATATATACCTGAGGTGAACACACACTCTTCAGTCTCAGAGATAGCCCTGAGGAAGCTAGAAGCATGTCTAGCGAATCGTTGGCAACGAAAATGCAGACACGGTCAATACTCGAAGACCTTAACAGTATTAATATATTATAACAAATTTTACAAATTCGGGCAGAGCATTAGAGAGTTTTTACTCCCCAAAATAGAACTTTTTTTCTCAAAATATTTATTCTTCGTAATAGTCTAGTTGCATGGGTCACTACAAAAACAACGTTGCTTCTCCAAAGACTATAATCGAAATTGCCAGACATGTTTCAAGGTTCACATACCTCCTCCCTTTTCAGTGCCGTTTCCTTTAGAACAAATAATACCGTAAATTTAAAAAATCCCAACGGAAATTAATTGCTACATTAACGCATTGATAATAATAAATTTACTTAATTTAATTACACATTGTCAAAATTTAATTACATTTTGTCTGAATTTAATTACACATTGCCTCAATTCAATTACATATTGTCTAAATTTAATTAATTATTTACTTAATTTAATTACAGATTTCCTTAAGTTAGTTACAGATTTCCTTAATTTAATTACATATTTACCAAATTAAATATTGTCTGAATATAATTAAATATTGTCTAAATTTTATTACATGTTGTCTAAATTTAATTGAATAGTGCCTAAATATAATTACATATTTGGCGACTCTTTCGACTAAGCTTTTGAAGATATTGGATCCAGAATAAGAACGAAATCTTTATGTTTGTGGTTGGGGATTTGAAGCATTTTCTTACATCTTGGTTTATGATTTCGAGTTATAGTATTTCTGTAAAAACAAGTTGTTGTTGATTAAAGGACGTGTTCTCTCCTTTTTCTTCAGAGAGAATAAAGAAACGGAGTGTTTGAGAAAAATATGTAGACTGGAGCTACATTATTGAATTTCTTTTTGGATGTTTCATGCTTCAATTATAAAATATAGAGAGCGTATTGAACTCGGAAAATAATTAAGAAAAAAATATTCTCCGATTGAAGAATACAAAAAAGGATTTGAGCAAAAGGAACGCGATTAAGTGAAAAACGATTATTGGACATCCTTGGCCGAGTAGGGCTTAAAAGAAAATTTGGGAGGAGGTTTAAGGAAGGGCTAACCGACGTAAAACGGATAAGGGGTTAGGACTCAAAGGAGTCGCCCGGGGAACATAATTACTGCTGAGGGAAGTTTAAAAGGAGGAAGGAGAAGGGAGGGATTTGGGGAAGGGGCTTAAGGATAGGGCTGAAGGATGAATTGGCCGAAGGAGACATCCCAGGATTAGGAAGGATGTAAACACGGATCTAGTCGGCTCCTTTGTCCTTCGTCCTGCGCAGGAAATGAACGAATCTCTAAAAGCTCTTTCTCCCTGTCCCCTAGCCAATTAGAATCACAATCCTTCTTACTACCTTATCCTTCATTCTACTTTATATAATCGTGCTTTAATTTTTATTTATTTTTAACTGTGTTGGAAATGCGGATTTGGTGATGAACCAC
Organism: Riptortus pedestris; assembly: GCA_019009955.1. NCBI lineage: Eukaryota > Metazoa > Arthropoda > Insecta > Hemiptera > Alydidae > Riptortus > Riptortus pedestris. The sequence goes on from CM032232.1 coordinate 143,183,191, forward strand.
CAGGACAAGGTGGACTAAGAAAGTCCTTCACGCAGGTGCTGCATTAACTAAGCAGATTTCCCTCGTACGTATTTGCATTTAACTTAACCCTTAACCACTGAGGTGGGGTCCCATGGAGAGAATTGACTTCCCTTTTCCCGTACAAGTTGTCACTCCCCACCCCAGTACCTTCCTAATTCCTCACTTCCAACAGTTCTCACTCGTTACCGGTTCTGTGCGCATCCCCTGGAAGTGACAATAAGTAATACCTGACCCACGCGGACCCCACCTAATAAGGAGTGTGATTTTTTTCACCCATCCACCCCTCTTTATTTTCCAAATGACTTTTCCGAGTTCGGGTGTTTTGAGCATGGACCATCCATCTTTTGATGATATAGTTCAGCAAGAGCTCCTTCGTGGGGATGAAAAAAGTGATAGTGAGGCTGAAGGTTGCGAAAACGCGGCGAAATCGTCTGTAAAAAATGTTTATACAATTGAGGTGCCATTTTCTTTATTTTTTGTGAAATTTAAATTTTCATTTTATTTTTAAATATATAAACCCCTTGCAATAACTTTTTGTAAAAATTGTTTAAAAATATTATTAAATACTGAAATTAAATTATAAAATTGCTGTTTTATTGGTGACCACTACCAATTTGTGTTTTTCACCCGAAAGAACATATTTTTCTAAAATATTTTTAACTTTTTGCCTAGTTGTTAAATAAACACTTATAAGAATATTTTGCCATAAATTATTTGTCATTTAGTTTTTTATTGTTTACAAAAAATTATTGTTAAATAGAAGGTCCACATGGACCCTACCTGAGTAAAAGTGAGTAATTATTCCACGTCAGTGGTTAAGGGTTAAAATGTAAAAGTTCAATGAGGCAATATTTTTTAAGTTTCCAATAAACTGTTTGATTAAATAAGAGAGTATTTCTTATGTGACGTGAGTAGGAGTGGGGGTTTACCGAAGGCTGGAAACTACAAAATGCAAATAGCTCAGTTAATATTGAAGTTAGAGAATGAATCTATATAAAAACTTATTTGAAATAAGATACATTCTACACAATTTTTGATCCAACTCATAATAACGGAGATAGGTGTTTAGAATTTTCAAAATTTTCTATTCTGAACCCTCCTTCCACTGGTTTGATTTCAGCCGTTAACAAACTTGATCTTTCTTTTTACATTAAACGATTATATATCAAGTTTTGACGACTCGATATATATAATCGTTTGAAATATCATGCAGGACAACGTCTGTCGGGTATGCTAGTGTATATATATATATATATATATATATATATATAAAATTTTGAACTCACCTCATTTCTGCCATTTACTAAGTAAGATCGATGGACACTTGAAGAAAGTTTTCAAAAATCGCACCATTAGTACAACCACTGTTAAAACATTTCGAAGTGGAAGTTCTTATTAAAAATCTTATCAAGGCCATGGAAAAAATGAAGGGTGAGACTTCTTGGGCATATCACAAGGCACAACGGTTTCATCACAAATATATTTAGGGGAAGAGAGAGGCCTAGAAAGTAATTTTTTCCTCAAAGACATCAAACATCATATGGGCATTGGAAATAGTTATATGAAACTTTCGAAAAAAATCAATACATGGTACTACAAGGCGTAGACATTATACATGACGATGTTAAAAAGATCACGTTCCTAAATGCTACGCTACCAGGTTAACAGTCTCTTGACGTCATCACAATCTCCATTCTCTATTTTACCCTATAAAAAGACCGTAACTTTGCTGAATGATAAAAATGACAGAACTACAAATTATACAGACAAATTCCGAATTAGAGAACAATACGTAGAAAAATAATTGTATTAGATATACCGTAGACGGACTTTTTATTATTTATTCAGATTATTCTGAAACTGAATGTATTAAACAGAAGAAAAACATTGCACAAAAGGGGTAAAAAATATAATCGAACTTCTGAAAATAACTTATTATTAAAAAGTAACTCTTAATCAAATTGAGTTCTTGGAAATTTTAGCTGGAAATGTAGTTTTCATTGTTTTAATCGACTCTTGAAAAAATACAAGCGCAGTTAATCTGGTTTGTGTAGTTGACAGTTGTTTAAATTGAAATATCTAAAAAAAAGTCCGTCTCGCAGGGGCTGCGTAAACTAAGCAGATTTCATATGTAAAGATATACAATAGAGAAATCTCCAAACGAGCCCAAACAGTTACGGAAACGGCAGAACTAGCTTTTGGCGGGAACCATAGCTCGTCCGTTATACTTATAAAAATGCAAATATCTCGTTTAATATTCAAGATAGAGAATGAATGTATATAACAATATTTATAGTAAATTTAATTTCCAATAAGATTGATTCTGTACAAATTTTTGATCCGACGTATAGTAACGGAGGTATTTCGAAATTTCAAAAATCCCCCCTCTAAACCCCCCCTCCCACTGATTCGATTTCAGCTGTTAACGAACTTGATATTCCTTTTTACATTAATCGATTAAATACCGAGTTTGGTGACGATTAAACAAAAATTGCGACCGCTAGAGTGTTAACAGACAAATATATATATGTATGTGTATATATATATATATATATATATATATATAATATATATATTGTCTGTTACCGCTCTAGCTGTCTCAATTTTTTTTTATCGGTACCAAACTCGGTATTTAGTCGTTTTATGTAAAAAGAAAGATCAAGTTCGTTAATGGCTGAAATCGGACCAGTGGGAGGGGGGGGGCTTAGAGGGGGGATTTTCGAAAATTTGAAATATCTCCGTTACCATACGTCGTATCTAAATATTGTATAGTACTAATCTTTTTGAATATTAAATTTACTATATATATTGTTCTATACATTTATTCTCTATCTTCAATATTAACCGAGATATGTGCATTTGTATTAAATTTGGGCCGATTTCGGATGACCCCGCCAAAAGCTAATTCGGCCCTTTGCCGTAACTGTTCGGTTCTCGTACGGAGATTTCTCTATTGTATAACTTCACGTGGGAAATCTGCTGTGTTTACGCAGCCCCTGCATGACGGACTTTTGTATTATATTTCCTCCCAATGAAGCGTCATGTGGAACTCGAAATTAGTCCAGAAATAAATAATGATTTTTATAATCATTTGAGGTATTAATATTTTAGTTGACCTTTCGCCGTAAATTGGTTAAGAAAAATAATAAATTTTAGTCTCAGCTACAACAAAGGTTATATAAATTTTGTTCATTTTCTGACATACATGAGAATAATTTGTGAAATATATGAACCCTTGAGAAAGGGACACGGAGCGAAAATAATGTGTAAAATGGCAAATATAATCTTTGTGGCTATGAAAGAAAAGTGACGGGGGTCGGTGTATACTTGTTGAAACTAAGCACGTCGGAAGAGGGAAATAGAATGAGGGAAAACATACATCATCCCCACTACAAATATAATATTTCCTCTTGGGAACGAGTTTCGAGGAAATAATAGCACCTCATACAGTACTTTTCAGAGGCTCCTAATTCTTGACCAGATAGAACGCGAGTCGGGCTAATATAGTGCAACAATTGCTGGGGCCAAGATGAGCAATCTAAGCACGTGCCTTACCGCCTATTTCTGACTCGGTATTTCCAGAGAAACTGTATTAATGAAAAGTGTGAAAGGCTGAAATAGCAAGACAAATAAAGTGCGGAGCTTGTAATATAGATCCCGGCGGATATGTTGACGATGTGTTAATCTCTGCCAGAAATTAAACAAAATTACCTATTTCTGTGGAAGAGTTAGCGTGAAAAGAGAATTAGCAGATTTCCCTCAAGGGAAATCAGCTATTGAGGTCGTACTCATGATGCGAGTTTCGAAAAATTTCTTCAAATGTCCATCGATCCTACCCAGGAGATGACGAAAATGAGGTCCGTTCAAAATTATATATATATATATATATATATATATATATATTTGTCTGTTAACGCTCTTGCGGTCGCAATTTTTGTTTGATCGTTACTAAACTCGGAATTTATCGTTTTATGAAAAAAGAAAGATCAAGTTCGGTAATGGCTGAAATCGGACCAGTGGGAGGGGGGATTTTTGAAAATTCAAAATATCTCCGTTATTACACGTCAGATCAAAATATTGTATAGAATAAATCTTATTGCAAATTAAAGTTACTATAAATGTTGTTCTATACATTTTGTCTGTATCTTGAATATTAACCGAAATATTTGTGTTTGTATTCTGCGTGTGGTCGCCAGTAGGCAATGTTCGGACTTTCCGCCGAGAGCTCTGGCGGCCGTTTCCATAACTATTCGTCCCTCGTGAATAGGTTTAAAGGTTAAGTTAACTGTTTTTTGGGGCTAGAAACTACTGGGTTATTAAGCCCTAAATAATGTTTTAGGTTAAACGGTTTCTTACTACTACAGTTGCTATTAGGCTGATTTCTCTATTGTAAAACTTCACGTGGGAAATCTGCTTAGTTTACGCAGCCCCTGTGTGACGGACTTTTTTGAATGTTTGATGGTCTTGTGTCCTATTTGAAATGAAATAGAATGTACTCATTTCCATTGAATCTTAGCAAGACACATTGTTACATTTATTACAAAATCAGTAATAAACTTTGTTTATTAGAGTTCTTTTTGATTGGAAAATTAAACACACACAAGCTTCATAGTTTTTAACACAGTTTTATGCACAATTTATTTAACAATGCAATACAAACTTCGTTAATTATTCTTAACTACTAGTCACAGTATGCACTGATAGCTTCACTGTTCTTGTTATTAGGCAGTCCAATAAGTCACTCACAATCACTGAAGTTCACAAAAACACGGCACTGCACTGATCTTCGCAAAGATAACGGCACTGCCACTGTCATTTATTAAAACACGGCACTATGCTGGTCTTCATATAAAACACTTTACCGCACTGCAACTAAGACGATCTGTTCACTGAAGCTATGCTGAACACACTGTTGATCACTTGAAGAGAGCTGAGAACAAACTAAACTCTCGGGAAGAGCTGAGCCGCATTAATAGACGAGCAGCGAACATCAAAGTGGAATGGTCTAGATCAGGGGTCTCCAAACTTTCCAGCCTTAGGGCCATACTGATTACTCCAGTAAGTTCCGAGGGCCAAAACCATATTTTTGATTTGAATTGTTGGGAAAGAAGCGAAAAATTGATAGTGAATACAGAAAATTCAAAGATCAGTGGAACATTCAGTATTTCGTAATTGAGTGCAGTAACTAGGCGCTATGTTTGATTTGAAATGAAAGCATATCCGTTCTCAAAGAATATAACATTAAACGTCATTATGAAACAAAACATTTTCAAGATTACTCAAAATATACAGGAAGTTTGCGGACAGAAAAATTCGAAGCTATGAAGCGCGGATTGAAATCACGGTATTATCACAAAAACAACAGCAATAAGCCTACAACAATGTTATGAGTAGTTAGCCCATGGCCATATCAATGTAGACGTCATATTAATAATTATTCAACATAAAATTAGAATACTTCAGTAAACTAAATTTAATTTGCTATGAAAAATATGTTCTCTAAAAGAGTTTTCAAGTATGCTAGCTCTCCACGGGCCGGACAAAATCTGTCCGCGGGCCGGATGTGGCCCTCGGGCCGTAGTTTGGAGACCCCTGCTCTAGATCTTCAAGATCGCGGACGGGCATTGCCAAGGACGGGCTAGACCATCTATCGGCTCCTTTGATCTACTTCGTACTTCATAAAAATGTGTTTAACTCTGTTTAAATTTTCATAAACATTATTTTCGCAACACTATGTTCACACAATTCGTAGTATTTCTTAAACTCGCATGAGAATGCTCTAAATCCCATAAGTTTTTGGTGGATTAGATTTAGTGCCTTAGCACTGACACGGATCAGGTGTGTGCCTTGAAGACTGCAGTATAGATAGAACTTGCTTGCAGTGATATTTCTAGTGATTTTAGCCGCTAACGAACTTGATCTTTCTTTTTACATAAAGCGCATATATATATATATTGGTAACGATTAAACAAAAATTGCGACCACTATAGTGGTAACAGACAAAATATATATATATATATATATATATATATATAGATACTCTCTCAGTTACCCGACTTCGCCCGGGAATTCATTTGAGGACGAATAATGGTATTTTTTTAGCAAGGCTTTACTTTGCACAATATTTTGACTTCCCCATCCTAGTTGTTACGGCCCATTTCTACCGTCGCCAAAGACGGGTGATTGAGAAAGAAGACAGGCGGGAGATTCCTGCGCGAGAGCCGAAGACAAGAAGCGATCGGCGAGAGAGAAGCTAGCAGGAGACAGCAGAGTCCACCTCGAGGCCCAGTGAGGATTAGTGCTCCCGATAAACGCTTTGGCGGATCAGCGTGTAATACCGCTTGCAGAATAGCAGTTATTTCATTGTACGAAAGGTACCAAACCTATGCTTATTGTGTATACAGAATTAAAACAGAAAAGGCCTATTTATTTGTATTGATAAGTCCCCCATGGGGAGTATTGTTTAATCTTTTATTTAGTTATCATTTTTATACTTAAGATTTGAGATAAGTTTAGTTGATTTATTATTGTAAATAAACTGATTGGTTTGTAGAATATTGGTTTTCGTTGTTACCTGAGGAAACAAACAACGTGGCGCCCTTTTTATTTTAATGTCAGCCGATTGATATGAGGCTAGGTAAATTTAATTTAAAAACCCACACCCTTCTCCACTGAGCGGGGCAGTTTAATTACCCACTTTGTGGGTGCCACAGTGTTTAGGGTTTATACCCGTCATTGCTGTGGATTTGTTAGTAATGTAATTATTTGTTATTTAAGGTTTCACTGTCCTCATTATTTTTAAATTTACCGTCTCCTGTGCCTGTACATTTTTTTTTTTTTATAACGTAATGGACCATTTAAGGTCCGGGACAAAAAGATAGCCCACCCTATATTTTTTCTCTTAATCAATAGGGGTTAAGGATTAAAGGATTAAGGATTCATTAAGAATTAAGGTTTCATTAAGGATTAAGGATCCATTAAGGATTAAGGAGGTAGGAAAAACAGCTTGTGAGAATTAATATTATTACTTGATTTGAGGTAAGACAAAATGATAGCACACCTATTGTTTCTTTACAAAGAAAACTAAATCCCTCTGAGTAGACAAGGCTAATCCAGTTCTGTTTATTCTTTTAAGTTGTTAACATTATTTTAGTGAGATGGGACGAGCAAAATCATTATCACCAGGTGAAAAAAATATCATTCAGGGAATGAAAAATCGAGGGTTTTGTATTTCCGATATTTCAAAAAATACCGGTAGGAGTAGAAAAGTGATTTTAAATTTTTTGAAGTCTCCAGAAAGCTATGGGACGAAGAAATCTCCTGGAAGGCCGCCGGCTTTAACAACACGGCAAAAACGAGCAATTTTAAGGGTTGCATCCAACTCATCATTAACGGCCCGTCAAATTGCGGCTAGAGCTGGTGTAGTGACGAATTTGAAAAACGTCCAGAGGATCATTCGTGCAGCTCCTCACATCAAAAGAAAGAAAATGAAAGGTATGCCACCTCTAAGCATGGCGCATAAAGAAAGGCGTAAGGAGTTTGCCCGTGAACATGTCCAATGGAAAGACGAGTGGAAAGAAATCTTGTTCACCGACGAAAAAAAATTCAACCTCGACGGTCCTGATGGCTGGGCTCACTATTACCATGATCTACGGAAAGAAGAAAAAATGTTTTCCAAGAGGCAAATGGGAGGAGGCAGCTTCATGATATGGGGAGGCATTGGCTATGATCACAAAACTGATATCGTGTTTATTTCTGGTAGAATGAACAGTCAGCAATATGTTAATTTGTTAGAAAACCAACTACAAAAATATTTTGAACTTGTTCCTAAAGAGAACGTAATTTTTCAACAAGATAATGCTCCAGTTCATACGGCGAAAGTTGCAAAAGAATTTTTTAGAAAAGGAAGGATCAGAATTATAGATTGGCCGGCTCGTTCCCCGGACTTAAATATCATCGAAAATGTATGGGGACATCTTGCTAGAAGTGTTTACAGTGGGAGCCGACAATTTGAGTGCGTTGAAGAATTAAAAAAAAACAATTCAGGAGGAGTGGACCAAACTACCTCAAGAGTTGATTCGTCGCCATTTTAACTCACTTTCAAATCGTATGATTGCTGCATTAGAAAAAGGTGGTGCGTATACAGGATATTGAATTTTCATTTGTATTCTTTTAATGTATTTTTAATAAAGGATTTTATTATTATTGTTCACTGTGCTATCTTTTTGTCTTACCCCAAATCAAGTATTATTTATTAATTCTTACAAATTATTTTTTTCCGACTCCTATTAGATTGATCATCGGTTCAAATTTGAACAGAATACACTACATATTAATAAATACAAATTATATCAATAGTTAAAAATGATTAAGAGAAAAAATATAGGGTGGGCTATCTTTATGTCCCGGACCATTTAATACATAATAATAGAAAGTATTCTGTCTTCCCAAGCATTTATGAATAAATATTCCTTTTCCTAGATGCTGTACAAAGCCTAACGGTGACAGCTGTTATAGAACGTCATAACCGATATTAAAAATAGTCTTTTGTATGTCTCGATTGAAAACAGTATATTCATATTGGTACATAATGTGTGTTCAGTAAATTATACCATATATTAACGGAACAGAGTTGACAAATACCAGAAATAACTGGGAGCACCTTCGCAGCGGTCATCCTTTTAAATTATTTATTTGTGATAATTAATCAAATTCACATTCCTGAGAATAACACTACATTGCTAAGTATGAATATACATCAAGTAACATGTAAACTGAGACCAATATGCGATCAGCAGGGAAGCGGCAGGGCTTAGAGGACAAAGGAAGTATCTTCACACGTCCTAGGGAAGGGCTCAATGCTGCCAACCCACCAATCATTTAGGATCTCAATCCTGTAATACGTTAAATTATATTAACAAATCTTATTACATTATCTTCACAATACTAAAACATTTATTGTCTATTTTCAATATCATCGAGGATATTTGAATTTCCTACTTATAAGCCTTTTTTAAACCCCACTCCTTCTTATGTCACATACGTCATACTCTGTTATATTATGAAACCCATCATTTGAAGCTTAAATACCAAATACTATTTTCAATTGACCTTGTTAAGCTATTTACGCCCTGCAATTGTCAAATATTAAGAGAGTTATTCGTACTTTCTTGTTGTTAGCTTCGAGTAACCCCCCTTCCCATCTGCGATTTTTAAAATAGAAATATAGAATTTGTGGTGAGATGAGATCAAAAGTGTGATATACCAGCAGGTGAAAAACCTGCTTAATTTGCGCAGTCATACTCCGTGACGGATTTTTCGTTGGATGAATATTGGATTTTATTTTATTGTTAATATTGTGAGTTGGATGTATCGAGCCATTAAAAGAGATGAAGGGTTGTAGAGAAGCTACAAGATTACTTCAATAAAATCCATTACTGTGTTTTGGGATAAGGTGGGGGGAGGGGTTAAAAGCATGTCAATTCGAGCACGTACAGCCGGACAAGGGCTGAATTTAAAGTGGTGAAATTGATTCCTCTCCCCCCTCCCTCACGTGGCGGCTCCAACATCAAAGGAGGTGTTCTAACATGTTAACATGTATCCTGTCTTGTATCTTATATCTTTCCTCCAGTATCCAGACGTATAAATCATCTCCCCCTCAAGTCGAATACGCTAAAGTGGATTTCGAGTAATAGACACTCTAGATCAGAAGAAATAGAACTGACACTCCTTGGTACAACAGACCTATGGAACTTGTATGTCGCTACTCCAGTAGAATGGTGACTGTAAAACACCGACCCCTATTAAAAAAAGTCTATCACTCAGGAGCTGCGTTAACTAAGCAGATTACCCAAGTGCGTGACCTCAAAATTTGCGTTTACCTCAAAACGTAAAAGTTCAATGAGAATTTATTTATATAAATGGTAATTTATAATTCAAACATCAGACGCATCCAGACTTTCCAATCCAAAGTCCTGCGTGGATAGTAGATGTTCCATATTATGTTACAAACCACACCCTCCATAAAGATCTTAATATCCCATTTGTAAAGGACCTAATTCCCTTAAGATTCAGAAAGTTCCACAGGAGGCTATCCAATCATCCTAATCCTAGCCCTTTCCAGTACCACTCATCCATATTCCCCTCCACAAGAGACTGGCCCAGAGATCTCCTATAGAAGTGTAAAGTGCAGTGATAGCAGTGGCTATTTTCTTATCAAGTGCCATTCCTCCTTAGCTCTTGACTTCCTTGCCAGGCAGAGAGAGGCTGCACCTCTCATTGCGCTGAAGGGGTGTAGCTACTGTCAGGAGTGATGGAGAACGATTGTATTGTAGAAATCACATTGCCAAATGCATTTAAATGCAGACTGTAATATTCTTAATAAAATATTAATTATCTATAAAAAAAAATATTCTGGCCGAATGCTTGATCACCACAGTAGATAAATTCTGGAGGTCCTTTCTGGATAATCCCATTCTTTTAAAACTTCGGCTGTTCTCTTGGATATTGCACCTCTAACCAAACCATTCAATCTCCATTTTTCAATAGAGTATTTTTCTTGAAATACACTCAGCAAAGTTCAGTAATCCTCCTCATTTCCTCGTCTACTTCTGTTGACTGGTTGATATTTGTTTCGAACCTTACTGTCGGATCTGGGATGACTCCTTCGTTTGCTATTCTTTTGATTATCATGATGTCTGCTCGTTTGGGCGATCCATGCAGACGGCTTGCACGTAACTTCTTCATAGACTCCCCAATCTTTGTTGTACCTTCTTTTTGGTGGCGACTGTTGTGCATCAACATTTGCAAGAACCTAGGGCATGAGGTAGGGTTTCCATCTCACTGCAGCGGGTTGATCCTAGGTTCCTACCAGGGATTGAGTGCACAGGTATCAAGTTAATAATCATTTTGATTGCCGTCGACCACTCCGAACAGGAAAGGCCCTTCTCCTTAGACACCCATTGATTGCTAGGCTTCCATTCTCTAAAATTGATGACGGGAGGCAACTCCATCCGACAAACGAGTTTTCCCTGAGTTCTTGGGGAATTTTTCTCACATCAATTTTAGCCTTTTTTTCTATATGCAAACTGTTGAATCACTGGGCTATTTCTTCTTCAATGTTTCTTGAAGCCATCACTTAGTCATTATTATCGTTGATGAGAGTCAGGCAAATATTGATATGTTGAAGAAACGCTTCCCATTCTGCCCTGAACAAGCCCAAACCTCGCAAGTTTCTTGGTGCATAGATCATCGTATCAGGAATGTCAGAAGGAAGAGAGAGAATTTCTTTTATACAGCTACTGATGACTTTGTCTATTTTCACAAGAAACGATGGCTTTAGGTTTTCATGAGGTGCACATTGGATTTGATAAATTACAGTGGGATTTTCATTATATTCGTGATGGGATTTTCAATATCCCATACGTTGTCTATTTCCAAAAAAGTCCATCACGCAGGGGCTGTATATTTGCATTTTTAGCAGATTTTCCTTGAGGGAAATCAGCAATTGAGGTTGTACTCATGACGGAATTTTCAAAATTTTTCTTCAAATGTCCATCCATCCTACCTAGTAGATGAAGAAAATGAGGTGCGTTCAAAAATGTATATATATATTTGTCTGTTACCGCTCTAGCGGTCGCAATTTTTGTTTGATCGTTACCAAACTCGATATTTAGTCGTTTCATGTAAAAAGAAAGATCAAGTTCGTTAACGGCTGAAATCGGACCAGTGGGAGGGGGGGGGGTTAGAGGGGAGGATTTTTGAAAATTCGAAATATCTCCGTTACTATACGTCGGATCGAAAAATTGTACAGAATCAATCTTATTGAAAATTACATTTACTATAAATATTGATATATACATTTATTCTCTATCTTGAATATTAACCGAGATATTTGCATTTTTATGAAGTCTGTGGTCTGGTATAGTTCGGATTAGGTCGGCCGTTTCCGTAACTCCTCGGGTCAGGTGGAAGCTTCTTCTAACCTTACCTTACCTTCGTTACTTTGTGAGATTCATGCAAATACGTTCTGTTCATCCGCCGCCCCCCCTTCTTTAGTTCTTGGACTGCTAAAATTTGAGTTATTAAAATATAAATTATTCTTACAATTCAGAAGCCGTTTCAGTTGGGAATTTATTTTAATTAACTGAAAGCTTTCTCATTACCGTTTGTATTTAATCACGGTGGTTTTGTTTTCTCAGTGTGCAGATTTCTCTATTGAACGTCACATGGGAAATCTGCTTAGTTTACGCAGCCCCTTGCGTGACGGACTTCCTTCAGGTCAGTTTTTCTGAAAAGTATAAAGTATTGACTTGATTCAATTTTTATCCGGAACTCTTATAGTTTGGTATTATTCTTTTAAGCCCGTCCTTCGGATCCCCACTGAACCTAATGACAGTAAATGTATTTCCTTTATAAAAGTCTAGAAGCTGGATGGGAAGTGTATGGGTGACCTCCCCTTTAAAGAGACTAACCCTTGGCTATCTGTCCTTCAACCCCCCCCCCCACTAGATTTTATTGAGCTCTCCTTGGGGTCACGTACTCAGTTTTATGAGCCTCCCCTCTTACCCCCACTCTCACCCTCTCCATCAGAGGAGTAACTCACTTCAAAGTTAACTCTACGTAACTCTAATCGTACTACATACCAAGACTATACGTTGATATACTTTTAGCACACTTTTCTTAAGGGGAATCATCTATTGAAGTTGAACTCATAACACGGCTATCGAAACATTTCTTCAAATGTCCAACGGTCCAACCCAGGAAATGAAGAAAATGTGGTCCAATGAAAATTTTAAATATATATACGTCGGTTAATGTTCTAGCGTCGCAACTATTGTCCGAACGTTACCAAACTCGATATATAAACGTGTTATGTAAAAAGTCCGTCACGCAGGGGCTGCGTAAACTATGCAGATTCCCCACGTGAAGTTTTACAATAGAGAAATCTGCCTAATAACAACTGTAGTAGGAAGGTATCTTTAAACCTATTCACGTGGGACGAATAGTTACGGAAACGGCCGCCAGAGCACTCGGCGGAAAGTCCGGAACAGCCGAGTCCTGCCGACCATACACACAATACAAATGCAAATATCTCAGTTAATATTCAAGATACAGAATAAATGTATAAAACAATATTTATAGTACATTTAATTTGCAATAAGATTGATTCTATACAATTTTTCGATTCGACGCATAATAACGGAGATATTTTGATTTTCAAAAATGCCCCCTCTAAACCCCCCCCTCCCACTGGTCCGATTTCAGCCATTAACGAAGTTGATCTTCCTTTTTACATAAAACGATTAAATTACGAGTTTCACAACGATCAAACAAAAATTGCGACCGCTAGAGCGTTTACAGACAATATATATAATATATATATATATATATATATATATTTACTAGCTCAGATACCCGGCTTCGCCCGGGAATTGATTTGAGCCTGAATGGTGATGGTATTTTTTTGGCATGGCTTTAATTTGCACAATATTTTGACATTTACCCGTCCCAGTGTTTAGGGTTAATTCCCGCTGTTGGCATTTGTTAATAATAAAATTAATTTTTTATCTAAGTCTTCACTGTCCTCCAAATTGGCATATTTCCCGTAGACAAATAGACAATGAAATATCGCGAATTTTTATTTCAGGCCTCCCTTATAACCCCCACTCCCGTTCTAACCTAAAAATTTTAATATAGCTTATAATCATGGAAAAATTAATGCTAATTGACATACCGAGTTAATGTAAGTTCGGTTTACTCGTTAGCGCTCAATGAAATCGTTGACTCCCGCTTAATTTTATAGTGTATATCTCCTTTATAATTTGTTAAAAGACATAAATGAATATGAACAATGTTACTCTAAATAAAAAAATTAACAACTTTTGTTATGTTCATATTTGCGGAAAAACGAATAGAAAACGAAATACCGCTATTTTTAAATTCAGGCCTCCCTTACAACCCCCACTCCTGCCCGTTTCTTGAAATGTTGGTATGGCTTATTATAATGAAGGTGTTAGTGGTAATATACATACCGAGTTTTATTTAGTTCAGTTGAGTTGTTCGTGCCAAATAAAATTGCTCACTTCCGCTATAGGTTTTAGCGTATATCTCTTTTATAATACGTTATACGAAAAAAGTGTATATAACAAAAGTTACTCTAAATAACAAAATAAACAACTTTTGTTATGTTCATACTTGCCGAAAAACCAATAGGAAACGAAATATCGCAATTTTTAATTCCAGGTCTCCCTTACAACCCCCACTCCTGTTCATCTCCGAGAATTTTAATATAGCCTAAAGTCTAAGTTGGGTTATTTGTAATATACATACCAAGTTTCATAAAATTCGGTTCAGCTGTTTATGCGTGAAAAGGTAACAAACAAACATACAAGAAAGTAACAAAACACAGTTATGGTGTCTATGACATGTGAAACGAAATAGTATCGTGAAATTTTGCGAATAAATCAATGTACAGACAGAGGTTACAATTATATACATATCTATATATATATATATATATATATATATATATATATATATAATTTTGAATGGACATTTGAAGAAATTTGTCGAAACTCGCGTCATGAGTACGACCTCAATAGCTGATTTCCCTCAAGGGAAATCTGCTAAAATGAAGATCAAATCCGTTAACGGCTATAATCGGACCAATGGGATAGGAGGGAGGGTGGTCTAGAGGGTGAAATTGGAAAATTCTTAATATCTCCCTTATTATGCGTCGGGTCGAAAAATTTTATAAAACCAATCTTATTGCAAATGTTATGTTCTACAACTATTGTTATAAACATGTTTTCAATATATTTAATATAAACCGAGATATTTACGTATTTTAGTTTTCGGCCATCAGTAAACCCCCACTCCTACCCTGGTCATATTATACCTAAGCTCATATTAACTATAAGCTGTTATATCACCATTCCAAGGTTAAATAACAAATATGGTTTTCATTGAACTAATACTTTGTGAGATACATGCAAATACGTTGTGTGAAGACGCCAAGAGTTTATGTTCTTTTCAGGAAAATGTTTATTTAGTCGCTACCATACTAGATATTTAACCGTTTCAGTCAACAATATAGATCATATTTGCTATCGGCAGGAAATGAACCTGAATTAGGGTCCATTATTATGAGACGGATCGTAAAATGTTGAAGAACGATTCTTGTCAAACTATGCTCTAGAATGGTTGTTCTAGACACTTTTTGGTAACTCAAATAATGATCGAGTTATTCGTGAATTCTTGTTCTCCAGCGGATTTCCTTTATGGAAAATCTGTTATTGAGGTCGTGCTCGTGTAGCGATTTTCAAAACATTTTCTCAAATGACCATCGATCCTCCTCAGGAATTTACGGAAATGAGGTCCGTTCTGGTTTCGAGGGGGGTTTCAAAAATTTGAAGTATATCCCTTACTTTATTTCAGATCAAAAATTGTACGTAACAACCCATTACCGCATTACCCGTCGTTGTAGGTTGAAATATTGTAATTTCCCCGTGGAAATATAATTAAGGTGATTCCAAGTAAACCCTGCTCTAAGTTCCTTAACGTCAGCTAATTGACGGATGTTTGCCATTATTATAAGAATAGAAAAGGGCAAATGAATTAAAATCGAAAATCTAACAAAAATTATATTTACACATACGCAGACATATATATATATATATATATATATATATATATATATATATATATATATCTATATATATATAAAATTGTAACCTCTGTCTGTACATTGATTTTTTTCGCGAAATTTCACGATAACTTTTCGTTTCACATGTCATAGACACCATAACTGCATTTTGTTTCTTTCGTGTATGTTTGTTTGTTTGTTTGTTTGTTTGTTTGTTTGTTTGTTTGTTTGTTTGTTTGTTTGTTTGTTTGTTTGTTTGTTACCTTTTCACGCATAAACGGCTGAACCGAATTTTATGAAACTTGGTATGTATATTACTACTAACCCAACTTAGACTTTAGGCTATATTAAAATTCTCTGAGATAAACAGGAGTGGGGGTTATAAGGGAGGCCTGAAATTAAAAATAGCGATATTTCGTTTCCTATTGGTTTTTCGGCAAATATGAATATAACAAAAGTTGTTTATTTTGTTATTTAGAGTACCTTTTGTTATATACACTTTTTTCGTATACCGAATTATAAACGAGATATACGCTAAAACCTAAAGAGGAAGTCAACAATTTTATTTAGGACAAAAGACCCAACCAAAATAAGTAAAACTCGGTATTTGTATTAGCACTAACGCTTTCATTAAAACAAGCCATACCAACATTTCTAGGGACGGGCAGGAGTGGGGGTTATAAGGGAAGCCATAAATTAAAAATAGCGATATTTCGTTCCCTATTGGGTTTTCGGTAAATACAAACATAACAAAAGTTGTTTATTTTGTTATTTAGAGTAACTTTTAATATATAAACTTTTTTCGTATACCGAAGTATAAAGGCGTAATACACTAAAAATCATAACGGGAGTCGAACAATTTTATTTGGCACAAAAGACTCAACCGAAATAAGTAAAACTCGGTATTTGTATTAGCACTAACGCTTTCATTGAAACAATCCATACCAACATTTCTAGGGACGGGTAGGAGTGGGGGTTATGAGGAAGCCATAAATTAAATATAGCGATATTTCGTGTCCTATTGGGTTTTCGGCAAATATGAACATAACCAAAGTTGTTTATTTGGTTATTTAGAGTAACTTTTGTTATATACACTTTTTTCTTATACCGAATTATAAACGAGATATACGCTAAAACCTATAGCGGAAGTGAACAATTTTATTTGGGACAAAAGACCCAATTGACATAAATAAAACTCGGTATTTGTATTAGCAATAACGCTTTCATTATAAGAAGCCATACCAACATTTCTATGGACGGGCAGGAGTGGGGGTTATAAGGGAAGCCATAAATTAAAAATAGCGATATTTCGTTTCCTATTGGTTTTTCGGCAAATACAAACATAACAAAAGTTGTTTATTTTGATATTTAGAGAAGCTTTTGTTATATGCACTTTTGCCGTATACGGAAGTATAAAGGCGTTATACACTAAAAATTATAACGGGAGTCTAACAATTTTATTTGGCACAAAAAGACTCAACCGAACTAACTCAGTATTTGTTTAGCACTAAAGCCTTCCTTATAATAAGCCAGGCTATTTCTAGGGACGGGCAGGAGTGGTGGTTATAAGGGAGGCCTGAAATTAAAAATAATGATTTCTTATTGGGGTTTCGGCAAATATGCACATAACAAAAGTTGTTTATTTTGTAATTTAGAGAAATTGCCTCAACACTTCTTTTCAATAGGAACTACCAGGTACCTCGCCTGAAAAAATTAATTCAAATGTATGTTAATATTTTCTCCTTAATAATTCAAATCTATGCATAATGCACATGAAACGGGAAATATGACAATATGCAGGACAGTGAAGTCTTGCATAAAAAATTAATTTTATTATTAACAAATCCACAGAAACGACGGGTGTTAACCCTAAACACTGGGACGGGTAAATGTCAATATATTGTGCCTTGCCTAAAATATACCATCACCATTCAGCCTCAAATGAATTCCCGAGCGAAGCCGGGTATCTGAGCTAGTATATATATACACACATACATATAGACTTAAACAAAATAATATACACATACACTTTTGCTGGATTAAAGGACATTCGGCAATTTTGGGTAACGATCTCGTTGATTTATCTGCTAAATCAGCGTCAAAAGATACCAAAATTCCAGAATGCTACAACAAAATCACACTTAAAAACACAATTACTTACTGACACAATTAACACATGGCAACAGAAATGGAATACGACTATGAAAGGACAACATTTAAAGATATTTATTCCAGACATTAAAGAGTACTTAGGACAATTCTTATTTTAATCGTTTTGGCCTAACAGATCAACCAAACTGTTACTGCGACTTTACTACTGAACAGACATACAGACACTTGCACTATGACTGCAGACTACTAACGGACCAAAGAGAAGACTTTAAATCCCAATTAAAATACCAACAATAAAAATGGCCTGTTGAGGAAAAACTATTATTTTATAAACACAATAAACCATTAAAACAGTTTGCTGAAGAAATTTATGACTTCATGAATTATTTTAAACTAAAATACAGTTAAATTAATTAATTATTCATTTATTGAATCCAAAATTTGTTTTAGGTTTTCTTTTCTTTTTTTTTTCTTTTTTCTGTTGTAAATAATTTTATTGTGCAAATATTTTGTTATTATAGTTAAAAAAAATATGTTATATATCAAGCACACGTTATGTACTAATTATTGTACGGGACGTGTGGCTAATAAACTCCCTTCCTGTAGGGTTACTTCAGGAAGGAAATAAAAAAAAAAATAAAAATATACATATATATATATATATATATATATATATATATATACATACACGTATGTATTCTCCAGCGATGTGTGTGAGTGTTGCGGCAGACCATGACCTAACAAGATAGTCTTTCTTCTAGCGGCATCAGCAAGAACCATAAATTAAACCAGGGGAATAGCCAGCCTTACAGCTAGAAATGGGGCTTACCAAATATCTGTTTTTATGGATACTCTAGCTATTTCTTAGGGTCGTCATCACGATAGGACTCCCTTCATCACTGGCTTTAGTACAACTGGTCTGTCCTTATAAAACTTCATCGCATCTTTCATCTAGTCACTCGGATATAAACCCGAGAATTTTATTTATTTTTTTGCGTAGATGAAAAAAGAAGATTTAGATTTTTTACGCCCCAAAATGTCTCAAAGATTCCGATATATCACACTTTTACCGCTTGAAAAATATCTCATGAAATAGGGTGTGAGATGTTTTTAGAGCATTTTTGGAGATTTCCCTTTAGGTAAATCGGCTATGAAGATCGTACTCATTACGAAATTTTCGAAATTTTTCTTCAATTGCCCATCGATCCTACCTAGGAGATGACGAAAATGAGGTCCGTTCAGAATTTTATATATATATATATATATATATATATATATATATATATATATATATATATACTAGCTCAGATACCCGGCTTCGCCCGGGAATTGATTAGAGGCTGAATAGTGATGTTATTTTTTTGGCAAGGCTTTATTTTGCACACAATTTTGACCTTTACCCGTCCCAGTGTTTAGGGTTTATACCCGTTTTTGGCATTTGTTAATAATAAAATAATAATAAGGACAAAATATTAACGTAGGTTTGAATTAATTTTCAAATAGGAATGAATTGTTGAGCATATCACTATTTCTACACAAATTACTTGCTCCACACATTGTTCCTGGAGAAATGTATAAAATAAAAGTTAATCTACATTACAAAGTAAACAACTTTTGTTATGTGCATTTTTGTCGAAAAACAAATTTACAATGAAATATCGCGAATTTTTATTTCAGGCCTCCCTTATAACCACCACTCCCGTTCTAACCTAATCATTTTAATATAGCTTGTAATCATGGAAGACTTAATGCTAATTGACATACCGAGTTTTGTTAAGTTCGGTTCAATCGTTAGCGCCCAATAAAATAGTTGACTCCCATTTTAGTTTATAGTGTATATCTCGTTTATACTTTGTTAACTGACAAAAATAAATAACACAAAAGTTACTCTAAATAACAAAATAAACAACTTTTGTTATGTTTATATTTGGCGAAAAACGAATAGAAAACGAAATACCGCTATTTTAAATTCAGGCCTCCCTTACAACCCCCACTCCTGCCCGTCCCTAGAAATGTCGGTATAGCTTATTATAATGAAAGCGTTAGTGCTGATACACATACCGAGTTTTTTTCATTGGGTCTTTTGTCCCAAATAAACTTGTTCACTTCCGCTATAGGTTTTAGCGTATATCTCGTTTATAATTCAGTATAAGAAAAACGTGTATATAACAAAAGTTCATATTTGCCGAAAAACCAATAGGAAACGAAATATCGCTATTTTTAAGTTCAGGCTTTCCGTACAACCCCCACTCCTGTTCATTTCAGAGGATATTAATATAGCCTAAAGTCTAAGTTGGGTTAGGAGTAATATACATACCAAGTTTCATAAAATTCGATTAAGCCGTTTATGCGTGAAAAGGTAACCAACAAACAAACAAACACACACGAAAGAAACAAAATGCAGTTATGGTGTCTATGGCATGTGAAACGAAAAGTTATCCTGAAAATTCGCGAAAAAAATCAATGTACAGACAGAGGTTACAATTTTATATATTTATATATATATATATATATATATATATATATATTTGTCTGTTAAGCTCTAGCGGTCGCAATTGTTTGATCGTTATCAAACTCAGTCGCTTTATGTACAAATAGAAATCAAGTTCGTTAGCAGTTGAAATCGGACCAGGGAGTGGGGTTAGAAGGGGAGAACTTTGATAATTCGAAATATCTTCGTTACTATACGTCGGATCGAAAAATTCTATAAAACCATTCTTATTCCAATTTTTTTTATTTAAATTTATTATAAATACTGTTATATACTTTTATTCTCTATCTTAATTATTAACCGAGATATTTGCATTTTTCTGTTTTCAGCCTTCAGCAAACCCCCCCCCCCCACTCCTACTCATGTTACGTAAACAATACTCTGTTATGTAATAAATCACATTATTCAAACCTGAAATACAGAGTATTTTTTTCAAGGGCCATTAATATATTATATATACGCAAATACGTTCTGGCGACCGTCTTAATTTCATGGACTAATAAAATTTGATTTATTCAGGTAAACGTTATTCTGATTCATTATAAATTTCGTTACTAGTTAAATTAAATAATTTTCAATAAAATTAATATTATATTCTGATATATTTCAGTAATCAGTTTTTCATTCCGTTGAGAGGTTGGCAGACCTGTTTGTTTACATTTCAGACGCTTCCCGTAAGGAAAGTATTAAAATTTACCATAAGATTTCTTATTACCTTTTTTATTTATTCACTTAATATTGACGGTTGGGATGTGTTTCTAGTATGTGATATATTAATATAGTTTACACCCCCACGCGTAAATTTATATATATATATATATATATATATAAACTTGTAAAAGGCTCTACTTTGCACACTATTTTGACATTTACCCGTCCCAGTGTTTAGGATTTATACCCGTTGTCGGCATTTGTTAATAAGAAAATTAATTTTTTATGCAAGACTTCACTGTCGTCCATATTGTCATATTTCCCGTCTCCTGTGCATTATGCATAGATTTCAGTTATTAAGGACAAAATATTAACGTAGATTTCAATTAATTTTTCCTGGTGAGGTACCTGATAGTTCAAATTGGAATGAATTGTTGAGCATATCAATATTTCTACGCAAATTATTTGCTCCACATATTGTAGAAATGTATATAACAAAAGTTACTGTAAATAACAAAATAAACAACTTTTGTTATGTTCATATTTGCCGAAAAACCAATAGGAAACGAAATATCGCTATTTTTAATTTCAGGCTTCCCTTATAACCCCCACTCCTGTTTGTCTCAGAAGATATTAATATAGCCTAAAGTCTAAGTTGGGTTAGTAGTAATACACATACTAAGTTTCATAAAATTCCGTTCAGCCGTTTATGCGTGAAAAGGTAACAAACAAACAAATAAACAAACAGACACCAAAGAAACAAAATGCAGTTATGGTGTCTATGACATGTGAAACGAAAAGTTATCGTGAAATTTCGCGAAAATAATCAATGTACAGACAGAGGTTACAATTTTTTTATATGCATACATATATTAAATTGGGCGGGTATAAGTTTTTTTCACCTTTCAGAATATTCTAAGAACAATGGTATCATAATAGGAATCTCGTATGTCTAACCCATTGTTTGTTACTCAATCGTCCAGATCGGCTAGGAAGAATTTTATGTAATTTTCAGTAACATGGATTATAATTATTATGATAAATATATATTTAATCAAACAAAATATACCCGTCTCTTTCACAACAAACCAAAAATGTCCTTCTCGCTCAGTCATTCACTCGTTATACCAGTGAAAGTTGAAGTTGATTCTGATTGGACAAATATTGACGAACTCACGTTTGAATGGCTGTCACCGCCGATTGGTTTGAAATAAATATTGTTTCCCGACGAAACATAACGATTTCAATATGCTTCGTTTTCAATTTGAATTTGGCAAAGGTTATTGAGGCTGCCATCAGAAAATTGAAGGACATTGGATCTAGCTCCTTTGACTATCCAATTTTTGATCCTATTACGGTTACTAAGAGAGCTCTTATTTCGTTCTCCTTTTCTCTCCTTCATCCAATTTTATCTCTTCTTCCAATAGAGGCGGACATTATCAGATTTCCCTTTAAGGCAATCAGCTGCACGTGGCCGTACTTGTGGCATTTATAACATCCTTCCAACTCCCACCAATCCTTCCCACGCACAGACCAAACGCAGATATTGGCTAAACTAGACATATGATATACTCAGTTTATTCTGAAAATCATAAAAATTGCTCCGTTAATGATACACATCCCCATTACCATTTAAATATTAATAAAGGACATCATAATAATGATTACACAAAACGACAAAAATAAACTTTTTTTTTTCTTTCACAAGAACTAAAATAACATTTTCTAGAAGTATTTTTCCTGCTGAACTCAAATAGGACTTTAGTTTTTCTCCATCAGAATAGCTGGGGATCAGGTTAGCCATGTGAGTTAAAGCGTTGAACTTAATCTCACATGGAAAATCTAGAGTGGCGAGTTCAATTCCCACCTGGACATGGAATTTATTTATTGGCGGAATTCATTAAATAAAATCCGTAGCCCCACTCTGGCTAGAAAAGGGTGGTAACCTGTAGATAACCCGTCCCAATTAGCCTTAGTTAC
Source organism: Riptortus pedestris (assembly GCA_019009955.1). NCBI lineage: Eukaryota > Metazoa > Arthropoda > Insecta > Hemiptera > Alydidae > Riptortus > Riptortus pedestris. Next base: position 143,206,092 of record CM032232.1, read on the forward strand.
AAAAATTGAACGTTAATAAATAATTTGTGGCTCAGGTTAGCCATGTGTGTTAAAGCGTTGCCTTTAATCTTACATAGTAAACCTAGAGTGGCGAGTTCGATTCCCGCCTGGACAAAGGAATTTATTTAGTGATGGAATTCATTAAATAAAATCCTTAGTAACACCCTGGCTAGAAAAGGGTGGTAACCTGTAGATAACCCATCCCAATTAGCCCTAGTTACAAAACGTGGACGTTAATAAATAATTTATTTATATCTCCATCAGGCAGGATTTTTTTTATTTTTTATAATATTTGAAAAATCGATCTAACTCAAAATTATAACTACTCATTCTGACGTACCTAGAAAGGGGTAGGTAGTGATTTTCGGGCATATTTTGCATCTGGAACGTCTCTCTTGTTGGTCCAACAGTAGTCAGTCCTTGAAATCACTATGGTGGCTCCGATAACTAACTATTATTACTTCTTTATTGAGGTTCCCTTTGAGCCTGGAAGTAAAACCTTCAGCTTGCTGTTGAGACAGATTTAAATCCCAAATCAGGCGCTTAAGGCTTTTCTGAATGGGAAAGTATAATTCTGATGAACAGGTATTGGCTTCATATGAGGATCATTTTTATTGTCATCTGAACCATTTTCAGTTTCAGTTAGGACAGATTCAGAGTTATCACCTAAGGTGATCAGTATCTGTATATACTGCTACAGGGAACAGTTCAATGTGTAAGACAAGTCTTATTGCAGCTTAGAAATTCGGATACTTAACTGTATGTTTTCTTTTAGATGTGATTCCTTTAATATTTGTCTAACAAAAATAACCATCACTTAGATGATGACATATGATTCTTCGGTCCCAAATCATGGGAATTGCAAATGGCATTCGATGTGAACCATTTTTCCACCCAGTCAGCAATCTAACACAAGAAACACAGCATGTTTTGAGGCCCAGATCTAATCAAAATCAAGTCTGATTAAAGGTGATTTAGATAAGAAGACAAAATTTCTTTAATAGTGATTATTGTTTAATATGCCTAATAATCGTTATTATAAAAAACTCCATTTTTTTAATTAATACTATGACTAATGAGCATAAGCTATACTAATATAAATATTAAAAACTAATTTTTTAGTTATGTTGTGTTTCATGCAAAACGAAATATCAAGATTATTGTAACCTGAAATCGGATAAGGAACAGGTTTAGAGTGGGCGAATTTCGTACATAAAATACCTCCATTATTATACGTCGTATCGAAAACAATTATAGAACCAATCTTATTGCAAATAAAATCTCCCATAAATATTGCTACATACATTTATTCTCTATCTTTCTTATTAACCGAGATATTTGCATTTTTTTAGTTTTCGGTCTTCAGTAAACCCCTCTTATATTAGCAATAAACTGTTAGCTCCTGAATCACTTTATTCCAAGCGTAAATAACAAATATTATTTTCATTGGTCGATTAATATTTCAGAAACATACTAATTAAGGTTGTCAATTAACATTTATTTCATCTACACCATACTCGATATTTAACTGTTTCATTCAACGATAAAGATCATTTAAGTTAACTACTGAAATCGGGGGGTGAGGGGATGGGAGGGGGGTTTAAATGGAGGATTTGGATTATTTAAAATATCTCCTGTATTATGAGTCGCAACATGTTATAGAAGCAATCTTCTTAAGCTATTGATGCTCTATGACTGCTGTTCTATACATTTCTTCGTTACTCGAATTAATTTATTTTTCTGTAATCGTTGAATAATGGTAACATTACTAAACTGAAATGAGTGAAGAAAGTGAAACATTTTGCAATAGAGTGAAGAAAGTAATCACTTTCTTCACAAGTGAAGAAAGTGATTTGCCTTCTTAATTAGTAATAAGTATAGATTAACAAATAATTTGGAGTTGGAAATTAAATGCTTTTAAATGTTTCTTAACATTGTAAGAATTTATTTTAAAATTTAAATATAATAATAATTACCTTCCTTGTTTATAACCTGCACTTGTTTATAACTGCACTACTTCACAATCATCACTAGTTGTTTTATAACTATGCTTATAACCTTTCACAACCATGCTTATAACCTACCAACAACAGACCATAATCTTCACAACATCCTAATTTTGTTCATATTCTGGTTAGATCTGATCATGTATTACACGATTACAGAAAAAATTTAATATTACACTCGTGACGAAACTAGAATTTACAACTCTCGTGAAATTACCACACTGCTTCGCTCGTGTGGGTAAATGTTTCACTCGAGTTGTAAAATGATCTACTTTCGTCACTTGTATAATAAATAACTATTCTTGTTTTCAGCCTTCAGTAATCGCGCACAACCCCTTCCACTCGTCGGATTTTTACACAGAAATAGAGAAAATTTGGTTGAGAGTAGCTCACAAATGTGTTATAAAAATCTTGGAAAATCTGCTTAGTTGACGAAGCTTCTGCGTGATGGATTTTTTTACTCACCATCAATTAATTCTGATCGCTAATTCCATTTAAAGGAGAGGTTTTCAATTTCTAAACTTCCGAGCGAAAATATATATATATATTCAAAGCTCCATTATTCCCCAGAAATAGAATACAAAAAAAACCTAACCTCACCGGAAAAAAAGAACAGCTGATTATTAACCTCCATTAGACAGAGAGGTTGACTAGCGATTATCGTTGAAATTAAAAGCGGACTCAATTCCCTCTCTTTATCCTATTAAGCATTTATCCCAGCCGGGAGTTCAATTTCCTCCCTTGGCCCATATCAAACCCGGCTCGATGGGGGAATTAATCAATTAAAATGACAATTACCTGAGTGGCCCGATAAGAAAGAGCATTTAATCCCCTTTTTATTTTATTTCAATTCGGAATATCCTTGAGCCAAGGAGAATGACAAATTTGAGCTAAGTCCTCGGGATGGGATTGCCATTTAAGTCGAATTGAACAGATTAATCCTTTTCCGTTTTTATAGTTAATTTGTTAGCCGATTTCCTTCGAGGAAAATCGGCTATTGCGGATGTACTCGTGATTTCTTTAACACAGGGCATGCGCAAATTAAGCAGGTTTCCCCAAATACCGCTAAGGCACTGCAGTGATCTCATATATTTTCTATTTCTAATAAAAACTCCGTCTAGCACGGACTGCATAAACTAAATAGAGTTCCCACGCACTGGTATAACGGACTACTGAGCGCATCTCACCACGAATTCTATATTTCTATGAAAAAAAAAAAAAAAAAAAAAAAAAAGATGAGAAGGGGGAAGGGAAGAACTGACGGCTGAATCAAGAAAGTACGTATACCCCGCTTCGTAGAGTTACGAAAAAGTCTACAGAACAACAATTGTAGAACATCAATAGTTTAACAAGATTTGTTCTGTAATATTTTTCAAGCCGACTTATAAATAATGGAAATATTTTGAATTGTTGACAGCTACAGTGGTCGCAGTAGTTAGGTTTAGTTAGTTTAGTTTAGATTTTAATTTTATATTCGGCGTCTTCCTTCCTTCGCTCACAGCTACCGCCTTGGGCCTGTGACCCGCTTGCGGTGTATTACTGTTAGGTTAGGTTTATACTTTTATCTTTAGTCTTTCTTCTCTTCTTTCTTAACTCCTCTCCTACTATCCCTACCCTGTCTTCTTTCGCTTTCTCCTATCCTCACAACCCACCCGGTACTTCCCGTTGCCGGGTAACCCACAATCAAGTTCTATTTTACACCCATACCACCAACTCACACCAACCCCTTAAAATAGAACAACAGAGTGTTCAGTAGAAGGGGAACTGTCGGGACAACCATGGCAGGTCACTCTGTCTCCCAACCCTCATCTAATTCCCTACAGGACGTCGGGTTCGTAACGGTAACTCGGACTGCAGGGGAGATTTAGAGGAGGAGGATTTTGAAAATTCGAAATTTTTCCGTTATTATAAGTTTGATCGAAACGGTTCATAAAACATAACATACTGTAAATTTAATTGTCTATAGATGTTGTAGTGTACATATTTTCTCTAAGAATAATATTAGTTTTAGTTTTCAGCATTCAGTAACTCATCGTCCAGCTCCTCCTTATGTTCTATTAACAATGTTATTATTATTTTATTTTTTATTAAGAATATTACAGTCTGCATTTAAATGCATTTGGTAATGTGATATGTACAATACAATCATTCTCAATCACTCTCAACAGAAGCACAGAAGCTACACCCCTTGACCACAATGAGAGGAGCAGCACCTCCCTGCCTGGCAAGGAAGTCAACAGCTAAGGAGGAATGGCACTTGATAAGAAAATAGCCACTGCTATCACTTCACTTTACACTTCTATAGGAGATCTCTGGGCCATTGTCTCTTGTCGAGGGGAATATGGATGAGTGGTACTGGAAAGGGCTAGGATTAGGATGATTGGATAGCCTCCTGTGGAATTTTCTGAATCTTAAGGGAATTAGGTCCTTTACAAATGGGATATTAAGATCTTTATGGAGGGTGTGGTTGGTGATATAATATGGAGCATCTACTATGGTGCGCAGGACTTTGGATTGGAAGGTCTGGATGCGTCTGATGTTCGAAGGTTTTGCTGTAGCCCACACTTCTATTCCGTATGTCCATATTGGTTATTAACAATAAACTGTTATATCAAGAACTACTTTATTCTAAGCTTAAATAACAAATATTGGTTTCAATAGACCTTTATTATGCGATATATATGCAAATGCGTTGCTTGATGACAACAAGATACTTTACGTTCTTATCTTGAAAATATTAATTTGATCATCTGTACCATACTCGATATTCAACAGTTTCAGACAACTCCAAAGATCATATTTCTTATAGGGTGGTTCTAATTTTTAGTAAATCAAATTTTAAGGGAGCTATTCATATTAGCAGATTTCCCTTAAGGTCGTACTCATGACAAGATTTTCGAAGAATGTCCTCAAATGTCCATCGATCCTACCCAGGAGATGACGAAAATGAGGTCCTCAAAACTATATATATATATATATATATATATATATATATATATATATATATATATATATATGTCTGTTAATACTCTAGCTTTCGCAATTTTTGTTTAATCGTCACCAAACTCGCTATTTAATCGTTTTATGTAAAAAGGAAGTTCGTTAATGGCTGAAATCGGACCAGTGGGAGGTGGGGTTTAGAGGGGGGATTTTCGAAATTTCTCCGTTATTATGCATCGGATCGAAAAATTGTATAGAACCTATCTTATTGCAAATTAAATTTACTATAAATATTGTTATATACATTTATTCTATATCTTGAATATTAACATTTGAGATATTTGCATTTTTCTGTTTTCAGCTTCTGAGATGAGATCGGCTAACTTCGAGTCTAGTCGTGAGTTTCCGTCAAGAGCTAGTTCGGGCCGTTCCCGTAACTGTTTGACTCTCTATTCTGAAATTTCTTTATTCTAAAACTTCACGTGGGATATCTGCTTAGTTTACGCAGCTCCTGCGTGACGGACTTTTTTATATTTATCAGTCTTGAATAAACCCTCTTTCCTACTCATCGGATGTTTGCATAGAAATATAGAATATATGGTGAGATGAGATCACTAATGTGTCACACTAGCACGTGAGAAATTGGTTTATTTTACACAGCCCCTGCTTGACAGATATTTAATAGTTATAATATGCAAAAAATTACAATAAAAAAAATGTAAATTTATTTTTAATGAAAGAATATTTTAAAATAGACATTCGGGTCATGCGAGTTTTACTCCTACAAATGATATATTTTCTCTCTTTTCAATAATATTGTGAAATTCTAATCAGTATAATAATTTGGTGTCCAATTATTGTGTATTTAGAGGAACAGATATATATATATATATATATTCTTATCACTAAAATTCTAAATATTACCCCCTCCCCTTTCCCTTGTGGAATCGCAATAATCTTGCAGTGAATTGGGCCTGAGCATTTGTATCTGATCCATGAATAGAGTTAATTAAAACCCCAATTAACGGCTATATGTATTAATTTACTGAAATCAGATTCCAATGTTCTCTCCAATGATTTATTCATTTCGATTTTCCCTTGAGACGGCGTTATTAACATTTCATTCATCTTACTAGTTATTAATGTTCAAAGGGGATTATTGTCAAAACCAAACTGGAGTGTATTCAATTCAGTGACCGATATTGGTTGATTGAATTTTGTAAATTATTCTCATTCAAGGAGGAATTATATGAAGCTTGATGAGGAGAGTCGTAAATAACATAATAACCAGAAAGTTAATATTCATGGATGACTATTACTTGTAATTAACTAAATGAGATTGAATGTATAATTGCAATATGCATGTAGCCATGCAAGTCTGTAAATGGTAAGCGTTTAACAATTTCTGATCTATCTACACCATTCCTGAAACATCTTATCCCGTTGTATGCATGAGTGTAAAGGGTAAGCATTGGAGGTACTTGATGCCTTATTCCATCCTGACACTATCCTATCCCGTTATACGTATGACTACAATGAGTAATCCTTGTAGAATCCTTGATCTATTATTCCATCCTGTGACAATCTTATCCCGTTGTATGCATGAGTGTAAAGGGTAAGCATTGGAGGTACTTGGTCTCTTCTTCCATCCTGACACTATCCTATCCCCGTTGTACGTATGACTGCAATGGGTAATCCTTGTAGAATCCTTGATCTATTATTCCATTCTGTAACAATCTTATACCCATGTATACACGAGTGTAAAGGGTAAGCATTGGAGGTACTTGATGCCTTCTTCCATCCTGACACTATCCTATCCCGTTATACGTATGACTACAATGAGTAATCCTTGTAGAATCCTTGATCTATTATTCCATCCTGTAACAATCTTATCCCGTTGTATGCATGAGTGTAAAGGGTAAGCATTGGAGGTACTTGATGCCTTCTTCCATCCTGACACTATCCTATCCCCATTGTACGTATGACTGCAATGGGTAATCCTTGTAGAATCCTTGATCTGTTATTCCATCCAGTAACTATCCTATCCCGTTGTATGCATGAGTGTAAAGGGGTAAGCATTGGAGGTACTTGATCTCTTCTTCCATCCTGACACTATCCTATCCCCATTGTACGTATGACTGCAATGGGTAATCCTTGTAGAATCCTTGATCTGTTATTCCATCCTGTAACAATCTTATCCCGTTGTATGCATGAGTGTAAAGGGGTAAGCATTGGAGGTACTTGATCTCTTCTTCCATCCTGACACTATCCTATCCCCATTGTACGTATGACTGCAATGGGTAATCCTTGTAGAATCCTTGATCTGTTATTCCATCCTGTAACAATCTTATCCCGTTGTATGCATGAGTGTAAAGGGTAAGCATTGGAGGTACTTGATGCCTTCTTCCATCCTGACACTATCCTATCCCGTTATACGTATGACTACAATGAGTAATCCTTGTAGAATCCTTGATCTGTTATTCCATCCAGTAACAATCTTATCCCGTTGTATGCGTGAGTGTAAAGGGTAAGCATTGGAGACACTTGATCTCTTCTTCCATCCTGACACTATCCTATCCCGTTATACGTATGACTACAAAGAGTAATCCTTGTAGAATCCTTGATCTGTTATTCCATCCTGTGACAATCTTACCCCTTGTCTGATCCATGAATAGAGTTAATTAAAACCCCAATTAACGGCTATATGTATTAATTTACTGAAATCAGATTCCAATGTTCTCTCCAATGATTTATTCATTTTGATTTTGCCTTGAGTCGGTGTTATTAACATTTCATTCATCTTACTAGTTATTAATGTTCAAAGGGGATTATTGTCAAAACCAAACTGGAGTGTATTCAATTCAGTGACCGATATTGGTAGATTGAATTTTGTAAATTATTCTCATTCAAGGAGGAATTATATGAAGCTTGATGAGGAGAGTCGTAAATAACATAATAACCAGAAAGTTAATATTCATGGATGACTATTACTTGTAATTAACTAAATGAGATGGAATGTATAATTGCAATATGCATGTAGCCATGCAAGTCTGTAAATGGTAAGCGTTTAACAATTTCTGATCTATCTACACCATTCCTGAAACATCTTATCCCGTTGTATGCATGAGTGTAAAGGGTAAGCATTGGAGGTACTTGATGCCTTATTCCATCCTGACACTATCCTATCCCGTTATACGTATGACTACAATGAGTAATCCTTGTAGAATCCTTGATCTATTATTCCATCCTGTAACAATCTTATCCCGTTGTATGCATGAGTGTAAAGGGTAAGCATTGGAGGTACTTGATCTCTTCTTCCATCCTGACACTATCCTATCCCGTTGTACGTATGACGTCAATGGTTTATCCTTGTAAAATCATCCGCAATCTCGGAGTACATTTTGACACACGAATTACATGGCGGCATCAAATCCGCATTGAATTGCAACAAGCTCACACACGACTTGCACAAATATTTCCTTTAATGAACTAAAATACACCACTGAAACTGACTTGCGCAACACTACTTTACAAAACACTCATACTCCCAATATTAACATACGCGTGCCCAGTCTGGCTGGGCAACGTACACAAAAAGAGGCTCCAGTCCTTCCAGAGCAAAGTACTTCGAATAGCGGCGAATGCTCCCTGGTTTGTTAGGAACAGCCAAATCCACAGGGAATTGGAGGTTGCTCCTATTTCATTTCACATTCAACAACTTGTGAGGAAATATCATGCCTGCCTTCCCATGTCAAGTGGAGCCACCCATTAAAATTTAGGTGCAATGTCTGAAGGACGACTGCGTCCAAGGAAGTACCAAAATATCTTAATTTTGTAACAAGTATTGTATAATAACACTTTGTGTATAAAACTTATGTATTGGTCCAAATTAATTTTCTTTCTCCCTTCTCTCTTGTAAAATCCTTGATCCCTCATTCCGTCATATAATTATCCCATTCCGTTTTTTTTTTCTACTCATAAGTATAAATGCATGAGTATAAAGGGTAAATCTTGCCGAACCCTTGACCACTTTTTTCATTCTGTAACTATAGTTTCCCGGTGTGTGCATTAGTATACAGGGTAATCCTGAAGAACACTTGATATGTTATTTCATTTTATAAATACTCTATCCCGTTGTATGCATGAGTATAAAGCGTAAGCGTTGAAGGACCCTGGATATGTTATTCCATCCAGTAACTATCCTATCCCGTTGTATGCATAAGTATAAAGAGTAAGCCTTGTAGAACCCCTGATCCATAATTCCATCCTGTAACTATCCTAACCCGATGTATGCATGAGTATAAAGAGTAAGCCTTGTAGAACCCCTGATCCATAATTCCATCCTGTAACTATCCTAACCCGATGTATGCATGAGTATAAAGAGTAAGCCTTGTAGAACCCCTGATCCATAATTCCATCCAGTAACTATCCTATCCCGTTGAATGCATGAGTATAAAGGGTAAGCATTGAAGGCCCATTGATATGTTATTCCATCCAGTAACTATCCTATCCCGTTGTATGCTCGAGTCTTAAGAGTGAGCATTGAAGGCCCATTGATATGTTATTCCATCCAGTAACTATCCTATCCCGTTGTATGCTCGAGTCTAAAGAGTAAGCATTGAAGGCCCATTGAGCCTATTATTCCATCCTGTATCCTGTAACTATCCTAACCCTATGTATGCATGAGTATAAAGAGTAAGCATTGTAGGACCCTTCATATATTATTCCATTCTGAATCAATCCTAACCCGATGTATGCATGACTTTAAAGAGTAAGCCTTGTAGAACCCTTGATCCATTATTCCATCCTGTAACTATCCTAACCCGATGTATGCATGAGTATAAAGAGTAAGCCTTGTAGAACCCTTGGCCTATTATTCCATCCTGTAACTATCCTGCCTACTCGTATATATGAGTATTATATACTATGAGATATACAATATATGATTTATTCTACTCTATTCCTCAATTATCCTATCCAGTTGTGCCCAAACACAGTTCCACACTTATATAGAAGGCACTCCCACAAATTTACCGGAACTTCATTTTCGTAGTATACCAGGTAGGATCGAACCTATGATCAACCTTCGGAAAATATTTGGTGTATTGGGTACCATTCTTAACTTACTATAAGCGAATAGCCTCATAAACGATGAATAAATTAATAAAATTTACTGAGAACGACTGAACCTTGTAGACACTTTTGGAATTTGTGTGTTAAATTTTGAATACGGAATGTGAGGGGGGGGAGGACTCGCACACACTGCCGCAAGGATTTTGCAGATGAGAGAAGGAAGGTTGGTAGGATTGGGGCAGAGACGGTGACAAACGACAGGCTGACCAACGTGACACAAAGAACAAGCAGATGCGATGGAATGGGAATAATTAATTCTAAAGCGTGTCCCCGATGACAAATGAGCCCCACCACTGTCACCTAGATACCAGCATTTCTATCTCCAACAGCTACGCCACTGCTCCAAACTACTCAAAGCTAGCCCTGTTTTAATTTAAGAGTTTATCTGGAATTCTCCGTCGGTTGGAATTCATTCCAACGGAGCTGAATGAAATGCTGGTGGCTTTTACCGGGGCATCTTCAGCCCAGTCTTCCGCCCATTGCTCTCATATATGCATATTGTTATTAAGAAATCAATAATTAGCATTTACATCTCATATTAAATAATAATTCTTAACTCAAATATTAAAGGATTTATTACTTATTTCTGCTTTCCTATCTTAATAAAACCCCCTTCTATTTTACATATGGTTTTTCCGTCACTCTGGGGCTGCGTAAACTAAGCAGATTTCCCAACTGCTGGTATAACACACTTGTGATCATATCTCACCACGTCTTCTCTATTTATATACCAGAAAACCGATGAGCAGAAGGGGGAGGGGGTTGCTGAAGGCAAAAAACACGAGAGTACGAATAACTCGCTATATACTCGAGTAACCAAAAGTCCGTCACGCAGGGGCTGCGTAAAGTAAGCAGATCTCTCACGTATAGTTATACAATAGAGAAATCTCCATGCGAGAGCCGATCAGTTACGGAAACGGCCGAACTAGCTTTTGGCGGGAACCATAGCTCGTCCGTTACATAATAAAAATGCAAATATCTCGGTTAATATTCAAGATAGAGAATAAATGATATATGAAGTTTTGAACGGAGCTAAGTTTCGTCCTCCTGGATAGGATCGATGGACATTTGAGGAAGTTTTTTTTGAAAATGCGTCAAGAGTACAACCTCCATAGCTGATTTCCCTTAAGGGATATCTGCTAAAAAATGCATAGGCTAATTCTGGAAAATCAAGAGTTTAACAAGATTGGCTCTATAAAATTTTATGTTTCGACTCCTAAAGATGAAGATATTTTAAATTTTCTAATTCCATTCTCTCTAAACCACCACTATTTCAGGTCCAATTTTAGCCAATAACAAATATGATCTTTAGTCTTTACTGAAACGACTAAATATCGAGTATGGTATAGATCAAACAAACATTTTGGAGTGAAGAACGAAAAATCTTAATTAATATTTGAGACGATCAGAATAATAGTGGCCTAACCCCAAAAAGTAAGATTTATGTAAAACCAAGTTGGTTAGGCCACTATATATTTTTCAAAGACCGCCAAAACTGTTAGTTAAAAAACAAACTGCTGCTGCTATCTAGTGAAAAAACTTAGAAGGTGGTTTAGGCCACTAATATTTCATAGAACACATTATTCAGCAACAGATGCTATGGTAACTCAAATAAGCAAAATTTGAGGGTTGGGCCACTATAATACTGAGCGCCTCATTTGGTATTAACCTTGGAATAAAGTGGTTCATGATATAAGAGATTATTATAAGTACGACATGAGTAGGACTGGGGGTTACTTATTAGCAGATTTCCCTTAAGGGAAATCAGCTATTGAGGTTGTACTCATGACGGAATTTTCGAAATTTTTCATCAAATGTCCATCGATCCTACCTAGTAGATGACGAAAATGAGGTCCGTTCAAAACTGTATATATATATATATATATATATATATATATATATATATATATATATATATCTATCTATATATTTGTCTGTTACCGCTCTAGCGGCCGCAATTTTTGTTTGATCGTTACCAAACTCGATATTTAGTCATTTTATGTAAAAAGAAAGACTAAGTTCGTTAACGGCTGAAATCGGACCAGTGGGAGGGGGAGTTTAGAGGGGAGGATTTTCGAAAATTCAAAATATCTCCGTTACTATACGTCGGATCGAAAAATTGTACAGAATCAATCTTATTGCACATTAAATGTACTATAAATATTGTTATATACATTTATTCTCTATCTTGAATATTAACCGAGATATTTGCATTTTTATTAAATCTGGACGAGTGACTCCCGCCAAAAGCCTAGTTCGGCCGTTTCCTTAACTGCTCGGCTCTCATGAAATTTCTCTATTGTATAACTTCACGTGGGAAATCTGCTTAGTTTACGCAGCCCCTGCGTGACGGGCTTTTTTACATATGTTTTCTCATTTTTGAATCTTAATAGAGAAATCTCTGATCCAAGCTTCCTAATATTAATTATTTTTTCAACTGATCATTAATAGATGAGATACACGAAAATTCGTGTCATTGATTAAGATTATAAAATATGGTTCTTGCTTAGAAAATGTTTATTTGATCTTTACCATTCTCGATATTTAACCGTTCCATTAAGCAATAATCGAACCAGGAAAGGAGTTTAATTCGGCGGGGGGATTCTAAAATTCAAAACATCTCCGTCACAATATTTATTCTATTCATTTTCTCGTTACTCAAACATTGAGCGAGCTATTTGTACAGGGTGCGGCACAGAAACTTGCTGATTTAAAAGGTTAATAAAAACAAAGATATTAGAGATAACGTTTGAATCCGTTTTACATATTATCTTACATTCTCTGAATTTATTTATTACACTTTTTTAAAAATGACATTGAACAAGTGACGGCCTCCATTGTCAATACACTGAGCTATGCGTTTCTTGAAGTTCTGATGAACTCTTTCGAGCATATCAATTGGTATGTCGGCGATGGCTTTCCGAATGTTGTTCTTTAGATGAACTAGGGTCCGTGGGCGATCATTGTAGACAAAGGATTTGAGGTAACCCCATAAGAAAAAATCGCATGGAGTCAAATCAGGCGAGCGCGCAGGCCAAGGAAGATCGCCTCTCAAGGAGATCAGTCGATTGGGGAAGTTCTCCCTCAAAAGTTCAATTGAACATCGCGCTGTGTGAGCCATGGCTCCATCTTGTTGAAACCACACATCACCAATGTTCATTTCTTGCAGTTTAGGGAGAAAAAATGTTGTAATCATCTCCCTGTAGCGAACTGCATTCACTGAAACTGTGCGTTCGTTTTCTTCAAAAAAGTAAGGACCAATTATCCCTACTCTTGATATTGCACACCACACAGTTACGCGTTCAGAATGGAGTGGCTTCTGATGAAGTTGACGTGGGTTGTTAGCACTCCAATAACGCATGTTTTGTTTGTTCACACAGCCAGAAATGTGTAATTAAGCCTTATCACTGAAAAACACGAGCGTGTCGTGAGGCAGGTTTTCACCGAGTGCTTCACATGCATTTCGGCGGGCATTAAAATCGGTTTCATTCAGCGCCTGCGTTACAGCCATTTTATACGGATGGAAATTAAGGTCTTGGTGTAGAATTCGTCTCACAGTGCGGTCAGATAACCCCAGAGCAGCTGCGTGTTTCCGCGCCGAACGCCGAGGAGATCGGACGAATGACTCTCTCACTCTTTCAATATTTTCTGGAGTTCTGGCCGTCTGATGACCTCCTGAACCGGTTTTTGCTACACTTCCACTCTCTCTGAATGTGTTCACCCACGAAACAATTGATTGCCGTCCAGGCACCGGACCTGTAGGGTGAATATTAAACTGAGTACGGAAGGCACGTTGAGTGGCGATAATGGAACAACCATTAGAAAAGTAAGGTTCGCAGGCAAACGCATGTTGCTGCTTCGTCCAATGCATGATGGCGACTGAAGAGGAAAGAAACAAAACATCAAGACTTCCCCTCTCCAATGACATTGGACTCGCCTATGTCCCCCCCCCACTCCTCATGACTAGGCGATCGTTACAAATCAACAAGTTTCTGTGCCGCAACCTGTATTTTCTTGTTTTCACCAGCCAATTCAGACAGAGTATATGTGGTGAGAATAGATCAGTAGTGTGACCTAACATCACGCTTTGTGCCGAACTCTGCTTAGTTTACACAGGCTGCGTTACGGAGTTTAAAGGAAAACAAATTAAAATGTTTTAATAGATAAATCAGAGAATTTGGTCCAATCCCTCTGCGCTATATTCAACTCTGGAGTAATCTATAACTGTTGTGTTGTAATAATAGTCAACTCTTAATATATCCCCTGATGAGCTATGGACTTGCTGCTGACCGTAGGAGTCCTGATCTGAATTTGATGTGGAATTTCATTAGAGTCAGGATGGTTTACAAGGGAATTAGGGTTCCTGTCTAGGCGGGAATGGCATCCCTATCAGCTGGGCTAAGGATACCATTTCGCGGGCTAAATTTCCCGCCCGAAATAGAGATTCTGAGCTCTAGTTATCTAATTAGTCCCGTCCATCATGAAGGCAGTGAGCGCCCTTCTGAAGGATATTAATTATGGGATTTCTCTACGTATTCGCTTATGAAGGATGTTATCCTTTAAAAGCTGGATTAGTCTAGTTAGTGCAGTTTGAATAAAAGATAGGACCATCAAGAAGATGGCCATCAGCTGCTTCCTAACGACTCTGCCAAATGACCTTCCTTCTAATTCAGGATATTAACCTCCATTCTAACCTATATAGGTTGTTAGTTAATCCAATGCCCGCTTAATTAATTACCAGGAACAATTACCTATTTCCATAGCCACTCGATGGTGGAAGGCCAACCAAAAAAAAAAAAAAAAACTTCAACTGACTAAATTAAAACGGTTTTGTATTATTTTTTCAAAGAATTTTTTTTTCGAAATAAAGTGGGAATAATAAACAGTACTTTGTATTTACCGACTTTTCAGTCAAGATTTTTATTGGCTGCACAGTGTCATGTTTGCTAAGGTGCTACAGGTGTATTTTCAATTTACTTTACTGTGTTTGTTTATTTTTTTGTCATCAACTCATTTAATTATTAACACTGTTCTCTTTGATGTATAAATCGTGATATCAGCTCCTAAATAAAATAACGCCAGAAAATGAAACTGGAGAGTCAATATCTCAAACAATACACGTATTGAAGTAATTCATTACATGTTTCATTGCTGGCCCTGCTTTATGAAGGCACACTTTTACACGATGTATATTATACACATCTACATATAACATGTAACATATTTGCTGTGGAAGCAACGCATTGTTTTTAGCAGATTTCTCCTAAGGGAAATCAATTATTGAGGTCGTACTCACGACGTGATTTTTGGAGAATTTCCTCCCTCAATTGTCCATCGACAATACCAAGGAGATGATGAAATTGAGGTCAGTTCAAATCTGGAAGCATCTGCTAACACTCTAGATTAACCCTTCACAGGCAAGGCTGGGTCGCTGGTGACCCAGAGGGTGTTTAAAATGTTATAAGGGGGGAAATAGGGGAAGGAGGAGTGGGGGTTTGCAAGAAACCCTCCTTCTGAGTATTGCTCCTGACATCTAGGAGGGAAGCTGAGTGGTCTTGACTATAATATTAAGCCTGTTTCTTCCTGTACTCTAGTAACCTCGATCCTGGGTCACATATGACCCGCCTTGCTTTTCATGCACTTATATTAATCAATATTTTTCTGTAAAATTTATGGTTTTTTAAATTTATTGAACTGACTGCTCAACTGTTCAACACAACTGAAAAGTTTCTGTAACAGAATGGCATCTGAAAATGTTTTATTTAGGACTGCTGAGGAAATTCTACAAGAGCTTGAGCGACAACGGGCAGAAGAACCTGATGATGATTTCCAGGATTCAGCCAGTGAAGATGAAAATCCAGAGTTGGTAAATGATGACTGCGTCAATGATGAGTTTCATCCACTTCCTGAGGATGATTTTGATGAGGAAATGTTCCAAGTTACTCATGATGAGTGAAATTTCTTCTTAGGTAAGGACTTGGAAACAATATGGATAGACAAACCTTTACGGTATCCCTTTTCGAGAACACCCTCTCGGAATTTGTTGAAATTCCCAATGACCAAGAATAGTGCAGGAACTACCCGCGGAGAGTAGGAATGTCTTTTCTTATTATTTTCACATGAAATGATAGAGAAAATTACTACTTTCACTAATGAGGAAATCGCAATCAGGGCCAAAAAAATTTGCCTCCAAACAGTGGTACATTGGAGAAACCAATACATTAGAAACAACAGCATTACTTGGCTTGCTCTTGAGAGGAGGCACATTACACAACCTCACCATGGACGACTTATTTTGCTGTAATGGATGATCCTTTTTCCTTACATTAATAAAAATGAATTCATTTATCTTTCACATGTTGAATGAATAGACTCGTGTATATCGTTAAGTACAATAAACTTTATAAACTGTGTTTTCCTTTATTTAATTTTATTTTTAAGTACCTCCTAGGATATGTAATATGAAAGAACACTGCTATAAATATGATGGGGTCTCCCATGACCCAGCTTGCCTGCACTGTAATTATCATACACCTTGCCTGTGAAGGGTGAATTCCCTTGATCGTTACTAAACACGGCATTTAAACGTTTTATATAAAAATAAAGACGAGGTTTGTTATTGGCTGCAATCCGACCAGTAGAAGGGGGGGGGGAGGAATTATGAAAATTCTTAATATCTCCGTCATTATCTGTCAGATCGGGCTAGGGAGTTTATTTAATGAGATCATCACTAAGTAAATCCCCAATTGCCCAGATGGGAATCGTGCTCACAACTCTAGATTTACTAAAACAGATTAAGACCAACGCCTTAACTCTCATGGCTAAGACGATAAACCATAATTTCAAATAGAACAGTAGTTTAAGATCATAATACTATCCTTGTAGTGGTTGTGTCGCAAATCTTTTCAAACAATTTCTACTCAAGTCAAAAGTAAATTAGCCAAATATTGAGAATGCCACGAACAATCGATTCCGTAGGAAGCTGAGAACCTTCATTCGCGATATCTCCAACTATCTTCTCGGGATAGTTTCCTTTTCGTCACGAACACTTCAAGGTTCACACTCTTTCCACAAATAATTCGTCCATTGTAAATTGAAATTTTCCGGAAAAAAAACTTGACGTAAAGGACCTATGTAAGTGGGCAAAATACACAGCTGACATTATCTTCATTTGTCCTGAATAAAATAGTTATTTATTATACAAGTGACGAAAGTAGATCATTTTACAACTCGAGTGAAACGTTTACCCACACGAGCGAAGCGAGTGTAGTAATTTCACGAGAGTTGTAAATTCTACTTTCGTCACGAGTGTAATATTAAATTTTTTCTGTAATCGTGTAATACATGATCAGATCTAACCAGAATATGAACAAAATTAGGATGTTGTGAAGATTATGGTATGTTGTTGGTAGGTTATAAGCATGGTTGTGAAAGGTTATAAGCATAGTTATAAAGCAACTAGTGATGATTTTGAAGTAGTGCAGTTATAAACAAGTGCAGGTTATAAACAAGGAAGGTAATTATTATTATATTTTAATTTTAAAATATATTGATTATTTCCACCAATAATTCATTCACATTTCAATTTATTTTGTTAAAATAAATTCTTACAATGTTTACAATGAAACATTTAAAAGCATTTAATTTCCAACTTCAAATTATTTTTTAATTTATACTTATTACTAATTAAGAAGGCAATTCACTTTCTTCACTTGTGAAAGAAAGTGATTACTTTCTTCACTCTATTGCAAAATGTTTCACTTTCTTCACTCATTTCATTTTAGTAATGTTACCATTATTCAACGATTACAGAAAAAAGTCATTTACCAGATTTCCTTTAGGGGAAATCAGCTATTGAAGTTGCACTTTGCTATTTTCGAAAATTTGTATATAACTTCCATCAATCTTAACCACGAGATGACGGCATGAAAATGAGGGCATTAACCCATTAGTGCCCAATCGATAGATTTTATTTTTTTTTTTATTTTTTACTATTGTTTTACTTTATAGACAATGGGAAAAATAATTTAAAAAATTTATGGTAAGGGAAGTGCTGAATATCAGGCTGCAGCTAAAGATGCTCGTGGGCACTTGGTGCACTCGATTGGAACTACCTGCATTTATTGCCTCATTAAAAAGCATTTTAGGATTTTCATTAAAACAATATAATTTTTAAAACACTTTTATTGTATAAGAAACTCAAATAATACAATGTAATAATTTTCAGATGTTTTTGGAACAAAACTAAGGTGAAACAAATACTCTATCTAATAATAAAACAATACTTTATCTAATAATAAAACAATCAAATATATATATATATATATATATATATATATATATATATATATATATATATATATATATATATATATATTCTGTCTAATAGTAAATCAATGAAATATGTATAAAAAAATAATAAATCACATAAAAAAAATATATAAATAAATAACCTGAAACAAATACTCTATCTAATAATATAAACAAATACTCTATCTAATAATAACAACAAATACTCTACCTAATAATAAAACAATCAAATATGGATAAATAAATTATAAATCACATAAAGAAATATATAAACAAATAACCGAAGGAGGTAAAATATAACAAATTGCATATATACTTTTTTTGCCCATTCTTCTACTCATGATAAGGGGCAAAACACTCAGGGTGAAGTGAAACGCTGCATTTTCTGCAGAGGTATAAGGTTCTTCTCTTGCATTGGACACATAGTTTATTTTTGGAAATACCTTTTATAATCAAATGATCTGTCCTATCTTTTCGAATACTGTCAAGAGCTGTATACGATTTTTTAAAACCTCGCCCAGTTCTCGGTGTCCCAAAATGTTTCAACAAATATATTACGACCTCTCGTCGAAAATCTAAGTACGGAATATTGCGACCTAGCCTTCGCTGCAATAGCCAGCCTTGCACACAGCTTACATCAACTGCCCAGCCAAAAAATGGCCACCACCATTTCTTAGTTCTTATTGTAGTCCGATACATTGATACAAACTGATCATTTAGATCAACTCCCCCCATGTTCAGAGAAGGAAATCTTCTAAAATAGGAAACGTTATTTCGGGACAAGCTCCCCCCTCCCCTTCACTCCCCCCTTCCCCTCATTGCCTCACTTTGTTGTTCCAAAGTTGAGCGTGCCGAGTATTGGACTAGCCCTATCTGGCGTCAAGTTGACGAACCACCAGCGTCGAGAGAACAGTGAATAGCTGGTGGTATTTACTCAGGAGAAGGGACACCCCTCCCCCCTCATTCAAATCAGCTGCAAACTTCGCTCAAAGACAAGGTCAGTTAAGCCCTCCAGAGCCGGCAGCAAACAGTCAGACGGTTGAACCAATAATACAACTTATTATAAGCTCAACTCATTGTTCAGTCACCAGCCTTAGGCGGCGTTTCAATAGGCATTCAATCAGAAAGATTCGTCAATCACAATTCCATCAATTATGAATACCAGAACGCAGTTCATTTAATAAAAAAAAAAAAAAACCCACAAAAATAATTATAGGAGCAGAAAGAGAAAGCAAAATTAGTATGTCATATAAGGGGTGCTAAGCTGATTTACTCACATTAGTAATGTCAAAGCACTATATATTATCTGTTTCTAACTCAAACTCCGATTATTAATTAGTATTGAGGGCTGAAAAAAAATACTGATAATTCGCTTAACATTTGACTTTATTATTATTATTATTTATTAACGTCTACTTTTTGCAACTTAGGCTAATCGGGACGGGTTATCTACAGGTTACCACCCTTTTCTAGCCAGGGTGGGATTTTAGGACGTTATTTAATGAATTTCGTCACTAAATAATTTCCTTTGCCCAGGCGAGAATCGAACTCGCCACTCTAGGTTTGCCTATGTGAGATTAAGGTCAACGCTTTAGCTCAAATGGCTAACCTGAGCCCCCATTTGACTTTAGAGAAGATGCATAGAACAATAATTGTATACCATCAATAGTTAACAAGATCGTGCCATAAACTTTTTCGAAAACTCCATCGATCCTACCTAGGATATTATGAAAATGGGGTCCATTCAAAACTATATAGGTATGTTTGTCTGTTAACGCTCTAGCGGTCGTAATTTTTGTTTGATCGTTACCAAACTCGATATATATACGTTTTAGGCCAAGTTTGTTAAAGGCAGAAATCAGACAAGGGGAGGGGGTTAAAAAAATCAAAATATCCCTGTAATCGGAAAATGATATTAAATCAATCTTATTTTAAATGAAATGTTCTTGTGCCCATGTTTTCCCTTTATTGAATATTAACCGATATTCCCTTTATTGAATATTAAACGATATTTTCATATTTCAGCTTTTGGTCATCAGTAAACCACCATTCCTACTCATGTAATATTAAATATAACATCTTATGTCATGAACCAGTTCATTCCTTGATTAACTAACAAAATATTTGTTTCATTGAACTTTTCATATGTGAGGTTCATGCACGGAAGTTGTTGAAATCAGGCTACGGCAATAGGCAGTTGAAGCTGTAAAAGATGATAGTTCCCACAACCAAAGCACCAACAAAGAATTTACGAAGGGTTCACCAACACTCGACTCTTGACTCAAAATTTAAATATATAAAAATTTATTTATAATTAAAATCCACTAATAGTAAATATAAATCAAAAGTCCGTCACGCAGGGTAAACTAAGCAGATTTCCCACGTGAAGTTTTACAATAGAGAAATCTGCCGAATAACAACTGTAGTAGTAAGAAACCTCTAAACCTAAAACATTATTTAGGGCGTAATTAGCCAGTAGTTTCTAGCCCCAAAAAACAGTTAACAAACCTCTAAACCTATTCATGAGGGACGAATAGTTATGGAAACGGCCGCCAGAGCTCTCGGCGGAAAGTCCGAACATAGCCTACTGGTGACCACACGCAGAATACAAATGCAAATATCACCGT
Source organism: Riptortus pedestris (assembly GCA_019009955.1). NCBI lineage: Eukaryota > Metazoa > Arthropoda > Insecta > Hemiptera > Alydidae > Riptortus > Riptortus pedestris. The sequence goes on from CM032232.1 coordinate 143,227,108, forward strand.
TAATATTCAATTATACAGAATAAATGTATAGAACAATACTTATAGTAAATTTAATTTGCAATAAGATTTATTCTATACAATTTTTCGATACGACGCATAATAACAGACATATTTTGAATTTTCAAAATTCCCCCTCTAAACAACCCCTCCCACTGGTCCGATTTCAGCCATTAACGAACTTGACCTTCCCTTTTTACATAAAACGATTAAATTCCGAGTTTGGTAACGATCAAACAAAAATTGCGACCACTAGAGCGTTAACAGACAAATATATATATATATAATTTTGAACGGACCTCATTTTCGTCATCTCCTGGGTAGGATCGATGGACATTTGAAGAAATTTTTCAAAACTCGCATCATGAGTACGACCTCAATAGCTGATTTCCCTTAAGGGACTATCAATAAATAGTCGTTACTATTTGTCTGTTACCGCTCTAGCGGTCGCAATTTTTGATTTATCGTTACCAATCTTGATATATATTCGTTTTATACAAATAGAAAGACAAAGTTCGTTAATGGCTGAAATCGGACAAGGGGGAGGGGGGGGAGTTTAAAGGGGGAAAATTTCGAAAATTCTTAATATCTCCACTATTATGCGGCGGATCGAAAAATTGTATTGAACCAATCGTATTGCAAAGGTAATTTTCTATAAATGTTGTAATGTACATTTTTTCACTATTTATTAGTTTTCGGTCTTCAGTAAAGCCCCACTCCTACTCATCTCATATTTTCAATATTCTATTATGTTATGAAGCACTTTATTTGAAGCTGAAATACCAAATATTGTTCTCACTGAACTTTTAAGTTTTGAGACAAATGCAAATACGTGGCGCAGGTGGAAAACGGGCTTAGTTAACGCAACCCCTGCGTGACGGATTTTTTTGATTTATACCATACTCAATGTCACATTAAACACAACATTATAGATAGATGTTGACGTTATTTGTCTATTGTCAACATTATAGATTGTAAGCGAGGTATTTTTTACTTTCGTGAATTCTGCTTCGGGAACACCATCCCCCTCCCCCCCACCCACACTTTCTACCCATCGATTTTTTACATATAATGAGAGAATATGTAGTGAGATATGATCATAAGTGTGTTATTGCAGCAGGTGAGAAATCTACCCCTGTGTGTTGGACTTTTATTTTATTGTTTAGGTAGTCACTAAATAAAGTAATATTGCCCAGGCGGGAATCGAACTCGCCAATCTTGGTTTACCTTGTGAAATATAGGCCAATACTTTAACTCCCAGGGGATTATGCATATAACCATTTTACCATCTTATCATAGCATATAAGTATCATGGAAAGCTGAAGCTCAGTTTCCCAGCACACTTCAAAAAAACGTTCTCCATTGCAAAAAATAAAAATCCTATCCGATATGAAAAAATAAGATTAATGACGGCCGTGGAGCAGCTTTTCGTAGAATCCTGATTCATTAAAATTTTAATGCGTGGAGTAGAGAGAAAAAGTAATGAAGCTGGTAATGAACAAAAACCAGGCTAACTAATGTACTTTCATTTCCCTTTTAATAACGTTCTTTTTCTTTTTTAATTATTATTATAATAGTATGTCTTATTTCTTTTATGCAAAGGAATTAATTCCTTTAATTACTTTAGGGTAATGTTTATAATATCAATCAATATTGCTATTAAGCGCTAGGAGTAGCCATGCTTGTTGAGAGGTTTGTATTAATATACTTGGATTATATTAAGCCATGGGTTCGATTCCCGTGCATAGGTAATTTTTTCAGTAACTGACTCACTTAATAAAACCCTTAGCTCAAATCTGGCTAAAAGCGAAGGAAACCATTAGATATCCGGTCTCGATTAAATAGATGCATAATGTGGACATTTATTTTATATATATCGAAATGTAGTTATTATAAAGAGATATTTTGAATTATCTAATTTCCCCACTCTAACCCCACTATATATATGGGGAGGGTTTTTTTTTTTTTTTAAATAAATTCGAAAAATGTTAGTATTGATGTTAATGTTGTTATGCTTTTTATAATCTGCAATTGTTGTCCTATATTTTTTTTTCTAAATCAAGCATTAAGCAAGTTCCCTTAAGGAAAATCAGCTATTAAGGTCGTACTAATGACACGGTTTTCGAAAACGTCCTTCAAATATCCATCGATCCTACCAAGGATATCACGAAAATGAGGCTCGTTGAAAGTTTTATATATATATATATATATATATATATATATATATATATATATATATATATATTTGTCGGTTAATGCTCTAGCGGTTGCAATTTTTGTTTGAGCATTACCAAACTCGATATTTAAACGTAAAAGGAAAGATCACGTTCGTTAATGGCTGAAATCGGAACAGTGGAGGGAGGTTATAGATGGGGGATCTCCCAAAAGTCGAATTATTTCCGTTCCAGTACGTCGGATTGAAAAATTGTATATAAACAAGCTTATTGAAAATTAAATTTACTACACGAATAAAATACGACTTACTTACTGAAGGTATCCCATACATACCCATAATACTCCAACATTTACATGACATTAACATATACTCACAAATATATAATTATTACACTATAAAAACCTTTCTAATCATTCTTAAATTAAATATTTTAAATTCCAGCTAAACTGTTTTACTGTATGTTTATGATTGTGTATGTGCGCGCGTGTGTGTGTGTGTGTGTGTGTGTGTTTACGCGTGTGTGTGTGTGTGTGTGTGTGTGTGTGTGTGTGCGCGCGTGCGTGTGAGTCTGTGTGTGTGCGTGCATGTTTGTATGTGTGATAAAGAAAGTGAGAGCATATGATTGTAAATATTTTAGATGTTAGAAATCTTCATTTTATTGTACATACTAATTTATATTTATTTGATTTTAGTTTAGTTTTTATCCATTGAAATTATATAATTGTTTACGTAATTTTATTAGTCTTTATAGTTTTTAATTATTTAGTTTCCTTACAAGATTTTTTTTGTTTTTGAACTTAATGTTTTGTTTTTTTGTTTATTTATTGGTTTGTGTTTATTGTTGTTTTTCGCTGTTTTTTATTTTATTGCGTTCTATTATTTAGTTTGAGTTTTATTTAGTTGCGTACCGTTATTTAGTTGTGTTTTGTTATATTGTTACGTTCTGTTATTTAGTCGAGTTTTATTTAGTTGCGTTCCGTTATTTAGTTGTGTTTTGTTATATTGTTGCGTTCTGTTATTTAGTAGAGTTTTGTTATTTGCTTGCTTTCTTATTTTGCATTATTTTATTTTTTCTTGTTTCTATTTTCATTTTTGTATTTTGTTTATATAAATTGTTTTTCTTGCTTTTTTATGAGCAATATCGCCTCGCTGTGAATGCTCCAAAATAAATAAATGTACTATACATATTTTTATATACATTTATTCTCGATGTTTAATATTAACCGAGATATTTGCATTTTTCAGTTTTGAGCCTTTAGGTAACTCCCACTCCTACTCATGTCATATTAACAATGAGCTGTTATATTATGAAGCACTTTATATAAAGCCTAAATAACAAATATTGTTCTCAATGAACTTTCACTTTGTGAGATATATGCAAATACGTTTTGTTGACCTCCCCCCTTTCTGTTGTTCAGTGATTGAGATAAAACTGATTCATTAAAAATTACAGCACTAGGTTTAGTAAATTGTTTTCAATATAATTAATATGTTTTAATCTGATATATTTCATTAATCGTTAGTCTTTCCGGTCTATATATTCAGAACTACAAGATTGTCTAGATTGTTTGTTTATAATTCAGGCAATTTTCGTTGAAGAGATTATTAACTTTCGTTGTAAATTGATTGAAAGATTTCTCATTACCGTTTGTATTAATTCAATTAACATACACGGTAGCGTTACCTGTATGTATATTTATCTATCGTAAACATTCGTGTGGTGTCTAACAATCTGCTTAGTTTATGCAGCACCTGCTTGACGGACTTTTTTGTATATGCAAATGAAGTATATGTGTTTGAGATGCAATCACAAGTGTGTTATACCAGCGCGTGGGAAATCTGCTTAATACACGTAGCCCCTGCGTGACGGGCTTTTGATCATTAACTTATTCAGTATTGAGTTTTGAATATAGAAAATCGTAACTATCCGCCAAAAGCTAACACTCTTGAGTGTCTGCTGCCCAATACATTTGAATTGGATGATGATTTGGAGGAATATTACAAGGTAGAATACGATCTAAATAAATTATGTCACTTAATGGAAATTCGGCAAAAGCAAAGATATAACTCGTGTTTTTCTGTTCAACATTTGGTACAGACCTGCTCCTCGTAACAAAGTTTGTACGATTTGGTAAAGCATGCTTAAAACGCTAACGGAGTCTAGAGACTTTGTGCATTATTCAAACTTATTTCTGGAAGAAACTTTGCCCTGCTCCAGATCTAAAGGAGCGTGTAGCCCGGATCCCCTGGGCATTAGGGTAATGGGAAGGCAGACTTTTAGCGAGGGACTTAATTATTTATCAGGGAAGGGTTTAGGTCTCTTCCCGGAAACACATCCTTCCTAAGGGAGCTGAGGATTTACACATCAAAGGCTAAATCGGCCATAAAATATACAAACCCAATACCCTTTAGTTTCGGAAGTTGTAAGCCGTGAAAAAGGATGAACTCTGCTTTGGGATGTGTTCCACGTTATATGTGGACGACGTTTTAATCGCTGGTGGAAATGTCCGCAATTGGACTATGGAAAGGATTGGAAGTGAAATATGGATTAAAATAAGTATGAAGATTGGTTGTGTGGGTGGGGGTGGGTACTTAAATCAGTGGCAGAGCGTTCGATTTCAGATAACCTATGTCTAACAAGAAAAGTCCGTTAATACGTTGTGAGCGGGACCCCAAATTCAAATTTCATGCTAATGGCGAAAAAAAAAAAAAAAATGTTTTGTTTTCTTCATATTTTATTTCATTGAGAGATTTTATTTATCGGAAAAATAGAAAAAATAAAAATCTGGCTATTATTTTCTGAGAAAAAAAATTTAAAGTGAATTAATTTAAAATGCTTACGTGAAATCTAAGAAACCCAAAACTCAAACTTTTTTGTATTGAAAAAATTGTAAGCTCAAGGCGCACCTCTGTAATGAATTCCATGAAGAAACGAAGTAGAAGCTAACTAGTGGGGGCTAGTAATAGGGCTCCAAGATGAGTAAAAGTGCGTAGGAAGGTTGCCCGCCGGTGAGCAATGCGCCTTACTATTTGCCCGCCGGCGGGCACCTTAGCACTCAACGTGTTAAGGGGGCTGCGTAAACTAAACAGATTTTCAGCTTGAAGTTTTACAATAGAGAAATCTGCAAACTAGTAACAGGAGTAGTAACGAGTCTCTAAACCAATTTCACGAAAGCCGAACTGTTACGGAAACGGCCGAACTAGCTTTCGGGGGATACTC
>CM032232.1:143237500-143345000 GCA_019009955.1 Riptortus pedestris
GTTCAAAATGTTATATACATATTTATCTGTTAACGCTCGAGAGAACGCAATTTTTGTTAGATCAAGTTCGTTAATGGTTGAAATCGGACCAATGAGAGGGGAATCCAGAGAGGAGAATTTCGAAAACCCATTAATAAAAAAGTCCGTCAAGCAGGGGCTACGTAAACTAAGCAAATTTCCCACGTGCTTGTATGATCCACTTGTGTCCACATCTCACCACTTATTCCCTACTTCTATGTAAAAAAAACCAGGGAGTAGAAGGGGGAGGGAAATCGGCCAAATGCCGAGTGTGGTATAGATCACATAAACATTCTTGAGTTAGAAAATATAATCTTTACTGATGACATCACATCGAACATATTTCCTCATATCTCACACTGTAAAAGTTCAATGAATACAATGTTTGGTATTTAAACTTCGAATAAATTGGTGAATGATTGACCCGCTTAATGTTAATATGACATGACATTAGGAATGGGAGTTTACTTAATGTCTGAGAACCAAATAAATCTAAGTAACTCGGTTAATATTCATGAAAGGGAAAATATGAATACAACATTTATAGCTAATCAAATTTTTAATAACATTGGTTCTATACAAGTTTGCGTCAGTCGTGCCGCCTTGTTACGTATCCTGGAGGAGCGGGGAGTACAGAAGGAGTACATTGAGTACGTCCGTGCAGTTTACGAGGATGCTACGTCGCTGAATTGTATGACGGGGGAGGAAGTTGCGGAGATGCACGAGGCCAGAAGAGGCCGATGGGGTGAACCTTGGCTCCAATTATGTTTAACATGGTTATGGACAACGTACTGGCTGGCCTTCCAGCTGATGTGGGATTTCCTATGGGTGGGGTTCGTTGTGAGGTGGTGGCGTATGCGAATGATTTGGTTTTGCTCGCGTCCTCTGTTCCTGGCCTGAGGTGTTTGTTGAGAGTCGTGGCTGAAGGATTGGGTGATTTTGGGTTGGAGCTTAATCCGGCTAAGTCACGCACCCTGACTGTTGCACTGGAGTCTGTGAGGAAGGTGGTCTGGATGGAAACAGAGGTCCGTTATTTGGTCGGTGACGCCGTCATCCAGCCCGTTGGTCTTGAGGATTCCTGGGATTATTTGGGGGTTAGGTTCTCTCACTCGGGTGTGGTGCGTGACCATGTCGATGTAGGGCCTGGGCTTGAGAGGATATTCAGGGCTCCTCTCAAACCACAGGAGAAGATGGAGCTCCTCATAACGTTTTTTCTTCCGGAGAGTTTTCATAGGGGCACATTTGGCGTCACCTATCAGTACACATTGAAGGCCATCGATGTGGCAGTGAGGTCTGATGTTCGGAGATGGCTGAGGCTACATCACGATACTCCGTGTTTCTTTTTCCATGCTCCGATGAGATTCGGTGGTCTCGGGATCCCTCGGTTTGAGACATTGTTGCCGTACTTTAGAGCAAGGCGCTTCTAAGGGGTGGATGATGCTCTCGAAAACTTTGGGCTTGGCGATGACGTCCGAGACTCGTTGGGCTATGACTTTCCGTTGCTTGGGGAATAACCTCCACATCCAAGGGGCCGGGAGATTGAAAACCTCTATTCCTTCCTTGAAAAACCTCTATTCCTCCCTGCTCAAGAAAGACGAAGAAAGTGGAAAATCCACAAAGCAAACTGGGAATTCTTCCAGCAATTGGCCGAAATAGGTGGACCTTTACCAGATAATCCAGAAGAAGCTTGTGAAATCGTCACCAAAACCATTTACAGCGCGGCCTGCCAAGCCATACCCAAATCAAGTCAAAATCCCAAACATCGCCCTACCCCTTGGTTCAACGACGAATGTAAACAAGCAATTCGAAACCGACGAAAAGCTTACAGTTTACACGAAGCATGACTCAAGCAAACTTAATTGACTACAAAAGGAAAAAAGCGTTCTGTAGATGGGTTATTAATAAAAGCAAAAAAGAGTCATGGAAAAACTATGTTTCAAAAATAACCCAAAACACACCAGCAGTTGAAGTTTGGAGAAAAATCCGAGCAATAAGTTGGAAAAACAAATTCCAACCCATCTTTATCAACATTCAAAATAAACTCTGCTTAGAAAAATCTAAGATTGCAGAAGAGTTTTCAAAGTTCTTCAGCCTAGAAGACTTCCAGTTTGATCAAGAATTCTTACGATACAAAGAAGAGAAAGAAAAGCAAACTCTAGACTTCTCTGACGAAAGCAATGAAACTGCAGACTACAATCGACCATTCACATTGATTGAACTCAGATCTGCACTGAACTGCACAAAAGGAAAATCTCCAGGACCTGATGAAATAACGTATGATATGATTAAAGCCCTGTCTGACAAGATGCTGACAAACCTCCTATGCTTGTACAACATAATTTGGAGAAATGGAACTTTGCCTTCTGCTTGGAGAAAATCTATAATCGTACCCATCCCCAAGGCAGGAAAATCTAGCCAGGCTGCTACTAACTATCGGCCTGTATCTCTCACAAATTGTTTATGCAAGATTCTTGAACGCATGATTAACAGACGCCTCACGTGGACACTAGAGCATTTAAGTCTACTAAATAACTGGCAGTGTGGGTTCCGGAAAAAGCGGTCTACAATAGATCACCTGGCCAGATTAGAAGCGGAAATTCTAAATGCATTTGCTAACAAACAGCACGCAATTGGAATATTTTTTGATATTCATAAAGCATTTGACACAGCATGGCGCTTTTATATCTTAAATCAACTACATCAATGGGGCTATAGAGGCAACATGCCCATACTCATCCAGGAATTCCTAAAGGAAAGGTATTTCCAAGTGGCAGTTGGAAACACACTGTCCAAAGAAAGAACAAGGAAATCAGGTGTCCCACAGGGAAGTATTTTGAGTACAAATCTCTTATTGATTGCAGTGAACGAAATGTCTTACCAACAATGTAAAAGGCTTCCTGTTCGTTGATGACTTTGCCATTATTTGCCGATCGCAAAGCTTGGCATATATCAAAAGACAACTACAAGCTGTGACTCTTAGATTAATAGAATGGTCAAAAAAAACAGGTTTCTGTTTCCCCCCGAAAAAAACGAAGTGCATAATATTCTCAAGGCGCAGAAATTTAAATGATTTACCACATCTCTATCTTAAGAACACCCTAATAGAATATGTCAACCATGCTAAATTCTTAGGTATGTCTCTCGACAGCAAACTGACATGGAATGTACATATAGACAAACTCAAAAAACGCGCATCTGAAAGGCTTAAAATTCTTAAAGTACTTTCTAACACATCATGGGGAGCAGATAGGAATACCATGCTAACAATATACAAAGCTCTGGTATTGTCTAAATTGGACTATGGCAGTTTTGTATACGGCTCAGCAAACTTCAATAAATTATGCAAACTAGATGTAATTCATAATGCTGGGCTACGTTTATCCATAGGAGCCTTCCGCTCTAGCCCAGCAATAAGCTTGTGTGCTGAAACCGGAATCCCACCATTGACATTCAGAAGGCAAAAACTGGCAGCTAAATACTTATCCAAACTAGTGACACAGAGAGGTCACCCGACATTTCAGAGTATATTCCACCCTCTCTACTCACGGCTATACGACCAAAACCCCACAACACCAAAACCTATTGGAATTAGGCTGAATAACATAACAGACAAACTATTACAAAACTCAAACAGTCTTGATGAATTCGACCCAACTCCACCTTGGACAATTCAAGAAATATCTATAGATACAGGAATCACCAAACTCATAAACAAATCGTCTCAAGAGATCAACTATTGGAAAATAAAAGGAAGCTTTCATTAATAAAATAGAAAAATATCACCACCAAAAGATACTATACCCTGATGGTTAGAAACTTAACGAGTCTTCCTCCTGCGCCTACTACGAAGAAAATGCCTGTCAAAAATTCAAACTCAACAAATTAACCAGCATCTATTCCGCCGAACTATTCGCAATTAAATTCGCTCTATATCACTGCATTTGCAACCACTCAACTCAAGAAAAATTCCTGATTTGCACTGACTCGTTGAGTGCCCTATTGAGTATCAAAGATGTATTCACAAACAACCCAATAGTAAAAAAAATACAAAATCAAATACAAATGCTCCGAGAACTAAAAAGGGCCGTCTACTTCATGTGGATTCCAAGCCACGTGGGAATAGATGGAAACGAAAAAAGCAGATTTAGCAGCCAGAGAAGCCCACCAACTCGTCTCTATCACCCCAACAACAATTACATCTGCAGAACTCTACCAACCACTCAAAGAAGAAATTAATAAAAACTGGCAACACATGTGGAATGAAACCCAGAACAATAAATTAAAAACTATTAAAACCACCATCCGTCCATGGAAATATTCGACAAGAGACAACAGAAGAGATGAGGTTGTATTAGGAAGACTCCGAATTGGGCACACACGACTTACGCATGGCTATCTTATGACAAAAGGTCAACCCCCGATTTGTGAGAAATGTAACACAGAACTGACTATATATCACATATTAATGCAATGCCATAAGTATACAGATATTAGAAACAAATACAATATTTCCAATAGTATAGAAGTGGCCCTTGGAGATGACCCGAAAGAACTCGATAAATTGTTTAATTTTGTAAAAAACACGAGTTTATACAAAGAAATTTAAAGTGCAATTGCTCGTATCCTCGTTTATATTGTTAAAATGGCGATATGGATGAGGATTCCAAAATGTGAATTATAAATATTACAGGGCGATGATAACCTGGTAGTTTTTCGCCCTTAAACCCTATACAACAACAACAACAAGTATTCTAGAATTAAGACGACTACGACTAACTAGGACACGAAAATAAATAAATAATGATAAATTGTAATGTTTATCAAATGAGACATGGCCGTGTAACGCGAGAAGCAAAAAGTGTAGTCCTTTTTGCCTCGTCAAATGCCATTAATTTGCCGAAACTGAGGAAGGACGAAAAGAGAATTAGAGGACTTGAAGTGTCTGAGGATTTAAAACGCAATTATTTCAAGTTGTTTGAAGAGAGCTGAGCTCCAACTGAATTTCTCAGCGAGCCCGGCCATCGTGTCTCCTCCTCTCTAATAATTCCTCATTTAATGACCGGGCGAAAATAACTTTCTTTATATTTACTAAACAATTAGTTACCTTTGTTGCTAATTGACAGAGTAAAGCGGAGGGTCTAGTTTTAAATTGATCGTTTGACATTTCTTCTGCCTTTCCGATTCATGATTTCCACGGAACGATTTTCCACCGAGATTTCAAGTAGGTCGTCTTCTTACTCAGACTAAGTAAACTTCTGTTTCTTTCAATTCTTAAAATAGCACTAAAATGGAAGTGAACTACCATTATTCGATCCAACTTATTAGATCAATTTCTTCAAATTTTCACTGATCGTATTTAATTAAAAATTGGGTCCCTTCAAATTTAAATTCATGTATATATATGTGTGTGTGTGTGTGTGTGTGTGTGTGTGTTGTGTGTGTGTGCGTGCGTGCGTGTGTGTAGCTGCTTTGTGACATCGTTTCCCATGTTTACCAACATGATTAACCCTTTGCTCACTTTCCTGCCTTAACAAAGTCTGGCTATCAGAGTCGAGAACCAGAGAGTTCTGTCGGCATTTACACTTTTTTTTTTTTATTTTATTGCTTAAACATGAATGTAAGGCCCATTCCAATATACATTTAACATTTCAAAACGAAATTCGTATGAGTTCATTAGGTTTGAGCGGGGAGATGTAGTTCAATCAGCATTAGTAGGCACACTTCAGAAGCATACAGTTATATCTGGAAAATCAGCTGAGAAAGTATTTTTTTCTGTAATCGTTGAATAATGGTAACATTACTAAACTGAAATGAGTGAAGAAAATGGAACATTTTGCAATAGAGTGAAGAAAGTAATCACTTTCTACACAAGTGAAGAAAGTGAATTGCCTTCTTAACTAGTAATAAGTATAAATTAAAAAATAATTTGAAGTTGGAAATTAAATGCTTTTAAATGTTCCTTAACATTGTAAGAATTTATTTTAATAAAATAAATTGAAATTTGAATGAATTATTGGTGGAAATAATCAATATATTTTTAAAATTTAAATATAATAATAATTACCTTCCTTGTTTATAACCTGCACTTGTTTATAACTGCACAACTTCACAATCATCACTAGTTATTACATAACTATGATTATAACCTTTCACAACCATGCTTATAACCTACCAACAACATAATCTTCACAACATCCTAATTTTGTTCATATTCTTGTTAGATCTGATCAGGGTAAACGCTTCACTCGAGTTGTAAAATGATCTACTTTCGTCACTTGTATAATAAATAACTATTATTGCTGCAGTTGAGCTTACTTTGTTATATTTCACTTCTAGATGTCAACATTGGAGAAAAGTAGATGAACCAGGATTCAAGAAAAGTGAAGTATTAAATTATTACTTAAGAATCTACTGGAAAACCCTACTTTCTATAGCTTGAAAAGGACAAAATGCATTAATTCATTAGTTAAAATACAAAGACATCATTTTTTCCCAGCCCACAATTGGGATAGCGAGAGAAGGAGCGTTTCTAAGTTGAAACTAACAAATGTAAATGTTTAACAATCTTTTTCCTTTATGTCCTCCCAAAGATCTTTCGGGTGTTCCTAATAACTTCTCAGGTGGAAGTACTCCAACCCCCAGGACTTTGAGGTTCAATCTGAGTAGGTTTTCCCCTAAATAACACTTTAGCTCGATTGGCTGCTCAGGATAAGTGCTCAGCCAATCAGCTGCGGGATTCCAACAATCCTATTCTATTCAATCACATTTCCATGTTTAATGAAGTTTACGTTTGAGAGAGAGAGAGAGAGAGAGAGAGAGAGAGAGAGAGAGAGAGAGAGAGAGAGAGAGAGAGAGAGAGAGAGAGAGAGAGAGAGAGAGAGAGTGTGAGGGAGAGAGAGAGAGAGAGAGAGAGAGAGAGAGAGAGAGAGAGAGAGAGAGAGAGAGAGAGAGAGAGAGAGAGAGAGAGAGAGAGAAAGAGAGAGAGAGAGAGAGAGAGAGAGAGAGAGAGAGAGAGAGAGAGAGAGAGAGAGAGAGAGAGAGAGAGAGAGAGAGAGAGAGAGAGAGAGAAAGAGAGAGAGATGACAGGTGTGTTCTATCACCCCTCATATTTTCTATATATCCAGAGGGAACACCCCCCCCCCCCTAACGACCCCCCAGATGTATATGGCCTCATATCCTCAGAGGGAAGCAAGTTCTCAACCAATTTACCACTTTGCAATTCCTCCCCATCTCCCACCAATCCCGTCCATTCACTCAAATCAAGTCAGCAGTGCTGACATTTTATTGCAGTACTTTTGACCAATATTGACTATATTATATGCATATAAATTAATTTAATAAAATCATGGACTTTTCATTATTATTTTTCCCACTACGGGAAATCAGCTATTGGGGCTGTAGTCATTATATTATTAAAAAAATGACTCAAATGTTCATTGATCCTGCATAGTAGATAACGAAAATGCCCGTTCGAAATTATATATATATATATATATATATATATATATATATATATATATATATATATATAGATAGATAGGCATAGAGATATGACACATTTTATTTAAGAATGCTGTGACATAAAAGTGGTAGCCAACGAAATCATGTTTGAAAGAAGTCGAGGGAAAAAGGAATGCATTCTGAAATATTTTTTTTAAAACAGAAAGTTTTTTAAACGAAATAATTCAAAAGTATTCTTGAATGAATCCATAAAACGTTTACTTCAAAGTACAAAAAACGTTCTTAGAAATAATTTATTTTAAATTAATTTTCATAGTGCTCTATTTGTAACAGGAATAAATTTATTAAATTGCAGTTGATAAAACGTTTAATGGTACAACCTTGAGCCGCTTCCTAAATGAAGAGTTTTTAAATTAAATAGAAACCTACCCCTGATGCGAAGAAATGAAATGTGGCTGCAGCTTGACGGATCTCCTTCCCACTTCTCGATCAACAATGAGAGAAATCTTTCCACAATGCACAGTTTGCTCATTGAGTGGCTACCCAGGTCACCAGATCTGACAGTAATGGTTTATTAACAGATTTCCCTTAAGGGAAATCAGCTATTGAGGTTGTACTCATGACGGAATTTTCGAAAAATTTCTTCAAATGTCCATCGATCATGAGATCCGTTCAAAACTGTATATATATATATATATATATATATATATATATATATATATATATATTATATTTGTTAGATCGTTACCAAACTCGATATTTAGTTGTTTAATGTAAAAAGAAAGATCAAGTTCGTTAACGGCTGAAATCGTAACAGTGGGAGGGGGGGTTTTGAGGAATGAATTTTCGAAAAATCTCCGTTAATATACGTCGGATCGAAAAAATGTAGAGAGTCAATCTTATTACAAATTAAATTTACTATAAATATTGCTATATATATTTATTCTCTATCTTGAATACTAACCGAGATATTTGCGTTTTTATTAAATCCTGGGCGGCTAACGGACGGTATCTTTCCCGCCAAAAGCTAGTTCGGCCATTTCATTAACTGCTAGGCTCTCGTGAAATTTCTCTATTGTAAAACTTCACGTGGGAAATCTCCTTAGTTTACGCAGCCCCTGCGTGACGGAGTTTTTTCTGTGGGGGAGGGTCAAAGGGCATCTTTACCAGAACAGGTCGCAGAATATTGAAGCCATGCAAATAATTTTTTTTTTTTTTCAGAATGCATTCCTTTCCCTGTAGGCTTGTTTCAAACATGATTTTGTTTGCTACAACTTTTATGTCACAGCGTTTTTCAATAAAATGTGCCGTTTCTGAAATGAAGGTTTGTGCATATTACAGTTAAAGGACGCGTCAAATCAAAACATTTACCGATATTAACTCGTTTTAGAATTGTATTTACTACACTAACCCGACATAAAAAGATGTCAGTCAATTGGAAATTCCAAAGTTAAGGTCACTGGAGAAATACAGGAGAAGGTTACGAGGTTCAATATGGACTGAAAAGTTTCTTCAGGGGTCACAATTATTGTTCACCAAGTCTCAGCCATTTATTAAAACAATTGGGTATTTTAAGTGGGGTGGCACGGGAACTTGGGGCACCCTGTATAACACATGTGGGCAACAATCGGCCCGATTTGATCCGGCCCGCGAGACATTTTGAAAAACCCAATAAACAAAAACATTGTTTTAATTACTCCAAATGAGGAAGATGAGGAGAGATTTGTGCGTTTGGCAGTACTTATAAATGCGAACAGTTCTTTTCAATGATGAAAGTTAATAAATCAAAACATCGTACAAGGCTGACTGACGATAATTTGGAAAATTCTTTACGTCTTTATATCTGTGGAATTAATCCAAACATCGATGGATTAGTTTCCCAAATTCTAACTCAAGTGTCTCATTGATTTCGGAGTCGATATTTAATCTTCGTTGTTAGTAACAATTCCAAATTTTAAGATTTAATTATAGTGTTGCACATTTTTTTTTTTCATTTCATTTTGTTACTTTAATAAATTGTATTATAATTAGTTCGTCGTATAATTTCATGTCTGATATCTATCGTTAAAAACCATGAACACTACTTTAGTAATCGGTCGAGTTCGTTCATTATATCAGTTTCAGTTATGTTCATTAATTGGTCAGGTGGGGGATTTCGAGAAAGTGCGCCAGCAAAAAATTTGTTTTGCCTTCGATATGTTTTATTTCAAATTCGAAGTTGGCTAGCTGGAATATCCATTTCATTAAGCGTGTATGTCCGGTTTTCATTGTAAAAATCCATGTTAGTGGTTTGTGGTCCCTTTGTAACCTGTTGTTTTCCTGCATAATTAATGATTTCTTAATGATTACGCCCTTCAGGAGCCAGCATGGTCGGATCCGACCCACCGTAGGAAATGTAGGAGGAAGAACCACCGTAGGAGACGAGGGTTAAAATGCACTACTTTTAAAAGCGGCCCATGAACTTATTTGCACACTAAAGTTTGGCCCGCAACATATCAAAGATTGCCATATCTGCAATATAACAACATTTATAGACATTTAAATGTACAATAATATTGATTCTATATGATTTTTCGATCCGACCTGAATTAATGGAGATATTTCAAATTTTCGAAACTATGAAAATGTATGAAACTCTTATGTATCGAGTTGGGTAACGATAAAATAAATATTGAGTCCTGAGCTCAACCTAAACAGCTGATTTTCCCTTAAAAATGTAAAGTAATTCATGAGCATGTGACAAAGTCAGCAGCCCTGTAGAAAATATATATTTCGAAACACTTCAACACTTTTGTCGCTAACAGCAAGACTTGAGTAGAGCGTGAGGTTTTATCGCGGGGGCGGGGCTGTTGAAAGGATAAAAATGGCTGTTTGCTCAGCGAGGCTGTATGTAAAGAGAGACCATGATAAGGCTTATCATAGCCTCGACATTCGGGCTCTCTAAACAATATTAGAGCAAGTGTCAAGGGAGAAATTAAATGTAAACAATTCGTCTCTCCAACCTCATTAGCGGGGCCATCACTCCATAAACAGAGCCGCATAATGCCCCATACAAATGCAATGGCTATCCAATATGGAGGCTTGTATTAGCATATTTACATTTTAGCAGATTTCCCTGAAGGGAAATCAGCTATTGAGGTCGTACTCATGATACGAGTTTCGAAAAATTTCTTCAAATGTTCATCGATCCTACCTAGGAGATGACGAAAATGAGGTCCGTTCAAAACTTTATGTATATATATATATATATATATATATATATATATATATATATATATATATATATATATTTGTCTGTTAACGCTCTAGCGGTCGCAATTCTTGTTTGATCTTTACCAAACTTGGAATTTAATCGTTTTATGTAAAAAGGAAGATCAAGTTCGTTAATGGCTGAAATCGGACCAGTGGGAGGGGGGGTTTAGAGGGGGGATTTTTGAAAATTCAAAATATCTCCGTTATTATGCGTCGGATCGAAAAATTGTATAGAATAAATCTTATTGCAAATTAAATTTACTATAAATATTGTTCTATACATTTATTCTGTATCTTGAATATTAACTGAGATATTTGCATTTGTATTCTGAGTGTGGTCACCATCAGGTTGTTTGGACTTTCCGCCGAGAGCTCTGGTGGCCGTTTCCATAACTATTCGTCCCTAGTGAATAGGTTTAGAGGTTAGGTTAACTGTTTTTTGGGGCTAGAAACTACTGGGTTATTACGCCCTAAATAATGTTTTAGGTTTAGAGGTTTCTTACTACTACAGTTGTTATTAGGCATATTTCCCTATTGTAAAACTTTACTATAAATATTGTTATATAAGTTTATTCTCTTATCTTATCTATTATCTTAAATATTAACCGAGATATTTGCATTTTTATTAAATCCTGGGCGGCTAACGGACGGTGTCTTTCCCGCCAAAAGCTAGTTCGGCCATTTCATTAACTGCTCGGCTCTCGTGAAATTTCTCTATTGTAAAACTTCACGTGGGAAATCTGCTTAGTTTACGCAGCCCCTGCTTGACGGACTTTGTTTTTTTTTGGAGTCTCCTAAATGTCAGATATAAATTTGTCGAAATATGCATGTATGTATAGCTAACAGAATATATCTTCCATGTAGAAACTAAAGAAAGAATTGAAAACATGAAAAATGTTTGTTTTCAGATTTCAAAAGAATAATCCTTCCTTCAGACTTCAGTCGCTGACAGTGCCCTATTGGACTTTCATTGATGGAATATGTCTGAACATAACATATTACTTTTATTGAAAGCAATTTACTAAAGCTAGTACTGTAATTTGTAATGGAACAGAATCAGCTCAATCACTCAAATTGCAGTAATGAAAGAACAAAAGAAGGGGGGGGGGGTCAACAGAACGTATTTGAATATATCTCACAAAGTAAGATTTCAATGAAAACAATATTTGGTATTTAACCTTTTATTGAAGTCGTTCATAATACAGGAGCTTATTGTTAATATGACATGAGTAGAAGTGCGGGTTTGCAGAAGGCTCAAAACTGAAAAATGCTAATATCTCGGTTAATGTTCAGGATAGAGAATACATGTATATAACACTATTTTAGTGTATATAATTTGCTATAAGATTGGTTTTATACAATTGTTCGATCCAACGTATCTTAACTCAGATATCTCGATTTTTCGAAAATCCACCCCTCTAACCCCCTCCCCTCCCACTGTTCCGATTTCAGCCAATAACGCACTGATCTTTCTTTTTACATTAAACGATTAAGTATCAAGTTTGGTAACAGGATAGCAATAATTGCGACCGCTAGAGCGGTAACAGACAAATATAAATGTATATAAATATACAATTTTGAACGGACCTCACTTTCGTCATCTCCTAGGTAGGATCGATGGACATTTGAAGTAAAATTTTGAAAATCACGTCATGAGTACGATCTCAATAGGATTTCCCTTTACTGAAATCTGTTAAAAACAAAGGCGGATGAAAAATATTTTAAAAATATGGCATTTCAAAAATCTGATTGTAGTAAAGTAACTTAAAACCCACAAAACCATCATTAGAAACTTTTATTTATATCTAATTGCTTATTAACAATATTCGCTCAGAAATATCAAAACTTTGTTTTTTGAAGATGTGATTTTACCCCTCCAAATTTTAGTTCCGCTCGAACAAAAAATGATTTTGTGTTACGGATAACACGCACACAAAGTTTCATAATTTTTTGAATATTCGGGTTCCCAAACCTCCATGTAAGTGATGTATGTATTAGTAAAAGTAATTATTATCTCTATACCAAAAGTTCGGTAATTTACGAAATTAAATCTTCACGTTGCATAATAATATTTAAAAAACTTTGATGGCCTAAATAAAAGCTGAGTTTAAAAATATGGTGTCTGTTTGTATAAAATATAGAAACATTTCCTCAATATTTTATTCAACTTCTTCATTTGCAAGAGAGCCGGAGTAGTGATGCTTCACAAACCCTTCTTTGCTTTATTTATGAATTTCCCTAAATATTAAATATCAAGTTTTCTCCAGTGAATATGAAGTGTTTTCCTTTTTGTTTCTTTTTTCAAGATGTTTATCTTGTATAATGGATGAACCAGACCGACCATTGTTCTAAGTAATAGAGCCATAATACAGGGAGAATTTTTACTCGTCCTAAACGGAAAATTACTTTTCCCTCTCATAAAGTAAATTATTTTGTCTTGAAATTTTTAGTAAACATTATGCTTTCAGTACCGAATTTGATCAATCAAGTGAATACATTAAATTGCTTTGGGCTGCAAACAGAATTGATTAAAATGGAAAAATGGGGAGAGGGGAAGAGAGAGGAGAGAGGGGGAGGGGGGAGAGAGAGAGAGAGAGAGAGAGAGAGAGAGAGAGAGAGAGAGAGAGAGAGAGAGAGAGAGAGAGAGTGTATTTTATTGTCAAAGGGACCAATGGGTTCCCTACTCATAACAGACAATTGACATGTTTGGAAAAAATATTAAATTATTTTAAAAAACTATTTATAAATTAAAATAAACTATAAACTAGAAATTAAAACATACATTACACGACAGACATAAGAAAAGTAAAAATAAAAATGAAAACTTGAATTATAAAAATGTTATCCTCCCCCCTATGTTGGTCGGTTAGAAAAAAACGAAAAAATTCCATGGCTCTTCGGAGTTGATGAAGGAACGCTTTTATTTATTTTTCTTAGGTAAGAGCATTCAGCTCTTTTCACATGGCAGCAAACATCCAGAGAAAAGATTTGGGCGTATATATTTGTTGGTTCTACAGACTGTGGTCTAGTTGGAAATTAATTTATCAGTCTTTTCCCACTATGGCACGACGAATGACCAACTCCTGTGGTTCCCTCATAAAGATTTCTGGTGCAACATGGTCCAAAATTCCGGGTATCAACTTCTTTTGGCACACAAGTCAAAATAAATATATTATATTAAAAGACGTCTGAAATGACATCTTAGAAGTGAAACGTCCAAGAGCTTGCAATGGCCACGCAAGGTAATGAATGTGGGCTCATCTCTCTTAAGCAATTGGATATATACCTCTTAACCGTGCTGAATCATATGCTCTTCTGTATCTGAATTTAAATGTCCGTGGTCTGTAGATGTGATGTCTATTATATAAAACTGAAATTCCGCAATGAGCCACATTAATGATGCCCTGATATCAGGCTAAGGAACACATGAGAGCAGGCTCAGAGTTTCTATGCAACACTGGGTAAGGAGCACAATCCACCAGAATAAAATTAATTCATAGTGACGTTCTGTTGGACCATGGTGGAGGCCTATTGGAATAAAACTTGAAAAAAGCCATACATAAAGTGCAATGTAAGTAAATGTGCAGACTGACACAAACGCGTCCTCTCATGTCCATGCACGTACTTGTCTCTCTCTGTGCCGCCCTCTCCTAGCGGCTTGTGAAGAACGATTTCCCCCCTTGCATGCCTCCAGTGCATTCGGCAGGGTTTAGCCTTGTAAATCAAGTCCTATAGGATCGCCCTACGCTCTGACCGGTAATTTGTGCTTATAGATATCATTTTTAATGTGTTAAATAGTAATTATATAATTTGTTTAACATTTTAATTGTAATTGTTGTTTTTTGAATATATGGTGTTATTATTGGTAAAAAAAATTGGTATAAATGTAATATAGACTGTTTTGTTATATGGACCAACTAATGTAAAAAACAATTTTTAATGAAACTGATTTTTAGACGTCCTTAATAATTATGGTGTTATACAAAGTTGTTTTGTAGCTCTGAGGATGGGGATTTAGTCCCCGAAAGTGCTCAGACGTTTTATAAGAAATAAAATTGTGAGGAGCCCATAAAAAAAAGTTTTTTGTGATTAACGCATGGATCATCACCCTTACCACCAGCTAAAAATAAATATGAAATTTTGTGATTAACATGTCATCAAACCCTTACCACCAAACCACCACTACAAATAAAAGTATGATATATGATATATATATATTAAATATAGTATATAATATATTTATATATATTTATTATATATTATTATATATATCGGTACATTCCAAGTTTATTTTCTGATATTTATTATTAACTCTGCTTCCGTTTAATATATTGATGTCTTTTTATTTACTGAACAAACGGCTAAAGGACAAATATGAAATTTACGGTTTACAAATCCGAGACTTACAAAAGAAGTATTTTTTAATTGTGGTAATATGACGTACTTAAAACAGCTGTCGACCCCCCCCCGTTCGGTCATTGTGCCGCATCAATAGTATATATCAATATATAATATATATATAATATATATATATATATATACAAATAATAAACCACAACACATATACATGCATGTGTTGTGGCCATCATTTAAAGTAAGAAGTTCATGCATTTCAGAAGACTCAAATTCCCCTTTGTCCTCCCCTCAGCTTGAAAAAACAAGCCTAAACACATAACCCCGAAACGTAACGAACCAACTTTAAACGAAAGGTTTTTATTACGGTTAATATTTATAAAGGAAAGAAAGAATTCCACAATTCCGGTGCTAGCTGTTTCGCTGATTGCTCGGACTTTAAGACTTCTCAGAACCGTTTCTAAAACTCAATTCCGCTGTAATGATGTTCGAAAAATGTATGAATTTTCATCGGGGCAATTTAAGCCGTTTATAATTGGAGTTTCCCGGAAAATCTCTTCGTTGAGAGTTTCCGTCGGGATGACTTCAAATACAACGTTTAAGTTGAAATAAATTAACTTTCACATACATATATAATTACTTTATAATTGCTATATTAATTAAGAAGGATATAAATAATGTTAGGCGGAGGTTATTCTTTGTTTCCTTAAAAGAATTTCGGTTGTCTCTTTACCGGGGAAATATTTTCCAACAGGTAAAAATGGATCTCAATATTCTCCTGATAGTAACCCTATGAGGAGTTATTTATTTGAATACATGTCCCACTGCCACATGGCACATTTCATGTATGATTATGTTCCAATACATTTTAATTTTACAATATTTACACGTTAATCGACCATATAATCAAATATAATAAAATAAAATGCAATTAAATAATAAAAAATTAAATGAAAAGTAAATAATAAGAATAAAATATTGAAATTAGTAAGATAACTAAAAATAAAAACAAACAACTTAAATAATGGTAAACTCAACCGATGTTTGTTAATTTGTGAGCCTATGTAAGATAAACTGAATTATTTTGTATTGAATATATATTATATATATATATATATATATATATACTAGCTGAGATACCCGGCTTCGCCCGGGAATTGATTTGAGGCTGAATGGTGATGGTTTTTTTTTTGGCAAGGCTTTACTTTGCGCAATATTTTGACATTTACCCGTCCCAGTGTTTAGGGTTAATACCCGTTGTTGGCATTTGTTAATAATAAAATTATTTTTTTTATGTAAGTCTTCACTGTCCTCCAAATTGTCATATTTCCCGTCTCCTGTGCATTATGCATAGATTTCAGTTATTAAGGACAAAATATTAACATAGTTTTGAATTAATTTTTCCAGGTGAGGAACCTCATAGTTAAAATTGGAATGAATTGTTGAGCATATCAATATTTCTACGCAAATTACTTTCTCCACACATTGTTCCTGAAGAAATGTATAAAACAAAAGTTAATCTAAATAAGAAAGTAAACAACATTTGTTATTTTCCGTATATTTGCCGAAAAACGAATATAAAACGAAATACCACTATTTTTTAAATTCAGGCCTCCCCTACAACCGCCACTCCTGCCCGTCCCTAGATATTTTGGCATGGCTTATTATAATGAATTGTTAGTGCTAATACACATAGCGAGTTTTATTTATTTCGGTTGGGTCTTTTGCCCCAAATAAAATTGTTCACTTCTGCTATAGGAATTAGCGTATATCTCGCTTATAATTCGGTATACGAAAAAAAGTGTATATGAAAAGTTACTCTAAATAACAAAATAAAGAACTTTTGTTATGGTCATATTTGCCGAAAAACCAATAGTAAACGAAATATCGCTATTTTTAATTTCAGGCCTCTCTTATAACCCCTACTCCTGTTCTTCTCAGAGAATATTAATGTAGCCTAAAGTCTAAGTTGAATTAGTGACTAATATACATACCAAGTTTCATAAAATTCGGTTCAGCCGTTTATGCGTGAAAAGGTAACAAACAAATAAAGAAACAAACAAACAGACAAGAAAGAAACAAAATGAAGTTATGTAGTCTATGACATGTGAAACGAAAAGTTATCGTGAAATTTCGCGAAAACAATCAATGTACAGACAGAGGTTACAATTATATATATATATATATATATATATATATATATATATATATATATATATATATACTAGCTCAGATACCCGGCTTCGCTCGGGAATTCATTTGAGGCTGAATGGTGATGGTGGATTTTTTTGGCAAGGCTTTACTTTGCACAATATTTTGACATTTACCCGTCCCAGTGTTTAGTTTAAATACCCGTCGTTTCTGTGGATTTTTTAATAATAAAATTATTTTTTTATGTAAGACTTTACTGTTCTCCATATTGTCATATTTCCCGTTTCCTGTGCATTATGCATAGATTTGAATTATTAAGCACTAAATATTAACATACATTTGAATTAATTTTTCCCGGTGAGGTACCTTGTAGTTCCAAAGAATTGTTGAGCAAATTTCACTAAATAATAAAATAAATAACTTTGTTATGTGCATATTTGCCGAAACCCCAATAGGAGACGAAATATCACTATTTTTAATTTCAGGGCCCCTTATAACCCCCACTCCTGCCCGTCCCTAGAAATGTTAGTATGGCTTATTATAAGGAAGACGTTAGTGCTAATTCACATACCGAGTTTGGTTTAGTTCGGTTGAGTCTTTTGTGCCAAATAAAATTGTTGACTTCTGCTAACACTTTTTGGCGTATAACGCCTTTATAATTAGGTATACGACAAAAGTGTATATGACAAAAGTTTCTCTAAATAACAATATAAACAACTTTTGTTATGTGCATATTTACCAAAACCCCAATAGGAAACGAAATATTACTATTTTTAATTTCAGGCCTCCCTAATAACCCCCACTCCTGCCCGTCCCTAGAAATGTTAGAATGGCTTATTATAAGGAAGACATTAGTGCTAATTCACATACCGAGTTTGGTTTAGTTCGGTTGAGTCTTTTGTGCCAAATAAAATTGTTGACTTCTGCTATCACTTTTTGGCGTATAACGCCTTTATACTTAGGTATACGACAAAAGTGTATATAACAAAAGTTACTCTAAATAACAAATTAAACAACTTTTGTTATGTGCATATTTGCCGAAAAACCAATAAAAAACGAAATATTGCTATTTTGAATATCGGGCATCATATATAACCCCCACTCCTGTTCGTCTCAGAGAATATTAATATAGCCTAAAGTCTAAGTTGGGTTAGTAGTAATATACATACCAAGTTTCATAAAATTCGGTTCAGCCGTTTATGCGTGAAAAGGTAACAAACAAACAAACATACACGAAAGAAACAAAATGCAGTTATGGTGTCTATGACATGTGAAACGAAAAGTTATCGTGAAATTTCGCGAAAAAAATCAATGTACAGACAGAGGTTACAATTTTATATATATATATATATATATATATATATATATATATATATATATATATATATATA
This sequence comes from Riptortus pedestris, assembly GCA_019009955.1. NCBI lineage: Eukaryota > Metazoa > Arthropoda > Insecta > Hemiptera > Alydidae > Riptortus > Riptortus pedestris. The sequence continues at coordinate 143,256,127 of CM032232.1, forward strand.
TATATGTATATATTTGTCTGTTAACACTCTAGCGGAGGCGATTTTTGTTTGATCGGTACCAAGCTCGATATTTAATCGATTTATGTAAAAAGAAAGTTCAAGTTCTTTAATAGCTGAAATCGGACCAGAGGGAGGGGGGTTTAGAGGGGGGATTTTTGAAAATTCAAATTATCTCCGTTATTGTGAGTCGGATCGAGAAATTGTATAGAATGAATTTTATTGAAAATTAAATTTACTATAAATATTGTTATATATATTTATTCTCTATCTTGAATATTAACTGAGATATTTGCATTTGTATTCTGCATGTGCTCGGCAGCAGTGGGCTATGCGAGAGCTCTGGCGGCCGTTGCCGTAACTATTCGTCCCTCGTGCATAGGTTCAGAGATTCCACACTACTGCCGTTGTTATTACGCAGATTTCTCTATTGTAATACTTCGCGTGGGAAATCTGCTTAGTTTACGCAGCCCCTCCGTGACGGACTTTTTATTTTCAACCTTAAGTAAACACCCTCTCCTACTCATGTCATACTATTAATAAGCTGTTATATCATAGTCCACTTTATTGTAAACTTAAATATCTAATATTGTTTTCAAGAGACCTTTATTATGCCAGGTGCATGGCCATTTGTTGTTTGTCGAAGTCATTATTTAACATTTTACCACCTTACACGATATTTAACCTTTTCTATAAACACTAAAGATTATATTTGTTGTTGGCTGGTATCGGACAAATAATTAGTGGGGGTTTAGATGAGAAGATTCGAAAATTCAAAATATATCCGCTATTATGAGTTGGATCGTAATGTTATACTACCAATCTTGTTAACACGTTGTGAGCGGGACCCCAAATTCAAATTCCATGCTAGTGGCGCAAAAAAAAATGTTTTTGTTTTCTTCATATTTTATTTCATTGAGAGATTTTATTTATCGGAAAAATAGAAAAAATAAAACTCTGGCTATTATTTTCGAAGAAAATAATTTAAAGTGAATTAATTTAAAATACTTACGTGAAATCTAAGAAATCCAAAACACGAACTTTTTTGTATTGAAAAAATTGTAAGCTCAAGGCGCAACTCTGTAATGAATTCCATGAAGAAACGAAGTAGAAGCTAAGTGGTGGGGGCTAGTAAAAGGGCTCCAAGATGAGTAAAAGTGCGTAGGAAGGTTGCCCACCGGTGGGCAATGCGCCTGGGGGGAAAGTACTATTTCCCCGCCGGCGGCCACCTTAGGACTCGACGTGTTAAGCTGTTGATGCTTCTACATTTGTTGTTCCATGCCTTTTTTTGTAACTCAAATATTAAGCAAGTAATTCGTAGTTTCTGGTTTACAGTCTGAACGTAATAAACGCATTATAGAGGAAAACATGTCTACTGTGTACATCCAGATTAGACCCAACCTTATCTTCAGTTCGACATAAAACGTTTAAATATCGAGTTTGGTCACGATCAAACAAAAATTGCAACCACTGGATCCTTAAAAAATCGTCGTCTCTTATGTAGGATCGATGGACATTTGAGGATGTTTTCAAAAATCGCGTCTTTAGTACAACCTCAATAGCTGATTTACCTCAAATAAAATCTGCTAAAGAAATTACATCAGGGAGTTCTAGATACTGCCAGAATCGTGAGAAATTCTTTTAAGTTAATGTCACCATACGCCCTCCTCATTGGTTAACCCACCCCCCCCCCAATGTTGGATTATTTCCCCTTGCAGTCATCTTAGAAATGAAAGATCATAAATAATAGCTTGTAATAAAAATTTATAATAAAATTCAAAAATTAACTTGGTTGATGATTTATCGCTCCTCCAACCCAATGGATGTCTTAAAAAAAGTATAAACCACTTTACGTTTTTCTTAATGAATTAATTAAGAAGTAAATCTTCTATGGATGGGGAAGCTTCAGCTGGAGGTTATTTTAAAGTTGTTTTTTTTTTGGAGAGGGGTTGGTGGATAATTGGGGGATGTTCTGGCCTGGCTTGGGAAAGTCCAATTAAATTTTCCGGTCTTAAAGGTTATCTTGGTGGAGCAGTATTGGAGTCACGTTTTTCCACCCAACAAATAACTAACAGAATAATAAATTAAAAAAAAAATTGTTCCTCTCAATTAGGAAAATTTACCTTAAGGGTCTGTTAAAATTTAAGATCATCTGCCCGGAATAACTAATCACGTGCTAATACTTATAAACACGTATGAAACGGCCCTTATCAGGACCATCCAAATTGATATTTCGAAAATATTTCTACCTAATGACATTATATGTGTCCAGAGATATTTGCTAAAACGTCCGTCACGCAGGGGCTGTGTAACTAAGCAGATTTCCTACGCGAAGGTTTACAATAGATACATCTGCGTACTGGTAATACTTAACACCACTGTGAATATAAAGTGATTAAATACGAACGGTAATGAGAGATATTTCATTAAATCGTCAAGTTAATTATCTCTACAATGAAATCTTCTGAACTGTAAACAAACCGGTCGGCGAACCTCGCAGAGCTGACTAAATATTTAAAAATGTTCTAGAAATGAAAAAATAAAAATTAATGAAATATAACATATTCATTTTATTAACAACTGTTTACTATAGTTAGTGCTGCAAGTTATAATGAATTAGAATAATTTTTATCTCTATCTTAGTATTATAAACATTTGAGTGATTGACAAAAAAATTATTCAGATTCATTATAAATTACATCAATAGCCATAGTAAATAGTTTTTAGTAAAATTAATATGTTATATTCAGATATATTTAAGTAATCGTTTCCTGCCTAGAATATTTCTATATCTATCTATTCAGCTCAGAGAGGTTGACTAACCTGTTTCATTACAAATCAGACACTTGCGTTTTAGAGGTTATTAAATGTAAATTGACTGAATCTTTTATCATTATTATTTGTATTTATCCTCTTAATATTCACGATGGTGTCATGTGTTAGCAGTATGTAGGTTTATCTATTGTAGAACTTCATGCACGAAATCTCCTTATTTTAAGCTGGTCTTGCGTGGCGGACTTCTTATTTTCGCTTCATTCTCTCAAACACTTGTTGAACAAGTCCTATTATCTTCAGTACTGGTGATTGAGGCTGGCTTGAATTCACGGAAGTGTTGGAAGTTTGATTGAAACGTCTTATGGCTTAAATTAGATCTACCTTTGGCTCTCGCAGGTGTTCTGAATCCAAATTTCCTCAGATCTTTTCTGTATAACGATTCGAATCTGTAAATTCCGTCAATCTCCTTTCTTCCTTTTTAAGATTCATGAATCATCCGTTGATTGAGGTCACGACAGACACCTCCAATCCAACTTTTGCCGTATATAGATCATCTTCAATCAGATCTTTCCTTTTTGCCATTCCCTTTACTCAAGAAATTTGATTACATTATCACTTCCCTTTCAAATACTTTACACGTACTCCTTCACCAGCAGGTGGATATTCATACCCTCCTACATCTCATATTAGTATTAACTCATTATTTTAGCAGATTTCCCTTAAGGGAAATCAGCTATTGATGTCGTACTCATGACGGAATTTTCGAAATTTTTCTTCAAATGTCCACCGATCCTACATAGTAGATAACGAAAATGAGGTCCGTTCAAAACTGTATATATATTTCTGTTTACGCTCTAGCGGTCGCAATTTTTGTTTGATCGTTACCAAACTCCATATTTAAACGTTTTATGCGAAAAGACAGATCAAGTTCATTAATGGCTGAAATTGGACAAGGGGGGTTTAGAGGGTGAATTTTCGAAAATTCGGAATATTACCATTACTATACGTCGGATCAAAAAATTGTATAGAATCAATCTTATAACAAATTAAATTTACTATAAACAATGTTATATACATTTATTCTCTTGAATATTAACCGAGATATTTGCATTTTTATTAAATCTGGGCAGATAAGGGATGAGTGAGTTTCCCGCCAAAAGCTAGGTCGGCCGTTTCCTTAACTGCTCGGCTCTCATGAAATTTCTCCATTGTATAACTTCACGTGGGAAATCTGCTTAGTTTACGCAGCCCCTGCGTGACGGACTTTTTTCTTCATGAGTTAATCCATTCAATATTTTTTTATTTATTTGGCGAAATATATGCCAAGATTCTAGTTGAATACGCAGGTTTTCAAAGGATGAAGCTGAATCTTCCAAAATTCTAAAACAGCTACTAAATGTTGGGGTTGTCATTTCTAAGCTGCTCCAAATACTTGAGGAAGCATATCCAACCATTAAGGAAACATACCAGAATATATCTCACTCAACAAAAACATCATTCAAGATTTAATGTTGTAGACATTGATTAGAAGTGTAACCTCTACAGGCTACAGGTTACGTCAACTAATATATTGATACAGGGCATCCTGGATTTAACGGTTTAATCTCGCAGCTTAAGGCTACGTACTTCACTAAAGGGAATGTCAACACTCAGGTTGAAGACTTAGTGGTTGATTGGTGGATTTGAAGTGTAATCTCTACAGGCTACAGGTTACGTCAACTAATATATTGATACAGGGCATCCTGGATTTAACGGTTTAATCTCGCAGCTTAAGGCTACGTACTTCACGTGGGAATTTCAACACTCAGGATGAAGACTTAGTGCGTCATTAGTGGTTTGGAAGTGTAACCTCTACAGGCTACAGGTTACGTCAACTAATATATTGATACAGGGCATCCTGGATTTAACGGTTTAATCTCGCAGCTTAAGGCTACGTACTTCACGTGGGAATTTCAACACTCAGGATGAACACTTAGTGCGTCATTAGTGGTTTGGAAGTGTAATCTCTACAGGCTACAGGTTACATCAACTAATATATTGATACAGGGCATCCTGGATTTAACGGTTTAATCCCGCAGCTTAAGGCTACGTACATCACTAAAGGGAATGTCAACACTCAGGATGAAGACTTAGTGCGTCATTGGTGGTTTGGAAGTGTAATCTCTACAGGCTACAGGTTACATCAACTAATATATTGATACAGGGCATCCTGGATTTAACGGTTTAATCCCGCAGCTTAAGGCTACGTACTTCACGTGGGAATTTCAACACTCAGGATGAACACTTAGTGCGTCATTGGTGGTTTGGAAGTGTAATCTCTACAGGCTACAGGTTACATCAACTAATATATTGATACAGGGCATCCTGGATTTAACGGTTTAATCCCGCAGCTTAAGGCTACGTACATCACTAAAGGGAATGTCAACACTCAGGATGAAGACTTAGTGCGTCATTGGTGGTTTGGAAGTGTAACCTCTACAGGCTACAGGTTACGTCAACTAATATATTGATACTGGTCATCCTGAATTTAACGGTTTAATCCCGCAGCTTAAGGCTACGTATATCACTAATGGGAATTTCACACTCAGGATGAAGACTTCGTGCATCATTGGTGGTTTGGAAGTGTAACCTCTACAGGCTACAGGTTACGTCAACTAATATATTGTTACTGGTCATCCTGGATTTAACGGTTTAATCTCGCAGCTTAAGGCTAGTTATATCACTAATGGTAATTTCACACTCAGGATGAAGACTTAGTGCTTCATTGGTGGTTTGGAAGTGTAACCTCTACAGGCTACAGGTTACGTCAACTAATATATTGTTACTGGTCATCCTGGATTTAACGGTTTAATCTCGCAGCTTAAGGCTAACTGTTAATCCATAAAAAAAGTCCGTCGTTCAGGGGCTGCGCAAACTAAGCAGATTTCCCACGTGTAGTTTTACAATAGAGAAATTTCACGGGATCCGAGCAGTCAAGGAAAAGGCCGAACTAGCTTTTGGCGGTTAATTCACTCTCGTCCGTTAACGCATATAACATTAACGGAGATATATCGCATTTTCGAAAATCCTCCCCGCTAAACCCCCCCCCTCCCACTGGTCCGACGAACTTGATCTTTCATTTTACATAAAACAACTAAATATTTAGTACGGTGACGATCAAACGAAAATTGCGACTGCTAGAGCGGTAACAGACAAATATATATATATATATATACATACAGTTTTGATCGGACCTCATTATCGCCATCTACTAGGTAGGATGGATGGACATTTGAAGAAAAATATCGAAAATTCCGTCACGAGTACGATGAGATGACCAACGATTTTGACTCCCTTAGACCCCGTCCACAGACAGGCTGACAGTGTGAACTGTCCACAGACCTCCAATGGGGTACGTGACAATGGGGTTACAACAGACAACTCGTTCCACGTCCTCCTTGGATAACGGGGGGTTGTTCATCGAGAAGAGCACTCACTGCGAATCAACTCTAATCACGAATCCCCGGGGCCTAGGGGGTGGCTTAGGATCTCAAAGGTCTATCTGGACTCTGGAATGGTCTCGCCGGAGATGTCGGCTCAATAGGGACCAACTCTAGAGCACTGAAGATGGGACGGTTCGCCCCGAACGTACTTTGTCTGTAATAAAAGAAGTATTAAGAGTGGAGGTGTTTGACCTTTTTGAACCTTCCGTTTCCGTCAAAGGTCTATGTTTGTTTGAATCATAGGGTTTTAGGTCGAGAAACTATTAGGTTATCATCCCCCTGTAATATCTACAATTCTCGTTTTGGTTAAGTTCCTACCTGAATTTTTGGAACCTCCCAATTCATGATTTGGTATGTCAGTTGTGAATTAGATTTGTGCGACAACCAGCATAAGACTCAGTAAGTCAGTCATGGATTGGAGCTGTAAAACTCACAGGTAAACACTTAATGTGAGAGTCAAAGTTTGGAACTATGAGTTACTTTCTGCGGTGCGTTAGTCGTGGTTTAGAATTGTGAATTGTGATTTATTGTGCTTCTGATGAGTCGGAACTGTAATTCCAGTAGCTTTAGATTTACTTTTTTTCAAAGATTCGACCTGTCGATTGCACAACAAAGGAATTTGTCAGTCATATATTGGTACTTTAGATATAATCCAGGCAAAGGACTATGCGATTTGCTCTCAATTTCACAAACGTGTTCGATGAACCAACAATTCAGCCTGAATTTCAATTAGCGCATTCCCTCAAATGAAATGTGTTTTATTAAATTCGGAGGAAATTTAATTTACAAACGAAAGTTTTCTCATTTGCGGGGCCCCAACTTGTGCCTCTTTCACATCTCCACCACCATTTTCATCCGGCAAACATCTAATCACGCTCCGGTGTTAACTCTTGTGAAAACGATAAATGGGCAAAGTTTCATTAAAATTTTATTGAAGTATGAATGAATAATCTATCTGTGAAAAATCTGGTTAGGCCGGCAAAGGGAGTATTAAACTTTGGCCGATACAATCAGCTTCGAACGTGCTTCCCAAGTAGCTGCTGGCATGAATTTTAATTGCCTAAGGTCTGAAGGGGGGGGGCGCTCTGATGGCCTGTTACAAAGAATTCAAAAGTTCCTTTTTAAGTTGGTGGGAAAATTCCTTGGCTCAACTTACTGTGAAATTAATGTTCCCCCGCTCCATTGAGAAATTGTCTTCATAATTGAATGGTTTTTGGGTCAGCTTTCTAGGGCACTCATTCATGAAATATGGAGATTGAATTTTAGAGCCAACCACACCAGATAATGTCGGTCTTCTTCGTAATTAGGTTCCCGGGGGGGGGGCGAGTGTGTATTATTTTTTGTTAATTAATCTCTGCTTTATGGCGATAACGACAATAAAAAAATTTAACTGACAATATAAAGATTCAACTTTATTAACCAATTTTATAACACTACCTACATCTCTTACTATAATGCATTGATGAATTATTTTCAGTCCTTTAATACATTCAAAAATAAATCAAAGAAGACTGTGCATAACAGATAATTATAAACGTCCGTAACTCAGGGGTTGCGTAAACTAAACAGATTCAGGCAATAACAAATATGACCTTTAATGTTGACTGATAAGGTCATATTTTCCAATACCACCCTTCACTCCCCCTCTTAACGGGCACTATTCCAGGTCCGAATTCAGGCAATAACAAATATGACCTTTAATGTTGACTGATAAGGTCATATTTTGCAATGCCACCTTCCACTCCCCCTCTTAACGGACACTATTCCAAATTCAGCCAATAACAAATATGGTCTTTAGTGTTGACTGAAAAGGTCATATTTTCCAATACCACCCTCCACTCCCCTTCTTAACGGGCACTATTCCAGGTCCGAATTCAGGCAATAACAAATATGACCTTTAATGTTGACTGATAAGGTCATATTTTCCAATACCACCCTCCACTCCCCTTCTTAACGGGCACTATTCCAGGTCCGAATTCAGCCAATAACAAATATGACCTTTAATGTTGACTGATAAGGTCATATTTTCCAATACCACCCTCCACTCCCCTTCTTAACGGGCACTATTCCAGGTCCGAATTCAGCCAATAACAAATATGACCTTTAATGTTGACTGATAAGGTATGGAATATATCTAAAACACATTTTTGAGACAATAACGTAAAATCATAATTGATAAAGTCATCATAACGAATTTGCATTTATCTCGCATAATAAATGTCTCTCGAAAACCATATTTGGTATTTAAGCTTAGAATAAAGTGGTACATGATTAAACAGCTTATTGATAATATGACATGAGCAGGAATGGGAGTTTACTGAAAGCTAAAAACTAAAACATCCAAATACCTCTGTTAATATTCATGATAGAGAAAATATTACCCTCAAGGAAACTCAGCTATCGAGGTTGTACACATGGCCCAATTTTTGAAAAATGCCCTCAAATCCCCATCGATCCTACTAAGATGACAAAACTGAGGCGTCCCTAATTTTCCTTAAGGGAAATTGCTAAAAAGACTAACACAAATATTTCAAGAATGCATTTCCAGTAATATAAGTCTTAAATGCATTTCACCAATGTATTGAAATTTATTAGAAAACATTGTTCTCAGTTTCCTGTTTTGAGTATACCTCTAACGTGGGAATTTATTGAAATTGTGTGTGCTCCATCCTTTGGATACTACACACATTATTGTTCTTCGTTTAAAAATAGACCAAGACTTTCATATCTGAAGGACTTTTTTTTTATGCAAGGATGAATACTATCTAAAATGTTTGAGTATAAAATAAAACTATAATGCACTTGTTAAAAAATAATTTGTAATCGAGTCTATTTTCTTTTTTAAGGTAGACTCGAAATAGCAATATCGATTGTCCCTAGTGAAGTGTAGTCTAAATACTAAACGATAAAGTTTTTATTGAACAAAACTTAACATCAGAGTCTCTAATAAATTAAAAAATATATAATTCACATTTTTAATCTCTGTTTACTTATTGATCATTTTTTTCTATTTTTTTGTAATATACAATTTTTTTGTTCGTTTTAGTTTATATGTCGTTCTTATTCTAGAATTCTTAAGTTTTCAAAATCCAAATTATGGGTGCATCTGATAGCGTCGTCGGCTATGGACGTTTTATTGACCTCATTGTCAAAGTTTATCAACTGTTGTCTTCTTCTTCTTTTGAGTAATTCTAGTGATTTTGCTGTATCAAATTTATTTTAAATTCATATAGCTGATTTTGTACATATTATATTTGATTTAAGTTTATCCTTTATATGACTAAAGGTATTTTTTCAATGCGACGATGTGATCGTTATCTAGTTTCTTCTGATGAGGTGGCATATGGACGTGAAACTAGTAGAGAAATAAAAAGGTTTTAATAATTATTTGAAGTTTTTCTCTTTTGGTTGCCCTTACGTCAGAGATTGGTAAAGTCAATTTGAATAGGTCATATGTTTAAAATAATTAGAGAATGCGTTTTCTGACATTTTTTTTTTTTTTGAAAACAATTTTATCAAAAATCCATTTTCCTTCTTATCAAATCGGAAATGGTAATAAAAATTAACATCATGAGATAAACCTCAATAGCAGACTACTTCTAATCTACTAAATGTGTAAGGCAGCGCTGAGTTTTGATCTGGTAGTTCCATATGTAAGTTAGGTGTAGCTTAGAACCATCTGATTTCCCAGAGGTCAGAGAATCATCCAATCAGCTGGTGGAATCGATTTGATTCCCGGCACACATTTCCATTGACTAACTCTCTCCGAGGGATTCATTGTTGTTCACTTTCTACCCAGAACCTTATAAATAAACTGCAAAGTAAACCTAAAGTGGAGCATAATGATAATGAATAAAGTAGAAATTGAGTCACGCAGATGCTGCGTAAACTAAACAGATTTTCCAGGCGTTGGTAAGATACACTAGTGATATCATCTCCATCCCTATTCTGGCTGAAATCAAGAAAATAGTTATTTATTATACAAGTGACGAAAGTAGATCATTTTACAAATCGAGTGAAACGTTTACCCACACGAGCGAAGCGAGTCTGGTAATTTCACGAGAGTTGTAAATTCTACTTTCGTCACGAGTGTAATATTAATTTTTTTCTGTAATCGTGTAATACATGATCTAACAGGAATATGAAAAAAATTAGGATGTTGTGAAGATTATGGTATGTTGTTGGTAGGTTATAAGCATGGTTGTGAAAGGTTATAAGCATAGTTATAAAACAACTAGTGATGATTGTGAAGTAGTGCAGTTATAAACAAGTGCAGGTTATAAACAAGGAAGGTAATTATTATTATATTTAAATTTTAAAATATATTGATTATTTCCACCAATAATTCATCCACAATTCAATTTATTTTGTTAAAATAAATTCTTACAATGTTAAGAAACATTTTAAAGCATATAATTTCCATCTTCAAATTATTTTTTAATTTATACTTATTACTAATTAAGAAGGCAATTCACTTTCTTCACTCTATTGCAAAATGTTTCACTTTCTTCACTCATTTCAGTTTAGTAATGTTACCATTATTCAACGATTACAGAAAAAAAGAATTCTTCGCTTAATATTTGAGTTACGAAACAAATGCATAGAACAGTTGTAAAAAATTAATAGTTTAACAAGATTGGTTCTATAACATTTTATGATCCGACTAATAATCACGGAGATATTTGGAATATTCGACCCCCCCCCCACCTATTCCTGGTCCGATTCCAGCCAATAAAAAATAATATATTCAGTAATAACTGAAACAGTTAAATATCACGTGTAGAATAGACCATTTATTTATTTATTTGGATTATGCCCCACATCGATGGTGATTGGCAAGATCTCTGTTTAGGGGGTAGTTAGAATAATATATTTTTCTGTAATCGTTGAATAATGGTAACATTACTAAACTGAAATGAGTGAAGAAAGTGAAACATTTTGCAATAGAGTGAAGAAAGTGAATTGCCTTCTTAATTAGTAATAAGTATAAATTAAAAAAATAATTTGAAGTTGCTTATAACCTACCAACAACATACCATAATCTTCACAACATCCTAATTTTGTTCATATTCTGGTTAGATCTGATCATGTATTACACGATTACAGAAAAAAATTAATATTACACTCGTGACGAAAGTAGAATTTACAACTCTCGTGAAATTACCGGTAAACGTTTCACTCGAGTTGTAAAATGATCTACTTTCGTCACTTGTATAATAAATAACTATTATTCTTTCATGTGCACATTAGTTGTACTTTATTTATATATTATGGAAAATATTCCTTAAATATCTGAGTGTTTCTCATATCCGTACTTCATCTAAACGAATATAATAAAAGTTATCCTTTTTAAATCTTTATAAATATGCTGTAGATCTATTGTATTTGTATGTAAATGTTTATTTTTTTTAAATATGTTAGTATTTGTGGAATATATTGGCTGCTGTCAGTTAATAGTTCTGTCATATCGTGGGGTATGTGAAGGTTTTTTCGTTGGATGCAGTCAGTAAGTGTTTTATCGTTAGGTGTTTGCTGCAGTATTTGCATATAGGGTTATCAGTGCTTGCCAATAGTTTGTCTTGGAGTAGATCAAAAATAGATTTTTGAGACAAAGACGTAAGATCTTAATTGATAACATTAACAATATATTCTCATACTTACACAAAATTGAAATATATGATAACATTTAACATGCATCCACCAACTGTATATGTATTTTTTTTTTTTATTTTTTTTAGTATTATTGCTACGTTATGTGTTACTATTACTTGTTGCTAAGGTATTTGTTATTGTTCCTTGTTGTTAAGGTATATGTTATTATTACTTGCTGTTTAGGTATTTATTATTGTCCCTTGTTGTTAATATATTTGTTATTATTACGTTTTGCTAAGGAATTTGTTATTATTACTTGTTGCTAAGGTATTTATTATTGTTACTTGCTGTTAAGGTATTTTTTGTTATTATTTGTTGTTAAGGTATTTATTATTGTTACTCGCTGTTAAGGTATGTTTCTTTTTGTTATTGTTACCTGTTATTACTTTTTAAAGGGCAAATCACCTTCGATGTAGTGTCCATTAATAAATAAATTGAAATTGATAACGTCATCACACAACGCATTTGTATATAACAGTCTCTATTAGGGCCTTATTTCGTATTTAAGCTTAGAGCAATGTTGTTCATGATATAACAACTTATTGTTAATATAACATGATTAGGATTGGGGGTTTACTAAAGGATGAAAACTAAAGAAAATCCAAATATCTCGGTTAATAATTCATAATTGGGAAAATATGTATATAATAACATTTTTAGGTATTTCAATTTCCAATAACATTGGATTTATACACTTTTAGCAGATTTCCCTTAAGGAGAAATCAGCTATTGAGGTCGTAGTCATGACGCGATTTACGAAAACTTTCTACAAATGTCCATCGATCCTACCCAGGAGATGACGAAAATGAGGTCCGTTCAAAATTATATATATATATATATATATATATATATATATATATATATATATATATATATTTGTCTGTTAACGCTCTAGCGGTCGCAATTTTTGTTTGATCGTTACCAAACTCGATATATAACGTTTTATGCAAAAAGACAGATCATGTTCGTTAATGGTTGAAATCGGGGGTTTAGAGAGGGGGGGGGATCTTTCGGATCAAAAAATTGTATAAAACCAATCACATTGCAAATTAAATTTACTATAAATATTGATCTATGCATTTACTCTCTATCTTGAATATTAACCGAGATATTTGAATTTTTATTAATTGTAACGGATGAAATGAGATCGGCGAACTTCGGGTCTAGTCGTGAGTTTCCGTCAAAAGCTAGTTCGGCCGTCTCCGTAACTGTTCGACTCTCGTCAAATTTCTCTATTGTAAAACTTCATGTTGGAAATCTGCTTAATTTACACAGCCCCTACGTGACGGACTATTTTGATCCGACGTTTAATAACGGACATATTTCAACTTTTCGAAATTCCGCCCTCTAAACCCAACCGGCTGGTTCCATTTCAGCCATTAACTAACTTGTATTAGCAGATTTCCCTTAAGGGAAATCAGCTATTGAGGTCGTACTCATGACGGAATTTTCGACATTTTTCTTCAAATGTCCATCGATCCTACCTAGTAGATGACGAAAATGAGGTCCGTTCAAAACTGTATATATATATATATATATATATATATATAATATATATATATATATATATATATATATATTTGTCTGTTACCGCTCTAGCGGTCGCAATTTTTGTTTAATCCTTACCAAACTTTATATTTAAGCGTTTTATGTAAAAAGAAAAATCAAGTTCGTTAACGGCTGAAATCGGACCAGTGGGAGGGGGGGGTTTAGAGGGGAGGATTTTCGAAAATTCGAAATATCTCCGTTACTATACGTCGGATCGAAACATTATACAGAATCAATCTTATTACAAATTAAATTTACTATAAATATTGTTATATATATTTATTCTGTATCTTGAATATTAACCGAGATATTTGCATTTTACAGTTTTCACCAAACCGCCACTTCTACTCATGTTACGTAAACAATACTCTGATACATAATAAATCACATAATTGGAAGTTTAAATACCAAAAATTGTATTAAAGAGACCTTTATTATACGAGATCCATGCAAATATGCACTGGTGACTCCCCCCCCCCCATTTTAAAGTTTTGTGGACTACTAAAATTTTATTGATTGAGATAATAATTATTCTGACTTAATTACAGTACTAGATATAGTAAATAGTTCTCAATAAAATTAATGTGTTATATTCTGATATATTTCAGTAATTGTTTTTCTTTCCGGTGTGAGGCGGGACCCGTTTGTTTACATTTCTAACCTAACGCTTCCTGTCGGCAGGCTATTGAAATTGGATTAAACATTTCTTATTGCCGCTTGTATTTATTCACCTAATATTCACGGTGTTGTTGTGTTACCAGTATGTATATTTATCTATTACTAAACTACACGAGGGAAATCTGCTTAGTTTACGCAGCCCCTGCGTGACGGACTTCTTATTTTTTTTTCAGTTTTCTATTCTTATTTCCTCTCTGTCGATGTTTTGGGTTATGCGATTTTTCTCCCCCCGCCCCCGTGCTTTTCTTTTGAACGAAGGGTGGTTGTAGCTTGTGTAAAGGTGAATTCTTTTCGTTTAGTAGGTGTTTGTCGGTATCCGTATTATTTTGTATACGTTTCATTATGTTATTTGCCCCATGGTCTGGTACAGTGGCTTTTGTGTGAGTACAGGTTCAATATATTGTTTCCACAATTATATGAGTAAAAGCAAAGCTAATATTACATAATTAAATTAGAATATGCACCTATGTTCGTCTTCGCTTCGTCTGTTGATATTCGTGCGTGTGTACGCCAGTAGGAATCTGAGTTTCCTTAATCTTGTTGTAATAGTATATTTCGTAGCAAGGGCCGAAAGTGGGCGTTTGCCGGCCAGAGATATTTTTTGACCGAGACGTAGTCGAGGTCATGAAAAGTTCGAGGGCCGGCAAAAGCACTTTGGCCCGAGGCACGAACGCTATTTTTCACCATACTACAATAAATATTAATACGATATAACATTAATCAAAAACAAGATTTTCTTTTGGTTAAGTGTACCTCTTTGTTAGAAGGTTATCTTGTGGTTATGGGGACATGATGAATGTTTAATGTATGGATTGTTTTACGTTATGTTATTATGTAAGTTAATAAAGAGAGATGAACATATGTGTGTTTCATTTAATACAACTGATATATTTCAAAATGATAAAAAAAGTAAGTTCGTTTATTTTTGATTTATAGAAATGTTAAAAGTACAATTTTGGTTGTTTGAAAACATAATACCCTTTGAAGATTCTATTACTTGTTTTTTGTTTGACACATCACACATAACCAGTTCAAAAACTTTGTATACTCTTCGTCATACCTATCTTTTGATTTTGCTGGTAACGAATCTGCCATGATTTCTTTTGCTCTTCTATTTATAGATTCTGATATATTATTAGCCATAATTACTAAATAACTAAACAATAATACGAGCAAAACAAACTAATATAATGTATATAATGAAATGAATGAATTAAAATAATAACCAGCTGATTTTGCGGCCCTAGGGCGAAATATTCATTTTCGGCCCTAGGGCGGCCAAGTGTAGCTTTCGGACCGCAAATTAGCTGTGTAAAACAGGTGATTACATCGTAGTATGGTGAAAAGATATTAATGTCGTATCTAAGATACTGCTGAGCTGTTTGTTGAATTATTGATTGGCTAGAAGATGATGCCATCGCATCGGTCTTCACATATAGACATATGACATTTGTATTAGACTGTTAACGAATATGATTAAAAAGGTTCACTTAAGATTAATTGGAATATATAATAATGGATAATGTAAAAATTTACGTTACTTTAGATCCAGCTCTTGCAAATTACGAAACCATAGGAATCCTACCTCCTCTCTAAGTCTTCACAGTATTTCAATTCTGAATGTACCAACCTGCAAACAAAAGAAAGGATTATCAATAATTAATATTATTTTAGACATTAATAGAATTTAATGTTAAATAAAAATGTGTGTTTTTAGCAGATTTCCCTTGAGGGAAATCAGCTATTGAGGTTGTACTCATGACGGAATTTTCGAAATTTTTCTTCAATTGTCCATCGATCCTACCTAGTAGATGACGAAAATGAAGTCCGTTCAAAACTGTATATATATATATATATATATATATATATATATATATATATATATATATATATATATATATATATATTTGTCTGTTACCGCTCTAGCGGTCGCAATTTTTGTTTGATCGTTACCAAACTCGATATTTAGTCGTTTTATGTAAAAAAAAAAGATCAAGTTCGTTAACGGCTGAAATCGGACCACGAGGAGGGGGGGTTTAGAACGGAGGATTTTTGAAAATTCAAAATATCACCGTTACTATTCGTTAGATCGAAAAATTGTACAGAATCAATATTATTACAAATTATATTTACTATAAATATTGTTCTATACATGTATTCTCTATCTTGAATATTAACCGAGATATTTGCATTTTTATTAAATCTGGGCGGCTGATGGACGAAGTGTCTTTCCCGACAAAAGCAAGTTCGACCGTTTCATTAACTGCTCGGCTTTCGTGAAATGTCTCTATTGTAAAACTTCACGTGGGAAATCTGCTTAGTTTACGCAGCCCCTGCGTGACGGACGTTTGTTTACTTGTGAGTTCATTATCTTTTATTGTAAATGAAACTAAAAAGCTTGTGAGCTTTATCATGAGTTGCAATTTGTAGCTGTATCGACAAGAAATGTTTTCAGGTTTATTGGTTATACCTTTCTTCTCTTGTAGTAGATTAGTCTTGTATTGTAGTTGTTTTTCTTTCCAATAGCCACAATTTAAATAATATAAATAATCAAAGTTAAATAGGCCATATTTTCACAATTTACTACTGACGTATCTTATACTACTCCAAGTAGATACAAATCTTACAGTAAATCAATACTACTAGATACAAATCTTACAGTAAATCTATACTACTAGATACAAATCTTATAGTAAATCTATACTAGTAGATACAAATCTTTGTTCTGATCATGTTTTTCATCACATTATGTTAACAATTCGGCTCATTCTAGCACCGTTGTAGTAGGTCTATAGCTTTGATGATTACTCCCAGCAAAAGTGGAAGGGACCGATATTCTCACGAAGGGAGAAGTGATGATGGAGGGGGTGGATATTAGGGCATTTAATGTCAAAGCGGAAGTTGTAGGAAGCGGAAGTTCGCCTGTTTGGAGTTATGAAGATAACTCGGAGCACTGTCTTCCTACAGCTTCCGGTAACACGATAGGTCTCTACCAATTTCCTCAAGGATCTAAACATCTCAGCAGTCTCCTCAATGATCCTCCAGAAACTTATCAGCTTATTATTAATTTAAAATTGAGCAAGTCTTTTTAGCATAATTCCCTTAAGGGAAATATGCTATTGTGGTTGTACTCATGACGCGATATTCGATTTTTTTTTTTAAATGTCCATCGATCAACCCAGGAGATGACGAAAATGAGGTCCGTTCAATATATATATATATATATATATATATATATATATATATATATATATATATATATATATATATATATATATTTGTCTGTTACCGCTCTAGCGGTCGCAATTTTTGTTTGATCGTTACCAAACTCGATATTTAGTCGTTTTATGTAAAAAGAAAGAGTGTTAATGGTTGAAATCCGACTGGGGAGAGGGGGTGGTTTAGAGGTGGAGAATTTAGAAAATTCAACATATTTCCGTTACTATACGTCGGATCGAAAACTTATATAGAACCAATCTTACTGCAAATTAAATTGACTATTAACATTGTTATACACATTTATTCTCTATCATGAATATTAACCGAGATATTTGCATTTTTATTGAGTTTGTGGGCATAACGGATGAGAGGAGACCGGCTATGATCGGTATTATTCGCTAGCTTCCGCCGAAAATTACTTCGGCCGTTTTCGTAAGTTTTCGACTCTCGTGAAATTGGTTTAGAGACTCGAGTAAGCTTTTACTTTGTGCGGTATATGCAAATACGTTCTGTTAATCCCCCTCTTCTTCTTTAGTTCTTGGACTACTAAAATTTGAGTTATTAAAATATAAATTATTCTGACTAGATATAGTAAATAGTTTGCAATTATGTGTTATATTCAGGTATATTTCAGTAACTGTGTTTCTTCCAGGTCTAGAATATTTCTATCGTTGGCTATCCTGCTTCTTTACCATTCAGCCGCTTTCCGTTGGAAGCTTATTAAATTTAACAGAAAGATATCTCATTGCGGTTTGTATTCACTCACGGTGGTGTTAAGTGTTAGCATTATGCAGGTTTTAGCAGATTTCCCTTAAGGGAAATCAGCTATTGAGGTTGTACTCATGATGCGATTTTCGAAATTTTTCTTCAAATGTCCATCGATCCTACCCAGGAGATGACGAAAATGAGGTCCGTTCAAAACTGTATATATATATATTTGTCTGTTACCGCTCTAGCGGTCGCAATTTTTGTTTGATCGTTACCAAACTCGATATTTAGTCGTTTTATATAAAAAGAAAGATCAAGTTCGTTAACGGCTGAAATCGGAAAAGTGGGAGGGGGGGTTTAGAGGGGAGGATTTTCGAAAAGTCGAAATATCTCCGTTACTATACGTCGGATCAAAACATTGTACAGAATCAATCTTATTGCAAATTAAATTTACTATAAATATTGTTTTATACATTTATTCCATATCTTGAATATTAACCGAGATATTTGCATTTTTATGAAATTTGGGCCGATACCGGAATTTGAATTTCCCGCGAAAAGCTAGTTCGGCCCTTTGCCGTAACCGTTCGGCTCTCCTATGGAGATTTCTCTATTGTATAACTTCACGTGGGAAATCTGCTTAGTTTACGCAGCCCCTGCGTGACGGACTATTTTCTTTAATTAGTATTTACTAATGGTCTTTAAACAGGTGGCCTCCCAATAACTGATAGGTACCCGCATTGTTAGGTATTAGTTATGTGTGTATTTGGAATTATATTATACATAATTTAAATTGAATAGCTAACAATACTAACATAAAACGGTCAGACCCCTAGCAACTCCAATTATTAATGTCGAAATAAATAATGTTTATTTTAAGCAACCTCCGCGGAATTGGATTGACATACTGCATTTACATGAAAATGTTTCTCCATTCCAAACGAGAATACTGCATTCTGCAAGTTGTCTCTTTTATAGTCTTCTGTAAAGATTTTATCCTTTCTTTATTTTATTTGTTTTAAAATGGCGTTGATCCAACACAGATGTTTTTGTGCAGTATATATATGAGCTAGAAAACAGAGGTTTAAGCTTTTCATCCTATTATCTAGAGCTCTTTATATAAACCGCTCATGGAGTATTATTTTCATGAGAGGGTAACTGTATCTCATACTTCAACAATTTTTATCTTAATCCTAAAAACAAAGGTTATAAAAACGACACTATTTTCTTCTGAAGTATTTTCTCTCTCTTCCAATATGTCTCACTCTAAGCCGCTCAGTGGAAAATGTAGTGGCCGTAACAGGGCAAAAAGAAATTAGAATTACTTAGTTCAATATTATGCGAAAGCACAACTTTTAGTGGTTTGATCTACATCTAGGGTTTGTTTGAGGTAGAGAGAAATATTAGTCCGATTTCCGCCATTAATGAACCTGATCTGAAGAGATACCTCCGCAGTATCAAAAGCACAATTAAGGAGTGGCCATCGAGCCTTAGGAGTACTAGACGGGAGGAAGTAGTTCTTGCCAGACTCAGGATCGGCCACACATAGACACTTAATGACAAGGACTGATAACCCTATATGCAAATACTGCAACAAACACCTTACGATAAAACACATACTGACAGACTGCATCTAACGAAAAAACCTTCACATACCCCACGATATGACAGAACTATTAACTGACAGCAGCCGATATATTTCACAAATACTAACATATTAAAAACACATAAACATTTACAAAAACATATGGTACAAAATAGAATATGCCACCAGCATACTTAAAAAGATTTAAAAGGTTTAACTTTTATTATATACTTTAGACAAGGCATGGATATGAGAAACAATCAGCTATTAAAGAAATATTTACCATAATATAAAAATAAAGTACAACATAAGTAAGTGCATGAAGGAGTAAATATATTATTCTAATTATGCCAATCACCATCGCTGTGGGGCACAAACCAAATAAATAAAAAAGTCCGTCACGCAGATTTCCCGTGTGAAGTTTTACAAAAGAGAAATCTGCATCCTGGTAACACACCACCGTAATTAAATACAAATCAATAATGAGAACTCTTTCAGTTAATTAAAATAAATTCCCAACTGAAACGGCTTCTGAATTGTAAGAATAATTTATATTTTAATAACTCAAACCTCTAAACCCCCCCTCCCTCTAGTCCAATTCAGCCATTAACGAACTTGATCTGTCTTTTTACATAAAACGGTTAAATATCAAGTTTCGTACCGATGAAACAAAAATTGCGACCGCTAGAGCGTTAACAGAAAAATGAATATAATGTTTTGATCAGACCTAATTTTCATCATCTGCTAGGTAGGATCGAAGGTCATTTGAAGACAATTTTTCGAAAAACGCGTCATTAATACTATCTCAAGGCTTATTTACCCTACGGGAAATTATGCTGAAACTTCAATCACAATCAGTTGCCAATTACTGTATTTTCCATTCGCACAATTACAATTATGCACATTTCCATTTGTAATTTACTGCAATTACATTTGTGATAAGCAATTGCAATGCTAACTGTTCCGTAGGAAGTGAAATACCAATTTGCAAGTAATTGTAATTCTACATCTGGAACTAATATCTGATTTTAATGGAATTAAAAATATTTGCATTGGGAAGTTTCAAAGGCAAAATGTCTGTAAAATCGTCTGTCACGCAAACGCTGCGTAAACAATAATAATCTGATTTTTATTAACTTAATGGCATCCTGATTGGTTTAGAAGGTTGAATTCCGAAATCGAATTTTATAATATAATAACGGAGATATTATAAGTCTGGTCGAAAAAGTGTATAGAATAGTTATTTATTATACAAGTGACGAAAGTAGATCATTTTACAACTCGAGTGAAACGTTTACCCACACGAGCGAAGCGAGTCTGGTAATTTCACGAGAGTTGTAAATTCTACTTTCGTCACGAGTGTAATATTAAATTTTTTCTGTAATCGTGTAATACATGATCATATCTAACCAGAATATGAACAAAATTAGGATATTGTGAAGATTATGGTATGTTGTTGGTAGATTATAAGCATGGTTGTGAAAGGTTATAAGCATAGTTATAAAACAACTAGTGATGATTGTGAAGTAGTGCAGTTATAAACAAGTGCAGGTTATAAACAAGGAAGGTAATTATTATTATATTTAAATTTTAAAATATATTGATTATTTCCACCAATAATTCATTCACATTCAATTTATTTTGTTAAAATAATTTCTTACAATGTTAAGAAACATTTAAAAGCATTTAATTTCCAACTTCAAATTATTTTTTAATTTATACTTATTACTAATTAAGAAGGCAATTCATTACTTTCTTCACTCTATTGCAAAATGTTTCACTTTGTTCACTCATTTCAGTTTAGTAATGTTACCATTATTCAACGATTACAGAAAAAATAATTGTATTGCTTTCCTATAAATTTTGAGATGTACATTGTTTCTTCATCTTGTATATTATCCGAGATATTTGCATTTTTATCGGTTCTAACCCTGAGCTAACCTCCACTGCCATTCATGTCATTTTGACATTAAGCTGTCATATAATGCACCACTTTATTCGAAGCTTAAATTAAAAATATTGTTTTCATAGGAAATATATTTTGTCTTTCTTAGTGTCTCTCAGGGTGCATAGTTTCAGTTGCTCGGCGGTTTTTATCTAATTTTACCGATATAAACTCGTTATAGAATTTGATTTTTTTACAAGAATTCGCTATAAAAAATAGAGCTTTCTTTTGGAAATTCCAAAGTTATGGTCGCTGGAGAAGTACTGGTGAAGGTTACAGGGTTGAATATGGACTGGAAGGATTCTTCAGGGGTCACAACGAAGTCTCTGCTTTGTATTAAAACAATTGGAGATTTTAAGTGGGGAGGTACGGGATGTTGGGGCACCATGTATATATTAAATTATTGTTATTTATTGATGTGCACTTTTTGTCACTGTTCCTAATTGGGACGGGTTATCTACAGGTTACCACATTTTTCTAGCCAGGGTAGGACTAAGCATTTTATTTAATTAGTTCGTCACTGAATAAATTGCTATTGCCAAGGACGGAGCAATATATATACTTTTCAGTTGCTTATATAAGTAGTTTTTTTAACGTTTCCAAACTCCATATTTAACATTTCATATAAAATTAAATATCAAGATCACTGAAAAGAAATAAAACTTGGGGCGGGAGGAGGATGATTTTCAAAAATTCCTGTTATCTCAGTTATTTTTAGTTGGCTCGAAAAATGTAATTCTGTTATATTATTGATGCTCTCCAATCCTTGTTTTATAAACGTTTTCGTAATTCAAATATCACAAGAATTATTTATTCTGTACCACTCCAGCATAGGGGAAATTTGCTTAGATTATGCAGCCCTTTCCGTGAAGGACTTCTAGCAGATTTCTCTTAAGAGAAATCCGCTATTGGGCTCGTGCTCGTGACACGATTTACGAAATATTTTTTCCAAATGTTAATCGATCCTACCTAGGAGATGGCAAAAGTGAGGTCCGTTCAATTATATATATCTATATTTATATATATATATATATATATATATATATATATATATATATAGAACTAGCTTGCGCCAGCAAGGGGGCTTCGCCCCCTTGACCCCCTTGGCGAAGCGCTGCCTTCGGCATCGCCACAAAGGGCGGAGCGATGCCTTCGGCATCGCCACAAAAGGTAAAGCGATCCCTTCGGGATCGCCGTATAGCGACTCGGCCTTAGCGGAAAAAAGTAAATATTTTCCCGATTATTTGAAAAAAGTAGAAATATAATTTCTTAATCAATTTAATTTTTTTTATTTATTTTTTTGAAATGATATAATGCTCAATTTAATGAAAATACCAGGTAAAATTCGGTTTGAATGGTGAAATGATCGATTTTTAAAAAAATACCACGTAGAATAGGTAAAAATGGTCTTATACTGGATTTAGAAAAAATACGCAGTAAAATAGTTAAGTGAACGATTTAATATTAAATAAGAAATAAATACTAATACATTTAATTCAAATTGGTTTAATCGTGATTTAAATAAAAAATTAAGGTAAATAGTGAAATACACAATTTACTAATGAATACTAATGAAAATACTATTAAATACACGATTTCGAAAAAAGACGAAGTATAATAGTTAATTAAAAAAATAAGATAAAGATATAAACGCAGCTACTCCCTGAAGAATATAAAGTAATATGTTGCCGGATAAAGAATGAAGAAACTGCCACCTATTAATAAATGGTTTATGAAATACCATGGCCGTGTAACAATATCATGAATAATATAAGAAATAACCAATGTTCGTCACAATTCCTATGATAAAAGAAGAGCATTAGATACAACAAACTGACTAAATATGGTTGAAAACAGGAAACAATGCAGCGTACTTCCGGTCTTAGTAGTACGATAAGCCGCTGGTGCCGGCACAATAATCAGCCGGTAGATATGCCCTCGAATAACGGCGGCTAAATGAATCACTCGAAAAGTAGTATTCATGAATACGTAAAACAAACGCCAAAAACCTTTAAAAAAGAAATCCTCTATCAATGATCTGTATTCGCATTATTGGGCTAAGCGGAAAAAAATAAATATTTTCCTAATTATTTGTGAAAAATATAAATTTTAACTTTTTAGTCAATTTAATTTTTTTTAAATGATATAATGCCCAATTTATTGGAAATAGCAAGTGAAATTAATTTAAAATGGTGAAATAATCGATTTTTTAAAAAAATACTATGTTAAATAGGTAAAAATGGTCATATACACGATTTATAAAAAATACGATAAGCATACGATTTAATATTAAATTAAGTGCAGGTATTAGTAAATACTATATTATTATTATTAAAAAATAGCAAGTGAAATAAATTTAAAATGTTGAAATGGTCGATTTTTTAAAAAAAAAATACCATGTAAAATAGGTAAAAATGGTCATATACACGATTTATAAAAAAATACGTTAAGCATACGATTTAATATTAAATTATATCAGGTATTAGTAAATACTATATTATTATTATTAAAAAATAGCAAGTGAAATTAATTTAAAATGGTGAAATAATCGATTTTTTAAAAAAATACTATGTTAAATAGGTAAAAATGGTCATATACACGATTTATAAAAAATACGTTAAGCATACGATTTAATATTAAATTAAGTGCAGGTATTAGAAAAAGCAAGTGAAATTAATTTAAAATGGTGAAATGATCGATTTTTTAAAAAAAATACCATGTAAAATAGGTAAAAATGGTCATATACACGATTTATAAAAAATACGTTAAGCACACGATTTAATATTAAATTAAGTGCAGATGCATATTAGTAAATACTATATTATTATTATTATTAAATTATAATATATTTAATTCACATTGGTTTAATTGTGATTTAAATAAAAACATAAAGTAAATAGTGGAATACACAATTTAGAAATGAATACTAATGAAAATACTAATAAATACACGATTTAGAAGAAAAACGAAGTAAAATAGTTAAGTTCACGATTTAATATTAAATTAGAAATAAATCTAAATGCTTTTAATTCAAATTGGTTCATTCGTGATTTAAAAAAAAAAAAATATGGTAAACATATAAAAACAGCTACTTACTGAAGAATATAAAGTAATATGATGCCCGAAAATCCATTTTTCCTATAAAAAATGAAGAAACTGCCACCTATTAATAAATGGTTTATAAAATAACATGGTCGTGTAACAATATCATGAATAATATAAGAAATAAACTGTACATCACAATTCCAATGATAAAAGAAGAGTATTAGATACAACGAATGGACTAAATATGACTGAAAACAGGAAACAATGCAGTGTACGTCCGGTCCTAGCTGCAGGATAAACGGCCTGTCCCAGCAGTACAATCAGCGGCCGGTAGAGTGTGCCATAGTAATAGAGCGGCTAAATGAATCTCTCCCAAAGCAATAATTCAAGAATACGTAAGACACCCGACAATAACACTTAAAAAAAATCTACTATCAATGATCTGTATTCGCATTATTAAATCGTTTGTAAATAAACAAAAATTAAAGGAAGTAGGGCAAGCAGTCAGCATTAGTGCAAAATATATCTAGAAGAGTGAGCTGTAGACGATCAAAACAAAGGAAATATACCGAACTAATAACTTGCAACATTTAAGAAATACATTTCTTAGTAAAATAAATTCAAAATACATTCTTTAGTAAAGAAAATTCACAATATACACAAATCAACAAACAATTTAAAGAAGTGAGGTACGAAAAGCAGTAAGCTTTAGTTACCCAAACATCTGGCAGGGAGTGCTGAAGTCAAATAAACGAAACAAAGCCCTTTCAAGCCGACAACTATCAGCATTTAAAATATTATACAAAATACAAATTCAACACAATAAAAATCAAAATTCAACACATGTAGCATTATTGAATGAAACTAAACAAACCAATTTTGGGATAATACAAAATTTAAATAAAAATTAGACAAATAATAACAGTAAATCAAATTTAAGGCTCTCGGAGATCTTAAATGCTTTATTTAAATGGGATACTTGACTTTCTAAAGGGTAAATCATTAAAATACGATTTAAATACATATTTAAATGACATTACTTTTTCATTTACCACGCCCTTTGCCCTTCGCCCGGAGCCCGGGCAAAAAAGGGGGTCAGGTCCGTTTCGGCGGGAAATCGATTTTGGACTTTGAGCGCCTCGCTACGGGAATCGAACCGTCCTATGTCGAAGCTAAAGGTGTCTACGGCTCAGGGAAGCATCGGAGAGTTTTTCCCCCGGTCGGATATATATATACACATATAATATATATATATATATATATATATATTTGTCTGTTACCGCTTTAGCGGTCGTAATTGTTTTTAATCGTTACCAAACTCGATATTTCATCATTTTCCATAAAAAGAAAGATCAAGTTTGTTAACGGCTGAAATCGGACCAGTGGGAGGGGGGGGTTTAGAGGGGAGGATTTTCGAAATATCTGCGTTACTATTCATCGGATCGAAACATTGTACAGAAGCAATCTTATTGCAAATTAAAGTTACTATAAATATTGTCATATACATTTTTTCTCTAACTTGAATATTAACCGAGATATTTGCATTTTTATTAATCGGGGCGCCTGACGGACGAAAGTTACTTTCCCGCCAAAAGCTAGTTCGCCCGTTTCCTTCACTGGGTCGGCTCTCGTGAAATTTCTCTATTGTAAAACTTCACGTGGGAAATCTGCTTAGTTTCCGCTGCCCCTGCGTGACGGACTTTTTTTACCAGCACATGGGAAATGTGCTTTGTTGACGCAACCCTTTGCGCGACAGAATTTGTTATATACTTGAGAGTCTAATGACAAGAGGGAGAGTGTCGCAAAAGGGTTTTGAAGTTGTGACTAGCAACTAGAGAGCGTTGTTGCATGAACAGCTGTCAGCAATTGCAGGCAATTTGGCCCTTTGTGCTCACAGCTGTTGGTCTACATGCTGATGAGTTTGTTTGCTAGCCGGGCTAGTTACTCGCTATCTCTCTCGACAAAGATAAATTGCTACGGCTCGCTTTGTCGAACGCTCCTCATTATTCAAACATGTCCACACACAAACCTATCGTTGGTCCGAGTTTTATACTTGGTTATGACTAACGAGAAGATTATGATCACACTAATACTTCATAAGAGTTCGACCGTGAAATGAGGAAGGGAAAATAGGGAGAGAGGGAAAACCCCGCATTTAATCATTTTAGTAGTTTTCCCGGAAAGGAAATCAGCTATTGAGGTCGAACTCACGATTAGGTACGATTGAGGAAGGACACAGGATTTTCGAAAAAGAAAAAAAAATATCCTCTTAATATCTATCGATCCTACCGATGAAATGACTAAAATGAGGTCCTTTCAAAACTATATATATATCACCGCTCAGCAGTCGCAATTATTGTTTAATCGTTGCCAAACTCGATATATCAGAGTTCCATACAAAACTGAAGATCAGATTCGGTAACGGTTCAAATCGCATGAGAGAGAGGGAGGGTTTAGAGGGGAGGAATTTCGAAAAATCTCCCTTACTATACGTCGGATCGAAAAATTGTGTATAACGAATCTTATTGTAAATTAATTGTACTATAAATATTGTTATGTACGTTTATTCTCTATCTTGAATATTAACCGAGATATTTACATTTTTAAGTATTCAGCCTTCAGTAAACCCTAACTTCTACTCATGTTACTTTAACAATAGTTCGTTGTATTATAAACCACATTATTCAAAGCTTAACCCTCGGTCGGGCGCGTCATGAATATTAAGTCTTTGGGCGCGTGTATCTCAGAGATATCATCCTCAACCGTTTTTACGGAAATACAGTTTTTTAATATATATTTTGCACTAAAATGTTCAGTGTGTGATTAGAAACCATAACAGAAAATATAACTTCATTCAAAAATAAGTAGCACGAAATCACTTTTAGATAAGACATTAAAAATCATCTAAATATTAATGTACAAATCCTTTTTAAAATAGCAGTTTAATTATTATTTCTTTTGCAGAGCTGTATTACAATTAGGACAAAGCATGGAGGTATGTCGTAAACAAGTTTTGGTTTTGCAATTCTCACAAGAGTATTTAGTAAACCTACATTTCTTTTTAGTTTCGCATGTTTCACATCATTTTCTTTTGTTCATTGTAGCGGAATGATTTTTTTATAGTGTTTTTGTACTTGAGTTCAATGTATGGTCCAAAGAGTGTCTGCACTCTTCACATTTCGTCCTTAGTTCGGTTGGTAAACGTCTGCTGTTGTCACTGCGTCGTACAATATTTTCTTGTACAAGATTTTTTGAAAGCTCAAGTATGAGCAAAATAATATAAAAATAGGTTTACATGATTCCAATTAATAAAGAGAAACTTAATTGATGTATATATTTATGAAAAACCGATTTCAAAAAAACTTCCGAGATCGGGCGCGTGGTATCTAGGAGATTAAACTGAATGACAGGTGAAACACACAACTCCATCGAAAAAAGTGACACAACTGACCTTGAGTGGGAGACCTATAAAGAACATAACTCGAAGCACTACACCACCACTCTCTGCTAGAAGGAGTGGCAATTTCTCTAGAAACTGTGTATCTCAGAGATCACGCGCCCGACGGAGGGTTAAATACCAAATATTATTTTCAACCGACTTTTATTGTACGAGATACATGCAACTATGTTCTGGTAACACATGCAAATATGTTCTGTTGATCCCCCCCCCTCTTAACCTCTTGGACTACTAAGATTTGAGTCATTGAGATAAAAATGATTCTGATCCGTTATAAGTTACAGTACTAGATATAGTAAATATTTTTCATTAAAATTAATATTTTAAATTCAGATATATTTCAATAATTGGTTTTATTTCCGGTGAAGTATATTTCGATCTATCTGTTCAGCTGTGAGAGGTCGACAGTCCGGTTTGTTAACAATTTTAGAGAGGGAATTTCGAAAAGTTAAATTGTCTCCTTTATTTGTACCGGGGCCGAAAAATCGTATAAAATCAATCCTATTGCAAATTTAATGTTCTATAAATGATGTTATGTACTTGTTTTCTCTATATTGAATATTAACCGAGATATTTCCATATTTCAGTTTTCGGCCATCAGTAAACCCCCACTCCCATATTCTTGTCATATTAAAAATAACCTGTTATGTCAGGAATCACTTCATTCCAAGCGTAAATACCATATATGGTTTTTATTCGATTTTTATATTGTGAGATCCATGCAAATACGTTATTTGATGACGTCATCTATTACAAGTTTTGGTTCTTTCAAGAAAATGTTTATTCGATCTGTACCATACTCTATATTTAACCGTTTCCATCTACTGTATGGATCATGTATGTTTTTTGTCGACCTGGAATAGTGGGGGTTTTGAGAAGGGTGGGGGGGGGGGGTCAAAAATTCTAATTACTTGAGTTATTAAACGTTTGGACATCAGACGCATCCAGACTTTCCAATCCAAAGTCCTGCCCACCATAGTAGATGCTCCATATTATGTTACAAACCACACCCTCCATAAAGATTTTAATATCCTATTTTTATAGGACCTAATTCTCTTAAGATTCAGAAAATTCCACCACAGGAGGGTATCCAATCATTCTAATCCAGTTCCACTCATCCATATTCCCCTTGACAAGAGACAATGGCCCAGAGATCTCCTATAGAAGTGTGAAGTGCAGTGATAGCAGTGGCTATTAGCAGATTTCCCTTAAGGGAAATCAGCTATTGAGGTTGAACTCATAACGGAATTTTCGAAATTTTTCTTCAAATGTCCATCGATCCTACCTAGTAGATGACGAAAATGAGGTCCGTTCAAAACTGTATATATATCTATATATATATATATAGATATATATATATATATACATATATATATATTTTTTTCTGTTTCCGCTCTAGCGGTCGCTATTGTTGTTTGATCGGTACCAAACTCGATATTTAGTCGTTTTATGTAAAAAGAAAGATCGAGTTCGTTAACGGCTGAAATCGGACCAGTGGGATTTAAAGGGGTGGATTTTCAAAAATTCGAAATATCTCCGTTACTATACGTCGGATCGAAAAATTGTATAAAACCAATCTTATTGCAAATTAAATTTACAATAATTATTGTTATATACATTTAATCACAGTCTTGAATATTAACCGAGATATTGGCATTCTTATTAAATAACGGATTTTTGAATTTCCCGCCAAAAGCTAGTTCGGCCCTTTGCCGTAACTGTTCGGCTCTCGTATGGATATTTCTCTATTGTATAACTTCACGTGGGAAATCTGCTTATTTTCTTATCAAGTCCCATTCCTCCTTAACTGTTGACTTCCTTGAAATAAACACCCCATTACACTACATGAACCAAAACTGACTTCATTTAGCAATTCACAGTATATCTTAATATAGTGTTATTTTATTTATTTTTTAATGTAGAAAAGCAAGAATGTTTGCAATTGGAAGACAGTGGGTGAGAGTAAAAGCGGTTGACATAAGTGGAACAAGTGGCTCATTTAAATTCAGCAGATCTCCAGTAGAGAACGCCATGTCCGGGCTGGGCTAAGCCAACGAGATCTATTGTGCCCTTTGTTATTTCATAGTCTAGTCGAAGGGTCTAGCTCTTTGTTATTTTATTATAATATAACAATGCTGTTCTACCGTTACACTTATTCCGCTCTGCTAATCTTACATCAGTTCGTTGCATTTATTTATTTGTTTCGAATGTATTTGTATACATAGGAAACAAGCATTAAAATAAAGCTATGCAATTCGGCTCCAGAGGAAATCAAATGTGAGAATGAAAGTTATACAGCAATAGAAGTCCGTCACGCAGGAGCTGTGTAAACTATACAGATTTCCCACTTTTACAAGTTTTACAATATAGAAATCTGCATACTGCTAACACTTAACAACACCGTGAGTAAATACAAATGGCAATGAAGAATTTTTC
The DNA here is from genome assembly GCA_019009955.1 of Riptortus pedestris. Lineage (NCBI taxonomy): Eukaryota > Metazoa > Arthropoda > Insecta > Hemiptera > Alydidae > Riptortus > Riptortus pedestris. The sequence goes on from CM032232.1 coordinate 143,286,654, forward strand.
AGTTAATTTTAATAAACTCCGAACAGAAACGGCTTCTGAATTGTAAACAAATAGGTCTGCCAACCACTCAGAGCTGAACAGATATAATAACACATCATATAACACGGAGCTGATCTGAATATAACACATTAACATTATTGCAAACTATTTACTATACCTTATTAGCATAGTAATACATAGAGTACAATTATGAATTAAATTTATTATCGTGCTTTAGCATACATAAAGATGCAGATTTTAATTCTAAAACCCTCACGGGTAAGACAATTACCCTTGAGGTTGAACCTTCCGACACAATTGAGAATGTAAAAGCCAAGATCCAAGATAAGTAAGGGATCCCTCCTGATCGGCAGAGGTTGATCTTCGCTGGTAAACAGTTAGGAGATGGAAGAACTTTGATTACAATATTCAGAAAGAATCAACCCTTCACTTAGTTCTTCGTCTTAGAGGCGGTGTTATTGAGCCAACTCTTAGAATCTTGGCCCAGAAATACAACTGTGACAAGATGATCTGTAGAAAGTGCTATGCTAGGCTTATACCTTATTAGCAATTTATAATGAATCAGAATAATTTATATTTTAATAACTCAAATTTTAGTAGTCTAAGGACAAAAGAAGGGGGGGGGGGGTGATGAACAGAACGTATTTGCATATATCTCGAATAGTAAAAGCTTACACGACAAGAACGGTTAGAAGAAGCTTAGACGAGAGCCGAACAATTAGGGAACCAGCCGAACTAATCCTGAAACTCAATACCAGATCTCATCTCGTCCGTTATCCGCACACACTCAATAAAAATGCAATATCTCGGTTATATCCAAAATAGAGAAAAAATGTATACAACAATACTTATAGCACATTCGATTTGCAATAAGATCGGTTCTATGTACTTTTGCGATCCAACGTATATTAACGGAGACATGTTGACTTTTCGAAAATCCTCCTCTAAACACCCCCCTCCCCTCCGACTGCCCCGATTTCAGCCATTGGCGAACTTAATGTTCCTTTAAGCAGATTTCCCTTAAGGAAAATCAGCTATTGAGGTCGTACTCATGACGCCATTTTCGAAAAATTTCTTCAAATGTCCATCGATCCTACCCTCGAGATGACGAAAATCACGTCCTTTCAAAATTATATATATATATATATATATATATATATATATATATATATATATATATATATATATTTATTTATATATATTTGTCTGTTAACGCTCTAGCGGTCGCAATTTTTGTTTGATCGTTACCAAACTCGAAATTTAATCGTTTTATGTAAAAAGAAAGATCAAGTTCGTTAATGGCTGAAATCGGACCAGTGGGAGGTGGGGTTTAGAGGGGGGAATTTTTAAAAATTCAAAATATCTCCGTTATTATGTGTCGTATCGAAAAATTGTAAAGAATCAAAGTTGTTGCAAATTAAACTTACTATAAATATTGTTTTATACATTTATTCACTATCTTGAATATTAACTGGGATATTTGCATTTGTATTGCGTGTGTGTGATCGGCAGGAGTCGGCTATGTTCGGGACGTTCCGCCGAGAGTTAGGGCGGTCATTTCCGTTACTGTTCGTCCCTCTTGAATAGGTTTAGAGATTCATTATTACTATTGACGTTATTAGTAGGCAGATTTCTCTATTGTAAAACGTCACGTGGGAAATCTGCTTAGTTTACGCAGCCCCTGCGTGACGGACTTTTTTAATTAAATTTCGAGTTTGGTATCGATACCTTTACACTTATTCCACTCTTGGAGTCTTTCATCAGTTAGTTGCATTTATTTATTTGTTTCATGTGTTTGTGTACATATAGTAAACGAGATTTAAAACAAAGTTACGCAACAAACTTATGTATGGCTCATAAGGAAATGAAATGTTAGCATGAAAGTTATGAAGTAAAATTGCCACACTAAAGTCTAATTATTTTTTGAAGAACTTTGGAATCATAAAAACTGTTTATACTTTTTAAATTTTCTACGAGAGTCTACACTTTCCAAGGTTTTTGGATAAAAGTAGACACTTCGAATTTTGCAACTAAATCTGGGCCATATGAGACACTTCAGAAAGCATATTTAAAAGTCTGTCACGCAGGGGCTGCGTAAACTAAGCAGATTTCCCACGCGAAGGATTACAATACATAAATATACATACAGCTAACACTAGCGCCAATGTTAAGTGAATAAATACAAACGTAATAAGAAATATATCCTCTGCCGGCAGGAAGCGTCTCAAATGTAAACAAATAGTTCTGCCAACGGCTCACCGGAAAGAAAACAGTAATTTAAATATATCAGAATATAACATATTCATTTTATTGAAAACTATATACTATATCTAGTACTGTAATTATTAATGAAACAGAATAATTTTTATCTCAATCAATCAAATTTTAGTAGTCCAAGAATTCAAGACGAAAAGGGTGGGGGTCACAATAACATATTTGCATCTAACTCATATAATAATTGTCTCTGGAAAACAATGCTTGGTATATAAGCTGCGAATAATGTGGTTTATTATATAAATGAGTACTGTCTATGTAATGCCGAAAACTGAAAAATGCAAATAACTTGATTAATATTCAAGATAGAGAATAAATTTATTCACACAATATTTATAGTAGATTAGATTGGTTTTTCACATTTTTTTTGTTTTTGGTTATAGGAATTTTCGAAATTCCTGCCCTCGTACCTCCCACCCTCTCGTCCGATTTCAGCCAGTAACGAACTCGATCATTTATTTTTCATAAAACATTTTAATATCGAGTTCGGTATCGGTCAAACAATAATTGCGACCACTAGAGTGGTAACAGACATATATATATATATATATAAAATTGTTTTGATGTTTTCGACCAGGTTATATTTATATATAGTGTTGTTATTCTTTTTGGAGTTTTGGTCAATGTTGGTGAAAAAATCTTAGTTTATGCGGATATTTCGAGAATCTTTATTTTCCCTTCTTCAGGGCAAGACTAAAGATACTTAAAAACTATTACACATAAATATTGCACTTAGGAATAGTGTTATAGTCCCCTATAGGGTTATAGAAAACAAGGGAGGTTACTACAACCCTGGTCCTAAGTACAATAGTTATGTGTAATACTTTTTAAGTATCTTTAGTCTTGCCCTAAAAAAGAGAAAATAATGATTCTCGAAATATTGTCATAAACTAAGATTCTTTCACCAACAATGACCAAAACTCCAATAAGAATAACAACACCATATATATATATATATATATATATATAGATATAGATATAGATATATTTTATTTTTTTTTATTTATTTCCTTGGTGAAGTAAGCCTACAGGAAGGGAGTTTATTGGCCACACGTCCCGTACAATAATTAGTACATAACGTCTGCTTGAAGCATAATATATATATATATATATTTTTAACTATAATAACATTTAATATTTGTACAATAAAATTATTTACAACAAAAAAAAGAAAAGAAAAACTAAAACAAATTTTGTATTCAATAAATGAATAATTAATTAATTTAACTGTATTTCAGTTTCAAATAATTCAAGAAGTCATACATTTCTTCAGCAAACTGTTTTAATAGTTTATTATGTTTATTAAATAATTGTCGGCATTTTAATTGGGTTTTAAAGTCTTCACTTTGGAGCTTTAGTAGTCTGTAGTCATAGAGCAAGTGTATATGTCTGTTCAGTAGTAAAGTTGCAGTAACAGTTTGGTTGATCTTTTAGGCCAAAACGATTAAAATAACAATTTGTTGTTCCGTGCCCAGTTAATAATTGTGTCAAGTGAACTATATATATATATATATATATATATATATATGTGTGTGTATGAACAAACCTTTCATCATCTAGATAAAATTTGACGATAGAGGAAAATTTTTGAAAATGACATCACGAGTACGACCTCAATAGCAGATTTCCCTTAACAGAAATCTGCTGGAAAGGATATGATAAACTCGAACACTGATTGCATTTGATTGACGGCGCGAATTCCTGAGCGAGCTGAATATGAATCGTCTCGAGCGACTGTTCGTGAATCGATGTTAGACCGAATCGATAGTGGTGAAATCAGTAAGACATTGAATTATCAGCTGGTTCTTCAGCCGGCGCAGACTGATTAATGACAGCTAGAGCTTCTTCATGGCAGACAGCCCCCAATCGCCTTAAGTGCCTCCTATAAACCAGGAATTCCTCCCTCCTTCTAATTCATTAGACACACTCAGCAGCTGTGAATTCCCTTCAGCTGTTTGGAATTAATCCTTATTTTATAAAGGCACTTGTACTATCACTTACGTTTCAAAAAGACTTCATAGTTCCGTTTCTCGTTGAGTGGATTTGTAAAAGATTTCCCTGAAGTGAAATTAGCTCTTGAGATATTCCAAAAATGTCTATAGGTCCCTACCTAGGAGATGGTGAAAATGATGTCTGTTCAAAATTACACACACACACACACACACACACACACACACACACACACACACACACACACACATATATATATATATATATATATATAATGAATTTATAGACCGACCATTTGTTATTTAAGAATGTTTTCTGAGCCATAAGTTCACAAAATAAAATTTAGTTCATATAGCCAATTATTTCACCCTCGACGTGTTACGAGTGAAAACCACTCCTTCTCAAGGAATTATTTAGCCATCAATAAAAACTAAAAAACAATCCTTATATTATAATACATGAAATATATTATATAATAAATTCGTCTATAATTGGCTAAAACTTTGTACCATGTCCTTCAAATCAAGTGAGCGACGCAACTATACAATGACGAAAATGAAATCTGTATTTGTATGTTACCGTTCCAGAGGTCGCAATGTTTATTTTATCGTTACGAAGCTCGATATATAGGTGTTTTATGTAAAACTAAGGATTAAGATAGTTAATTGCTGAAATTAAATCAGTGTGAGACGGGATTTAGAGGAGGGAATTTGAAAAATCGTCGTTATTATACGTCGGATCCAGAGAATGTATATCACCAATTTTATTTCACATTTAATTACCTAAATATTTTGTTATATGCTTAGTTTCTTTAACACGAATATTAAACGAGATATGGATTTTTCAGGTTCCTTCAGTAAACCCCCACCCTCATGAAATTATTTATTCTAAGCTCAATTAAGATTTTACGTTCTTATCTTGAACATGGTTGTTTGATCTATACAATACTCGATATTTAACAATTTCAGGCTGAAATTGGGCACGGAATAGTCGGGGCTTAAAGGAGAGGGAGGGTACGAAAATTCGAAATATCTCTTTTAAAATGAGTCGGGCCGTGTTTTTTTATAGGTCGAATCTTATACAAATATTTATGGTCTACAATTGCTGTTCTATACATTTTTTCAAAACTTAAGTGTTACCAAGTTATTGGTGCTTTCTTGTTTTCAGCGTTCAGGAACCCCCCCCCTCTTCTTCTCATCGGTTATTTACATGGAATTAGTCAATAAGTCTTGATATGAGATCAGTAATGTGTTATCCCGGCATGTGGGAAATCTGCTTCGTTTACTCAGCTTCTGGGTGATGGACTTATTTTATTAACAAACGCCCACTTTTTGCTACTAAGGCTTATTGGAACGGGTATCTGCAGTATATCCCTTTTCTTGCTCGGGTGTAACTGAGGATTCTATGTAATGAGTTTGTGACTAAATAAATTCCAATAAATCCAAAATAGAAATCACGACTCTAAGTTTACCAAATGAGATTTAGACCAAAGCCTTAATTCACATGGCTAACCTGAGTCCTCCTCCCCATAGTTACCATTAGGAAATGCGACATCATAAAAGATCACACAGAATGCCCTTAACCAAGAATCATGTTATAGTAAGATTTCCTTAAGTGAAAACCCTGTCATTGAGGCTGTACTCATAATTCCTCAAATCACCATCGATTCTTCCTCGGAGATTTTAATGAAAATGAGGTCCATTCAATAATTACAGGGGAAGTCAGAAAATAAAAATATCTCCCTTATACAATATGTTATAGAATTCATCTGGTCAAACTGTTGATGCCTTCCAATAGTTGTTTCATACATTCGTTTTACTCGAATATTAGGCGAGTTGTTCATACTTTCTTGGTTTCAGTCTTCAGTAAACCCCTACTTATCGTATTTTATTTAGATATAGAGAATTTATCATGAGATGAAGTCATTAGTGTGCCATACCACTACTTGGAAAATTTGCTTAGTTTACGCAGCCCCTGCGTGGTGGGAGTGTCCTTTATTGCCATGGAAACAATAAGGAAGCTGGTTTGTCAAAATTTTAGCTGACTAATTCAGGCTGCTCAATAAAGATAACAAAGACTGGATTTAAAAACGCAAAGTATTAATGGGAAAAAGGAAAAGTTTGTATAAAAGTGTTCAGAAATAAAGTATAATATTGCTGCGGAAACTACGTACATGTAAAATTAAACAGAGTTAATCACATATTTAAGAAGTAGGAAGTAGATGAAACGTCCTCGACAATACCCGTCCGGGATCTAGACGTGTCGTGACAATTCCCTTTGATGTTCACCGGCTGGATATAAAAGCGGCTCAGCTCGTCCCGAGAGTTGTTTGTTCTCAGCTCTCTTCAAATAAATAACAGTGCGTTCAGTTCAACTCAAGTGAACAGTGCATTTTAATGCAGTGCGGTAAAGTGTTTTATGTAAAGAACAGTGTAGTGCCGTGTTTTTGTGAACTTCAGTGATCGTGAGTTATTGGACTGTGCAATAAGAAGAACAGTGAAGATCAGTGTGTACTATGAGTAGTAGTTAAGAATAATTAACCAAGTGTGTAGTGCATTGTTAAATACATAGTGAAGTGATAAAAACTCTAAAGCTTGTGTGTTTAATTTTGCATCCAAAAGAATTATAACAAATATCGTTTGTTATTTTTGTAATAAACGTAACAATATGTTACTTTCAAAAAGAATTATGATAATAATATGCTTGATTTATACCAATAAATAATTCTTTTTATTTTGAAAATAACCTACAAGTGAATGGATATTTTGGACGCCACTGAACATGTGACCTTTAAAACAATTATATATAATTCACCAAAAACATTACCAGCAGCTGAAAAAAGAAACTACCATGGAGTATGAACACCAGTGTTGTGAATGTCGAAAAAAAAGGTTATACATCATCGGTAATAAATAAAATATTTATTTGATTTTATAACACATTTAAATATTATATACAGTTTTTTCATTACAGAAATTTTAATTAATATTTAATTAAGACTTCCTCGAATTACTCCCTCCGCCCTCGCCACTGCAACCAACAGTAACGCCGTCTACAGGCATTAATATATCGATATAAATTTTCATATTATTGTTACAAATCATAAACCGGAAAATTTAATTATGTAATTTCAAGCACAGCATTTAGTATCATCCTAAATGAGTGTTCACATATCAAATAAACATAAAGATGACATCAGAAAAACGTTTATTTAAATGATTTGAAGAGTATGTGGAAGATCTAGGCATGCAAAGCGACGTTCAATAAGGTAATGAGCGAAGGTAACAACGCAGAATGTCTGACGTTCACAAATACTTATTTCGTACTGCGTTTAATTTATGTGTGCAATGAGTGGTTCTTTGATGTTCTTAATTGCTTTTTATGGGCCTTTATTATCTGAGGTAATGACAAATAAATTCATCAGTTATGATTTTACGTCGTTAATTTGGAAATGTTTATCTGATCTATGTCATACTCGATATTTAATGGTTTAATTCGAAACTAAAGATCATACTCGTAATGGCTGAATTGGGACGAGGAATAAGAGGGAATCCACATATACCTGCACACATACTAGAGTAAGGTCATGTATTACCTTCTGGTATGGTCCTCAACAAGGTACTGTACAATCTTCTGGCATGGTGCTTAAGATGCAACTGTGCAATATTCCTATAGGGTCCTCAGGATACAATTGTGCAAAATTCGTAAAGATTCCACAGGATACAATTGTGCAATATTGGGATATGTCCTGAGGAGCACGTGTACAAGATTAGAGTAAAGTTCTCAGAGAACAACTTTGCAACCTTCGAGTACGGTCCGCAGAATCCAACTGCACAACGTACCGTTACGATCCTCATCGTGCAACCGTACAACTTCCAAGCAACTTTGCAACCTTCGGGCAAGGTCCTCAGATTCCATGTGCAACTTCCAAGCGAGGTCCTTAGGATGCAACCGTGCAATATTGGGATACGGGCCTCAGCGTGCACGTGCACAAAGTTAGAGTTAAGCCCTCAGAGTACAACTTTGCTACCTTCGGGCAAGGTCCTCAGATTCCATGTGCACAACGTACCTCTACGCTCTCCGGCAAGCAACTGTATAACTTCCAAACAATGTCCTTAGGAAGCAACCGTACAATATTGGGATACGGCCCTCGACGTGCACAACTTAAGAGTAAAGCCCGCAGAATGCTGCTTTGCAACATTCGGGCACTACCCTCAAAATGCAACTGCACAACGTACCGCTACTCTCCTCAGTAAGCAAATGTAAAACTTCCAAGCAACGTCCTTAAGAAGCACCTTTGCAATATTGAGAACGGTCCTCAGCGTGCACTTGTACGATGTTAGAGTAAAGCCCTTCAGAGTTCAACTTTGCAACCTCCGGCCCCTGCCCTAAGAATCCAACTGCACAATGCACCGTTATGGGCCTCAGCAAGCAAATGTACAACTTTCAAAGAAGGTCCTTAGGGTGCACCTTTGCAATATTGGAATAAGGTTACGAGCATGAAACTGTTCAACCTGCAAGCACGCCACTCAGTATGCAAATGTACATTGTTCAAACACTGTCCACAACAAGCATTTGTGGAATATCCGGGTGGGTTCACTAAATGCAACTGTACTTTCATTGAAACACAGGACACGTGTACGTACGTACAAACACTGCACGTACATGCACTGTACTAACAGCGGGTACGGTTCACACAAGTTTTTCAACCTGCAAGAGACGTTCTTAACAAACAACTGTGCAACATACAGATAATGTTATCAGCTTCCAACTTTACAACCCAGAGGCACACTCCTCAGCATGCAAATGTACAACAGTTGCTACCACACACTGTCCATATCGAGTTGGGTGTTCAGCATGCAACTGCACGGGCCAGTTACACCAACAGTCTGGACAAGAATGGCACTGCAAAACTTTAAAACACTTCTTGCTTACAAAACTTGGCCATTTGTCCATGTACAACAGGCTTTGATCAGGAATATATACGTTCTCAGAGTGGGCAGGACTAAGCTGGAAGTTGGTTGGAGAAGTTTGACGAAGGCAGGACAGATAGCGCCACCAGCTGACTAGAGCTGCCCTATCTACATAATAACAATAAGCCACTTACACTAACTTCCCCAAAGCACAACTTTAACTCATCAAAGTGCAACTTAGTCCTTGGCCAGCCATCTTTAAGTGCTTCTATTTACCTTGTTAGATAGTTATCTCAGGTAAGAAAAAAAACGCCTCGTTCCTTCACTGTTGTTTATTCGTTGCGACCGAGCGCTTTCACTCCTGTGTAGAGTCACAAGGAATCCTTGGTTCCAGTCACATCTTTGTGAAGAGCAGGGCACTGATGATGGAGCGTATGCTCTGAAAGCGCTCTGTCGCAAACAATAAACAACAGTGAAAGAACGAGGCGTTTTTTTCTTACCTGAGATAGTAACACCTTCATCATCCAGCACCTTAAAAATGGGTTGCTAGATAGTCCTTTTCCATCTCTTTTTTAGCAAAATTCCCTGAAGGGAATGCATTTTTACCATAAGTTAGTAAGCCTAGACACGACACCTTGAACAATTTTCATTTGGTCCCTTTTTCAAAAGAGAAAAACTATTGGTTCAAATTCTATTTACTGACCAGTATAAGCTGTTATCCAAGCAAGTAAATGAAAAATATCCGTTACGAAGGGGCTGCGTTAACTAAGCAGATTTCCCATGTGCGCTACGCATTTCTATTTATCTCAAAACGTAAAAGGTCACTGAGAGCAATATTTGGTTATAGCAGATTTCATTTAAGGGAAATCAGCTATTGAGGTTGTACTCATGACGCAACTTTCGAACTTTTTCTTCAAATGTGCATCGATCCCTACCTAGGAAATGACGAAAATGAGGTACGTTCAAAAGGACCAGGGGAGGGGGGGGGGTTTAGAGGGGAGAATTTTGAAAATTCGAAATATCTCCGTTACTATAAGTGGGATCGAAAAAGTGTGTATAATCAATCTTATTGAAAATTAAATGCACTAATAAATAATGTTATATACATTTATTCTCTATCTTGAATATTAACCGAGATATTTGCATTTTTCATTTTTCAGCCTTCAATAAACCCTCACTTTTACTAGTGTTACATAAAAAATGGTCTGTTATATAATAAAAGATATTAATTGAAGCCTAAATACCAAATATTGTTTTCATTGAACTTTTACTTTGTGAGATATATGCAAATACGTCCTGTTGACCCCCCCCCCACCTTCTTTTGTTTTTTGGATTACTAAAATTTGAGTGAATGAGATAAAACTGATTCTGATTCATTACAAATTATACCACTAGCTTTAGTAAATTGTTTTCAATATAATTAATATGTTATATTCAGATATATTTCATTAATTGTTTGCTACGTGGTTGGCTTGCCTGTTTGTTTACAATTCAGCCTTGTATTGTACATTTACTGAGCATTCATGGTTGTGTTACCTGTATGTATATTTATCTATTGTAAACCTTCGCGTGGGAAATCTGCTTAGTTTACGCAGCCCCTGCGTGACGGACTTTTTTTAGGCTTCAAATATAGGACTTCATGATATAGCAGTTTATTGTTAATATGGCACTAATAAGAGGGTGAGTTCACTGAAGGCCGAAAACAATAAAATGCAAATATCTCGGTTAATAATCAAGATAATGAAAATACTTACATAACAACATTTATAGAACAATACATTTTCAATAAGAATGATTCTATACAATTTTTCGATTCGAGGCATAACAACGGAGATATTAAGACTTTTCGAAATCCCTTCCTTTTAAATAACCTCCCCCTCCCACAGGTAGGATTTCAGCCATTAAAGAACTTGATCTTTCTTTTTACATAAAACTATTAAATATCGAGTTTGGTAACGATCAAACCAAAATCGGTAACGGACAAATCGAGGATCGATGGACATTTGAAGAAAATTTTCGAAAATCGCGTCATGAATACAACCTTCCCTTTAGGGAAATCTTCTATTAAAACACAGAGTCAGTTTTTAAGGTAAGTAATAAGAGTCGTAACTGTGCTTATAAACGAATATATTTACTCCATTCTTTTAGCAGATTTCCCCGAAGGGACATCGGCTACAGATGTAATAATGACGCGGTTTTCAAAAAACATTCACAAATGTCCATCAGTACGGTATAGAAGATAAAGAAAAATTTAGGTTTGTTCAAAACTTTGTGTGTGTGTGTGTGTCCGTATATATATAAAACACACAGTAGATTTATGCACTGGTCATTTAATATTTAACGTTATTTTTGAGCCATAATATCAGAAAATAAATATATTTCTTCAGATAGCCACTTATTATATCCCCGACACTTTTCTTGTGTCAGAACTCTTTTTCAATTTTATAATTTTAATCTTATAAAAAATGGGACGAAAGATGGACAAAAACTACTAAAGGACGACAATTACATAAGTACATACCAACTGTATACCAGAGACAAAAAATAACACTTAGCAATTCTAAACAAATACAATTTATATCAGGACACCCACCCTGGCTAGAAAAGGGTGGTAACCTGTAGATAAGTTACAAAAAGTAGACGCTAAAAAATAATAATAATAATAATATATCAGGACATGGACCTACGAAGAGTTACTTGTAAACTAACAAACACAAATACATGTAAATGTGACAATGAGACTGAACAGACATATGACCACCTCTTATATGACTGTACATTACTTGACGGACCAAGAACAAAACTCATCAAGTATATTACTTTACAAAACGGAACTTGGCCGACGGACAAACCGAAACTTTTACTCAAATTCAACAAGGGATTTAATGCATTTATTCAAGATTTGGACACCATTTTGTAGATATACACCTATTGTTGTACACATATGTAATGTTTACATATGTTTTATTTTATTTCTTTTTTTTTTACTTTTTTTTGTTTTTATTTAATTAATTTATTGTTCTATAATGTTTACAATTATTATATAAGAAATATTATAATGTAATGCTGAAATGTGTGTAGTATCCAATGGATGGAGCACACAACATTTAAATAAATTCCCACGTTAGAGGGATTCTCTGCGTGGAAAACAGGAAAAAAAAAAACTCTTTTTCAAGGGGTTATTTAGCCATTACTAAAAGTTAAAAATAATCCTTATATTATACTATATGAAATATGTTATATAATACAGGCGTCTTTAAAGCTATAATTGGCTGAAAACTTCTTAGCACGTCTTTAAATCATTCAAGTTTCCTCTCAGCTTTGAAGACGACTGTATTATATAATATATTTACGTAGCCGAACGTTAAAAAAAATAATTATGTCCCTTCATGGTTAAATTTGGGCCTTGAGGTGGGGAAAGGTTTAGATGGAATGTGAATTTAAATTTCATATATCTCTGTTATTTTGGACCAGATAAAGAAATTGTATGTAATGAATCTTGTTGGAAATTTAGCTTTCTAAAAATGTTATTCTACACTCATTTTATTCTAATTCCAATAATGTCAAACAATTTTTTTTTTATGGATGTTGGGAAATTGATTTGGGGAAAACCTGCTTGGTTAACGCACCATTTGCCTTCACCTCACTGTCTCTTGACTTGCGAAATCAATTTACAACGTTCGGGGATCTGCTTATGTTTATTAATTAACGTTTAGGGCAACTGTTCGACTATAAAATATTCTGCTCACTCTAAGGGAGTTAATTGGGAAGGAGGATTTCGGACTACATTAAACTGCTTTGTGTAAAATGTTGATGTCTTCGGCTTGAATGTGTTTGCGAGATTTATAGGGCTCTGAGTCGGTTAGGATTAGCATCTGTAACGAACTCTCTCTGCCGGCAAAGAGGATCAAATATGCTTCAATTCCACTCCTCTGATACAAGCACGAATCCATCAGATGTCTACGGTCATACATTTTACATCAGATAGTAAATAATAAATAACGTTGCTCTGGTCACCAACACGACTTCTTTCTAATCTAATTGTAATAAAAATTCCGTAAAAAGGTCCGTCACACAGTTGCTCTGTTAACAATGCATATTTCCCACATGCGATACGTTTGCATTTATCTCAAAACGCAAAAAAAAAAAAAAAAAAAGATAGAAAAATATCTAATAAGGATCAATAAAACGTCCTTGTCCTCTACTATTGTTTTTAATTTTACGCAAAGTGATCTTTCGGAATCAGCGCTCCATCGACAGTGCCTGCTGACAAACAAAAAGTCCGTCACGCAGGGGCTGCGTAAACTAAGCAGATTTCCCAGGTGAAGTTCTACAATAGAGACATCTCCATACGAGGGCCGAATCGTTGCGGCAAAGGGCCGAACTAGCTGTTGGCGGGACACAGTTATCCCTTATCGGCCCACATTTAATAAAATGCAAATATCTCGGATAATATTCAAGATAGAGAATAAATGTATAGAACAATATTTATAGTAAATTTAATTTGCAATAAGATTGGTTCTATACAATATTTTGATCCGACGTATGGTAACGGAGATATTTCGAATTTTCGAAAATCCTCCCTCTAAACCCCCCTCCCACTGGTCCGATTTCAGCCATTAACGAACTTGATTTGTCTTTTTGCATAAAACCTTTAAATATCGAGTTTGGTAACGATCAAACAAAAATTACGACCGCTAGAGCGTTAACAGACAAATATATATATATATATATATATATATATATATATATATATATATATATATATATATATATATATATATAATTTTGAACGGACCTCATTTTCGTCATGCCCTGGGAAGGATCGATGGACATTTAAAGAAAATTGTCAAAAATTCCGTCATGTGTACAACCTCAATAGCTGATTTCCCTTAAGGGAAATCTGCTAAAATAAAGAATACAAAAATTAAAACAAAGATAAATTCAGGATAAAAACAATAGAAAACTTAAAAAATAGTCAACTAATGAAATTAAAAACCTGATTATAGCTGTGTAGTCTGGACAACAACCGCCGGGCGACTGAACGACTGTCCCCGTAAAGACGACAGGGCCCCGTTACTAACATGTCGAAGCCTAGCCGCCTCTCCTTTTTTATTAATATTTCCAGAGAAAAATATCTGTTATTTAGGCTTTAAATAATGTGTTGTATAATATAACAGTTTATTGTTAATATAACATGACTAGGAGTGGGGGTTTACTGTAGGCCGAAAACTAAAAAAATGTAAATGGTTATTAATCAAGATGGAGAAAAATTGAACAAACCAACATTTATAGAACATTACATTTACATTAAGATTGGTTCTACACTATTGTTCGATCAGAGACAAAATAGCGGAGATATTAAGAATTTTCGAATTTTTTCCACTCTAAACCCCCCTCCCACTACTCGCCAATAATAATAATAGCCATTAACGAACTTAATATTTCTTTTTATATAAAACGATTAAATATCGAGTTTGGTAACGATTAAACCAAAATTGCGACCGCTAGAGCGCTAAAACACAAATATATATAATAGCGGACCCGACAGACGTTGTCCTGCATGATATTTCAAGCAATTAGGACATTAAATTTAATAATATTACATTTAAAACAAAAGCTACTTTCAATAACACAAAAAACAACTTTTGTTATGTGCACGTTTGCCTAAAAACAAACAGAAAAGGAGCTATCGCAAATTTTTTTATTCTGGCCTCCCTTTTAACCCCCACTCCCGTTCGAACCTAAAAAATGTAATATAGCTTATTATTATCATGGGAGAATTAATGCTAATTTATATATAGAGTTTTGGTAAGTCGTTCGTGCCCAATAAAAATGTTGGCTCCCACTTTAACTTTTTTATTGTATATCCCGTTTATACTTTGTTATACGACAAAAGTTACTATAAATAACAAAATAAACAACTTTTATCCCGTGTATAGTTGCCGAAAAACCAATAGTAAACGAAATATCGCTATTTTTAATTTTAGGCCTCCCTTACAACCCCCACTTCTGCTCCATCTGCCGGCTGATTTGTGAATCTAAACCATCCAGAGCGTCACCTAAATGCATACAAACTATTCATTCAAATAGGTCCAGCCGTTTAGGAGGATATATATACAATTCTACTGTACGTGTGTATGTCACACGTACAGTAGAATTGTATATATAAAGATAAATTTTGAACGGACCTCATGTTCGCTTATCTCCTGGATAGGATCGATGGACATTTGAAAAAATCAATCCCGTCATGAGTAAAACCTCAAAGGAAATCTGCTAAAATTAAAATCTCCATACATGTTTGACGTGAATATAATTCATGATTTGCGTAAGCACAAATATAATAAAACTATTGTGTTATATTTTTTTATTCCAGTTCTGTTTTGAGTTGCGTTCCTATTTCTTTCCCATTTCTGTTTTGATTTCATCTCTGTTTTTCGTGTTTTCTCTCTGTGTTTTGATCCTTTTATGTTTTGTAATCCTTTTATGTTTTGTGTTCCTTTTGTGTTCTGTGTTCCTTTTCTGGTTTGTGTTCCTTTTGCGTTTTGTGTTCCTTATCTGTTTTGTTTTCTTTTTGTGCTTTGTGTTCCATTTCTGTTTTGTTTAATTTTGTTAATTTTTTTTGTTTGTATTGTTTTGTTTTTTTAAGTTACATTCCTTTAGTTTAGAGCAACATCGCCGAAGCTGCGAAGCTCCAATAAATAATACAACTCTGCCAGGAAATAATATATTTACATTTGCATAGGAATGAATGTTTAATTTGATTTTAATAAAAGATATTACTCGCTCAGAGCTACAAGAGGAATACTCACAAACTCTGGTTTCGCTTCCAGCTAGTGTGTTTGGCGTTCGGCGATCCCAAATGGGTTTTGTGTTTGTAGACGGGCCCGAGTAAAATGAGCAGTGAGTTATGAATTCAGCGGTCTGTTTGTCTTTCTCCGTGTTTGCCGTGGGACATGAAAAAACCTGATGTGGACACCAGATGACTGCTCTGTGTGCCCATTAAATTAAATATACAAAACGGTTTTGCAGTGCTTCATTTTAAATTGATTCACATGAAAATGATCTATCTTCTGAAGCGTGAGGTCAAAAATTCGAATCAACATTTCAAAAATTCTCGACATGCTCCATATCGAAAAACTGCACATAGCTAAAATATAAGCAGATTTCCCTTAAGCTTAAATTTGCTATGAAAGACGGCAAGGGAAAAACTTCAAAAATCTTCTATGGATAATTTCACTGCTATTGACTTCGAAAAAGTCCGTCAGGCAGGGGAAAGCATCTGAAATGAAAAAAAAACAGTTCTGCCAACTTCTTACGGGGAAGAAAAACAATTTCTGTTAAATATCTGAACGTAACTTATTAATTTGATTAAAAACTATTTACTGTATCTAGTACTGTAATTTATAATGAATCAAAATAATTTCTATCTTAATCAATCAAAATTAAGTAGTCAAAAAACTTAACCAGAACATATTTGCATTTATCTCGTATAATAAATGTCCCTTGAAAACAATATTTGGTATTTATTTTTCGAATGATGTGGTTTATCACATAACCAAGAATTGTTTATGTAACATTAGTAGAAGTCTGGGTTTGCTGAAGGCTGAAAAGTGAAAAATGCAAATATCTCAGTTAATATTTAAGATAGGGAATACGTGTATTTAACAATATTTATAGACTAATTTGCTATAAGGTTCATTCCTTACAAGTTTTCAATTCGCCGCATAGGAACGGAGATATTTCGAATTTTTGAAATATTCGCCCTCTAAACCCCCCTTCCACTTGTCCGATTTCAGAGGTTAACGAACTTGATCTTTCTTTTTAAATAAAACAACTAAATATCGAGTTTGGTAACGAATAACCAAAATTTGCGACCGCGGTAACAGACTATATATATATATTGTTACGTTTTACAAAACCAGTAATAAACGTTGTTAATAAGAGTTCTTTTGGATTGCAAAATTAAACACACACAAGTTTCACAGTTTATTACTACACGATTTATTTCACAATGCACAATACTCTTGGTTACTATTACTACTCACAGTATTACACTGATAGCGTCACTGTTCTTCAGATTACACAGTCCAATAATTCACTCGCGGTCACTGAACTTCACAAAAATACGGTACTGCACTGTCGTTTACTTCGCGGCACTGCACTGTCTTAAACACGCACTAAACTGTTACTTACAGTCAAGGTACAACACTGTTTTTCTTATATAAACACTTTACCGCACTGCACTGCAAGTCGCGCTGAACATCCCTCGGGCAACCACTGAACTGTGAGAGTCCCTTTTATATACCTGTAGAAAGGCCTAGCCAAGGAAAGTTCCAGAACTTCCTGGAAGGTCCCTAATTAGATTCGCTCGTTCCACTAGTCTTTGTTCCTCCTCTCACGCGGCTCTCTCTTTGTGTATTCGCCCACTCATCCAATTCTCGCAACAATATATATATATATATATATATATATATATATATATATATATATATATATATATAGGAGAGAGTGGGGTACAGTGGGATAGTTTTTCGTCTTGAATTTTTAATTCTATTAAAATAGTAGTTTAAAAGAACCAAAAATATACTAACATATAATGTGGAAGTCGTACTCTCATAATTATATTTTTTGCAGATTTCCCTTAAGGGAAATCAGCTATTGAGGTCGTACTCATGACGCGATTTTCGAAAATTTTCTTCAAATGTCCATCGATCCTACCCAGGAGATGACGAAAATGAGGTCCGTTCAAAATTATATATATATATATATATAAGTATTTTTCTGTTAACGCTCTAGCGGTCGCAATTTTTTTTTGATCGTTACGAAACTCGATATTTAACCGTTTTATGTAAAAAGACAGATCAAGTTCGTTAATGGCTGAAATCGGTCAAGAGGGAGGGGAGGGGGGGGGGGTTTAAAGGGGGGGATTTTCGAAACTTCAAAATATCTCCGTTACTATGCAACGGATCGAAAAATTGTACAGAACCAATCTTATTGCAAATTAAATTTACTATAAATATTGTTATATACATTTATTCTCTATCTTGAATATTACCCGAGATATTTGCATTTTTATGAAGTCTGTGGTGGGGTATAGTTCGGATTATGTCGGCCATCTTCGTCATTTCTCGGCTCAGGCGGAAGCTTCTTCTAACCTGGCGTTTTTAACCTTACCTTACCTTCCTTACTTTGTGAGATTTATGCAAATACGTTTTGTTCATCCGCCCCCCTCCCTTCTTTAGTTCTTGGACTACTAAAATTTGAGTTATTAAAATATAAATTATTCTTACAATTCAGAAGCCGTTTCAGTTGGGTATTTATTTTAATTAACTGAAAGATTTCTCATTATCTAATCACGGTGGTATTGTGTTACCAGTATGCAGATTTCTCTATTGTAAAACTTCGCAGGGGAAATCTGCTTAGTTTACGCAGCTCCTGCGTGACGGACTTTTATTTTATTCGCATAATTATGCAAATGTAAAAAAAAAATTGTAAACTCTTACGATGTGGCCCACTGTGCCCCTGGGTACACTGGGACGCTGAAATAAAAATACACTTTATGGAGAGAAAAAATAATTTACTTGACACCCTTTACAGAAGTTAGATGAGAAACTAGACAACATTAAATGACATTTGTTGCATTGTTCTTCCTGTGCCACCAAGTGTAGTAGGAGGAATAAGATTCTGTTTAACGTCACTTTCTAATGCCAAGTAAGGTTTTCTTCTCCTTTGACAAATTTGAACCCTGGCAAGATTCTCTTTAGGTATTTAACACAGTAATCACTGTAGTTAGTTTTTTCAACTATTTTTGCTACATAATAATTGACAATGTTTTCCCCACAAACTTTAACCAATACAAAATCACTGACATCAATTATCATCGATTATCTTCATCCGAAAGTTCTTCAAGCTGGAAATCATCATCAGTTTCAGACTCTTGCAAAACATCTTCATCCTCCGAAGTGCTTTCTTCTAGCTTCAGTTTCTTACTAACATATGATTTTTTTCTTCCTCCAGCTTTATTTTTTCTTTCCATCGTACCCTTTTCTTTCATGATCTTCTTTTTTTCTGTTTCATCTAATTCTCTCTCTACCCTTTCTTTAATTGGTGTACCTGATACTGTCCCACTGTGCCCCAAAGGAATTGTCCCACTGTGCCACTATTAATTTTAAAACATTATATAAAAACTCATTCTTGAAAAATGACCAAACTTAATACCTTATTCTGTTAAGTACATCCTAAATTTGTTTTTAGTACTAAAAGTTTAGGCATTTATAATTTTTTTAAGTGTTTTATAGCAAAAGTCTTAGCTTTCTTTCTTCTTACTATAAGCTTCAGAAAATGAGGTTATGTTGTTCCCACCAAAAGTGCTTGTAGGGAGAGGATGGGCTTTTCATCACATGATCAGAAGCAGGTTTGCCAACTTGCACACTAGTAAATTCTCAGGTGTTGTTAGAAATAAAAAAAAATAGTCCATCGTCCTACTGTACCCCATTCTCCCCTATATATATATATTGAACGGGCCTCATTTTCGTCATCTCCTAGGTTGATCGATGGACATTTGAAGAAAAATTTCGAAAATCAAGTCATGAGTACGACCTCAATAGCTGATTTAACTTAAGGGAAATCTGCTAATAAACCAACTTACTTTTACCAAATTAATGGTGTATACTACAAACGACTTTATTCATTGATTATTCAGAAATTAAGTAAACAAGTAATTTATTGTTATATTTTCCATATGTACCGACGTAAACCCCAATTTTTTAGTTACCGCTAAAGGGAAATCTGCTAAAATGATTGCGGGAAACATGAAAGTAACCTCCCCCTCCCCCAGCTCTAACCCCAAATATCTGCAGTGATGGCTATATACTATGTTGCAAACTCCATCAGGAATCGTAGGGCAGTGGTAGCTCTCGTTTAGTCGCGGTGTAGTCATTACTGTCAAGTCCCTTTAGAACCAAATTAACCCTTTAGCTCCCTCTGCGTTTTACGCCCTCTCTATCCCATTATTCTAATCCTCCTAAATCCCTTCCACAGTGGAACTACCCTACATTCAAAAATCAGTAAACCACTCTGTATTTCTCTTATTTTGCATTATGATTTAACTCATTATTAATTTATCCATAGTGCTCTATTTATTCAGTTATTAAATATGACCGAAGATGCGCTAATTAAAATTATAAAATTCCTCCTCAATAAAATTCCGTCACACAGGGGCTGCTTAAACTAAGCAGATTTCACACTTGCTGGTATAACATGCTGGTCACACCCCACCACGTATTCCTTTTTCCAAGTAAACTAGAATCCGGAGCAAGGGTGGCGGGGGTTAACGAGGGCTGAAAACATGAAAGTACATACATATAACTCCATTATTATTTGAGTTACGAAAAATAGATAGAACAACAATCGTAGGATATCAATAGTATAACAACGGATATATTGAGTTTTCGAATACCCCCTCTATACCCCTACTATTACAGGTTCAATTTCAGCCAATAACAAATACGATCTATAGCCAAGGTTCCCAAACATTTTTGTATCGTAGACCCCTGGCCATGTTTTTCGGTTTTGGGTAGACCCCCTACTTACCTGAATTGATTTTTTGTAAATTTTTAACTGTAGTGAAGTTTAGTGTTAAAAACTTAAAGTAAAAACACATGTTAAGTTTTATACATATATTAATTGAATTTAAATTAAAACTACTCAAAATAAAATTTTGTGACGAACTGAACAAGTCAGTGCAAGTTCGCGAAGCTCAGAGACTTGCACGTATGCTTGTAACAAGATGATACTGGTATATCATTATGTGCAGTTTTTTACAAGTTCAATATGTATTGCGACCACAAAGCGAATGCCTACATACTACAACTTACACAATTTTATAAACATATATAATACATTTTTTACTTCATAGGTACTTTTAAAAATAATGTATATGTCTTTATATTATAAGATAGTGAAATGTAAGTAAATAGGTACTATCAGTGTATGTTGAGATCCACTATCGTAGACCCCTATTTTCATTTCATGAACCCCCAAAATTTTTTATCGCTGACGTAGACCCCTCGCAGGTTGTCATAGACCCCTGGGGGTCGATATAGACAACTTTGGAAATCATAGATCTATAGTGTTAAATTATTAAATATCGGATCTGGTATAAATGAATTGATCATTTTAGAGTAAAGTGCAAAAAATCTAATTGTTGACGTCATCATAAAACTTATTTGCATGTATCTCAGAAAGTAGAAGTTCATTGAAAACAATATTTGTTATTTAACCTTGAAATGAAGTGGCTAATGATATAATAGCTCATTGCAA
The DNA here is from genome assembly GCA_019009955.1 of Riptortus pedestris. Classification (NCBI taxonomy): domain Eukaryota; kingdom Metazoa; phylum Arthropoda; class Insecta; order Hemiptera; family Alydidae; genus Riptortus; species Riptortus pedestris. The sequence continues at coordinate 143,308,115 of CM032232.1, forward strand.
TATGACACGAGTACGCGTTTTAGCAAATTTCCCTTTAGGGAAATCAGCTATTGAGGCCGTACTCATGGCGCGATTTTCGAAATTTTTGTTCAAATGTCCATCGATCCTACCCACGAGATGACGAAAATGAGGTCCGTTCAAAACTGTATGTATGTTAGTGTGGGATATATATATATATATATATATATATATATATATATATATATATATTTGTCTGTTACCGCTCTAGCGGTCGCAAGGTTTATCTTATCATTACCAAACTTGATATATAATCGTTTTATACAAAAAGAAAGATCAAGTTCGTTAATGGCTGAAATCGGACCAGGGTGATGGGGGTTTTGATGGGGAGAATTTCGAAAAGTATTAATATCTACGTTATTATGCGTGGGATCGAAAAATCGTATAGAACCAATCTTATTGTAAATGTAATGTTCTGTAAATATTGTTCGCTCTCTTGATTATTAACCGAGATATTTGCATTTTGTTTAGTTTTCGGTCTTCAGTAAAGCCCTACTCCTCCTCAGCTCTTATTAACAATATTCCATTATGTTATGGAGATCTTTATTTGAAGCTTAAATACCAAATATTGTTCTCATTGAACTTTTAAGAGTAGAACTTTTGAGATAAATGCAAATACGTGGCGCACGTCTCTGCTTAGTTAACGCAGCCCCTGCGTGACGGAATTTTAATACTGGGTATGGACTGGATCATGTAAATATTGTTATCTCTAGGGAATTAAATCTTTTATTATATGGCGTTAAATGGAATACATTTTCACGTATCTCACACAGCAATGTTCTGTTGAAGACACTATTTGGTATTTAAGCTTGGAACAAGATGTTACATATTTCTGCCTATGGTTATCATGAGATATGGAGGGCTGTGGCTTTACTCAAGGATGAAAACTAAAATATGCAAATAGCTCTTTTAGTATTCTAGCTCTAATGCTGGAGATGTTGCTGAGATCTGACGTCATCAATTCTCCTCTAATAAGACAATTAATGTTTAAGCTGGGCATCAGATGTATCTCGTAACTAATTTCAATAACGGAGTATTTCGATTTATTTATTTTACCCTTGTCGGATAAATAATAGAAATTATATATGTTACAAATAATAAATACACTGCGGGGTAAAATGGTAATAACAATGGTGACAAATCAATCAAAGTAAAAAACGTTCAGTCCAGAAAAATAATTACAAGATAAGGAATCCTCTGTGGTAAAAATATTGAATGAAAAATAATAATAAATAATGAAAGGGTCATAAAAATTTGGGATTAATGAAAATGATAACAAAAGAAATGGACAAATGAACACATTTGAACTGAAGAATTAAATTATCTAACATCTGCACCGAGAAAACGGGCAAGAAAGTTGTCAGAGGGAAAGTAATTGAGGGAATGTAAATAGATTCAAATAGGAATTTGGAATATCATTTCTCCCCTATAATAGAAATTTCCAGCTTGTTTAGTCAAGGGGTACGGATTCACACGAAGCAGGAGAGAAGTTAACACGTTGACTGCGGAGATTTTCAAATACATTTTTAGTGGGGCAGAAACTTTTTTTTGTTAATTAGTTTCATTTTACTTTACTTTAACTGTATATTATAAATTGTATCATCTTTTAATTGTTTTCCGCGAAAAAACCGCTGAACGGCACGTTGTCGTCAACCGCAACGGGAAAGCACCATACTCCCTTACCTAGTCTAATAATGTAATTCAGGTTTTTAGTTATTATATTTTTACTTAGAAAACCGTAAAATTAAACAATAAAGGCATTGTTCACAATCACTGGTTGATGAATTATTATTCAGTAATTTATAATTGATTTTTTATTTATAATTCGTAAAATATAAAACAATTTGGAATTATAAATTCGGGTTTGAAATAATATTCTTCCAACAAAATAGGCTTGTTTTAATTCATTTAGCTACTTTTTAAATAGATATTTATCATTAGCAATTATTATTAACGACAACTTTTAAAAAAATAATCAGTCATACTTACCTTTTTGTAAAATAGTCGAAAACAATTAAAAAAAAACGGGGAATCTTGCGGCGAAGAAGAAATTCTCTCAAGGACCTCTTTCACTGTGATAGTCAAATACGGAATGGTTTGGGAAAGGCTGGAGCAATCCCCACCCATTTAACTTTGTCTTATGACCTGACGACAACGTGTCGTCAGCCGCAGTCAAAGTGTTAACACTTCGAATACCAACTACCGGGACATGCACTCGAAACCAACGACCAAGAAATGTAATGTTTTATAAGTGTTGTTGTGTACATGTTGTTTTCTATATTGAATATTAGCCGAGGTATATCCATGGATCAGCCATAAGTAAACCCCCACTCCAGGTCATGTCATATTGTTAACAATAATCTTTTGTATCATGTATCTCGAACCAGTCTTTCTTAGTAACGGTCAACCTTTGCCAGTACCTTGACTTCATCGAATTTAACATGTCTGGGAAACCAAACACAACATTAAATTCGATGAAGTCAAGGTACTGGCAAAGGTTGACCGTTACCAAGAAAGACTGGTTCGAGAAGCTATAGAAATAGCGAAATGCCCTAACAACTTCAATAGAGAGGATGGATACAGACTCAGCAAACTCTGGAAGCCGGTAATTCCACAGAGACCTCCAAAAAGAAACGAATACGACGGTATAGGCGATGAACGACCACCGGACCAAGTATCCGTAGACAACTGGAAGGGAAGACTCCGCCCAAGGAAACCGGATAAGTCTCAAATATATACCAGAGATGAACTAACAACTCTTCAGTCTCAGAGATAGCCTGAGGAAGCTAGCAGCATGTCTAGCGAAACGTCGGCAACCAATATGAAGACACGGTCAAGACCCGAAGACCTTAATAGTATTAATATATATATAATTTTGAACGGACCTCATTTTCGTCATCTCCTGGGTAGGATCGATGGACATTTGAAGAAAAATTCGAAAATCGAGTCATGAGTACGACCTCAATAGCTGATTTCCCCCAAGGGAAATCTGCTAAAATGTCACATCTTTAAACTTAATGTTTCAGCTGTGGCTCTGAATAGATACCAAACCCACAAGACAGAAAAGTCTTGATGGATTGACTACACAGCCCTGACATTTTATGTGGAGTAAATATGTTCATCTAATATTTTTCAATTGGAGTAGTCTAGAGTATTTGAGTCCACTCATCAACTCAAGAAACCCGTAGATGGGGATAAATGTTTTTAAAAAATTGTCTTCGTGTTTTAGCAGAAATCACTAACCCATGAATCAGGTGTTATAGTAAGTTATATTCTCAATAAGTTACATTTCTCTAGTAAGACGATATTCATACAATACTCTATAATTAATAGTTTCATGGAAAACTAAAGATTATATTACTCTATGGGCCTTGGGGAGAAATTTCTTCATTTATAGGAAATAAAGTAAGTATTTAAATGTATCTTAAAAATAACAAGAATATATTGTTTACAAGGCAAGAACAGACAACAGCTCAAGTTACACTGAAGAGGTTAACTCATAATAAACATATGGTAAGCTCTGTCTGCACATATCATAACATAAGTAAGTATGCAGGATGCAAATAAATTAAGCATTCAGAAAATCTGTTAATATCGCATCCCATGATAGTTATAGGATGCTAGGAAGGAAATAAAATAAGTAAATAAAAAATCTCCATCTATACCGTATCCAATGATATTAATAATAGGCTAATGAGGTAATAAAGCATGTCAAAATCTCCATTAATACCATATCCTATGATAGTTTTTGGGATGAAAGGATGCAAATAAAGTATGTACATAGTAATCTGTACCTGTGGCATGTCCTATGATAATTATTGGAGGGTGTGAAGTAAATAAAGTAAGTATATAGTAATCTCCATCTATAACATGTCCTATGATAATTATTGGAGGGTGTGAAGTAAATAAAGTAAGTATATAGTAATCTCCATCTATAACATGTCCTATGATAATTATTGGAGGGTGTGAAGTAAATAAAGTAAGTATATAGTAATCTCCATCTATAACATGTCCTATGATAATTATTGGAGGGTGTGAAGTAAATAAAGTAAGTATATAGTAATCTCCATCTATAACATGTCCTATGATAATTATTGGAGGGTGTGAAGTAAATAAAGTAAGTATATAGTAATCTCCATCTATAACATATCCTATGATAATTATTGGAGGGTGTGAAGTAAATAAAGTAGGTATATAGTAATCTCCATCTATAACATGTCCTATGATAATTATTGGAGGGTGTGAAGTAATAAAGTAGGTATATAGTAATCTCCATCTATAAAATATCCTATGATAATTATTGGGAGGGTTGAAGTAATATAAAAAGTAGGTATTTAGTAATTTCCAACTATAACATGTACTAGAAAATTATAGGAGGGGTGTCAAGTAAATCAAAGTATGTATATATAATCTCCATCTATAACATGTCCTATGATAATTATTGAAGGGTGTGAAGTACATAAAGTAAGTATCTAGTAATCTCTATCTATAACATGTCCTATGATAATTATTGGAGGGTATGAAGTAAATAAAGTAGGTATATAGTAATCTCCATCTATAACATATCCTATGATAATTATTGGAGGGTGTGAAGTAAATAAATTAAATATATAGGAATCTCTTTCCTATGATTGATTCCTATTGAAGGGGGCTAGGAAGGAAATAATTACGTGGGAAACTCCAGCTATACCATATCGTATGATAGTTATAGGAGGCTAGGAAGGAAATAAAGTATGTGGGAATGTTCATTAGTATAATAGTTATAGGAGATGTTAACCCTAGTTGGTAGTTTATAGGAAGAGGATAAGAAGCAAATAAAGTATAAAGGAATCCTCATCTAAGCCGTATCCTAAGATAGCCAGGAAGCAAATAAAGTTTGTAGGAATCCCCATCTACGGTATATTCTAAGAAAGTTATTGGAGAAGGCTAGGAAGCCAAATAAAAGTATGCAGGAATCCTAAGATTGTAATAGTGAGGAGGAGGCTAGGAAGGAGAAATAAAGATATGTAGGGAATCCCTATCTTCGGCGTATTCCAAAGACAGTTTATAGGAGGAGGCAAGGAAGCAAAATAAAGTATGTTAGAAATCCTTCTTTGGCGTATCCTAAAATAGTTATAGGAGGAGTGCTAGGAAACAAATAAAGTATGTAGGAACCCCATCTTTCGGCGTATCCTAAGATAGATAGGAGAGGCTAGGGAGCAAATAAAAGTATGAAGGTTATGCTCATCCTGAGATAGTGGAGGAAGACAATAAGTAAGATGCAAGATAATAGTATGTAGAAGAATGAAAACCCCATGCTATCTTCATAGGAGGAGGCTAGTGTCGTGATCTCGAGTAATAATCATGAGATAGTATAGGAAGAGGATAAGAAGCAAATAAAGTATAAAGGAATCCCCATCTATGCCGTATCCTAAGATAGCCAGGAAGCAAATAAAGTATGTAGGAATCCCCATCTATGGCGTATCCTAAGATAGTTATAGGAGGAGCCTAGGAAGTAAATAAAGTATGTAGGAATCCCCATCTTTGGCGTATCCTAAGATAGTTATAGGAGGAGCCTAGGAAGTAAATAAAGTATGTAGGAATCCCCATCTTTGGCGTATCCTGAGATTGTTATAGGAGGAGGCTAGGAAGTAAATAAAGTATGTAGGAATCCCCATCTTTGGCGTATCCTAAGATAGTTATAGGAGGAGCCTAGGAAGCAAATAAAGTATGTAGGAATCCCCATCTATGGCGTATCCCAAGATAGTTATAGGAGGAGGCTAGGAAGCAAATAAAGTATGTAGGAATCCCCATCTTTGGCGTATCCTGAGATAGTTATAGGAGGAGCCTAGGAAGCAAATAAAGTATGTAGGAATCCCCATCTATGGCGTATCCTAAGATAGTTATAGGAGGAGCCTAGGGAGCAAATAAAGTATGTAGGAATCCCCATCTATGGCGTATCCTAAGATAGTTATAGGAGGAGCCTAGGGAGCAAATAAAGTATGTAGGAATCCCCATCTTTGGCGTATCCTAAGATAGTTATAGGAGGAGGCTAGGGAGCAAATAAAGTATGAAGGAAACCCCATCTATGGCGTATCCTGAGATAGTTATAGGAGGAGCCTAGGAAGTAAATAAAGTATGTAGGAATCCCCATCTATGGCGTATCCTAAGATAGTTATAGGAGGAGCCTAGGAAGTAAATAAAGTATGTAGGAATCCCCATCTTCGGCGTATCCTAAGATAGTTATAGGAGGAGCCTAGGAAGCAAATAAAGTATGTAGGAATCCCCATCTTTGGCGTATCCTAAGATAGTTATAGGAGGAGCCTAGGAAGTAAATAAAGTATGTAGGAATCCCCATCTTTGGCGTATCCTAAGATAGTTATAGGAGGAGGCTAGAGAGCAAATAAAGTAAGCCCATTGATTGCTGAGTGTCCCCTGCTGGGGGCTTTATTAGGGGTTGGGGGGGGAGGGACAATGAGAGGGTGCTTGGGGCAAGACAGTGAAAAACAGGGAATTGCCTACGTGGCTCCAACCCACTCACACTCCCTGAATAACAAACACTCCTCCAGGACGGATTAATTTCTCTCTCTCTCTCTCTCTCTCTCTCTCTCTCTCTCTCTCTCTCTCTCTCTCTCTCTCTCTCTCTCTCTCTCTCTCTCTCTCTCTCTCTCTCTCACTCCCTCTCTCTCTCTCTCTCTCTCTCACTCCCTCTCTCCATCCTCCTCTCTCTCCCTAATTATCTTTCTCTTTCCCACCATTGAGGAGATTTCCCCAAAGGGAAATCATCTATCGAGGTAGTTCTCAGGAATACTTTAAAACATTTTTTCAGATGACGACCCATCCTTCCATTATATATAAAAAATGAGATCTGACTTCATACGTATATTTCATTCGGTCAACATTGGTGAGCTTGGAGTTGCTTATTCGATTCAGGATCAATGTTTTATGTGGGGAGTGTTTTATGTGTGTCTGCCTACAACTGCGGTTAACCAAGGAGGACCAAAAATGAATAACGTGTCTCATTGTCTCCCAGAGGTGTGTGTGTAAATAATATAGTAATAGTTCTTTCACTGTTTAGTGTACACCCCCCTTCTACTCATCATATTTTTAGTTTGAGAAAGTGAGTCTCTGAATATCTCGTGTCCAGCTTAAATTTCAACTCTTGTTTACAAAACCTGTATAGGATTGTTAGGTTGGTGTGGTAAGATGTCCAGTGTTTATATCCGGTCAGGGATTCAGCGATACTAAATCGTTCGATATTAAACTTAATTTTACTTTACTTAATAATTTAAATCAGAAAGGTAGAAGTAGGATTTACAGAAAATGATTACTGTGCGAACGCATACAACTCCGTCGTGGCTTCCAACCACATGCGAAAGAGGCCTAATAGATATGAACACTAAAAAGTCCGTCACGCAGGGGCTGCGTAAACTAAACAGATTTCCCACGTGAAGTTTTACAATAGAGAAATCTGCCTAATAATAACAGTAGTAGTAAGGAATCTCTAAACCTATTCACGAGGGACAAACAGTTACGGAAACGGCCGCACTAGCTCTCGTCGGAAAGTCCTGAACATACCCGATTTCTGCCGTCCATTCACACAATACAAATGCTAATATCTCGGTTGATATTCAAGATACAGAATAAATGTATAGAGCAATATTTATAGTAAATTTAAAGGACGCATAATAACGGAGATATTTCGAATTTTCAAAAATCCCCCCCTCTAAATCCCCCTCCCACTGGTCCGATTTCAGCCATTAACGAATTTGATCTTCCTTTTTACATAAAACGATTAAATTCCGAGTTTGGTAACGAACAAACAAAAATTGCGACCGCTAGAGCGTTAACAGACAAATATATATATATATATATATATATATATATATATATATATATATATATATATATATAATTTTTAACTGCCCTCATTTTCGACATCTCGTGGGTAGGGTCGATGGACATTTGAAGAAATTTATAGAATCTGCTAAAAATGTGAAAAAAGTTACTATTAGTTAAATCATTTAATCGATTAATGAAGCAGACGATTGCTCCCGCCGAAGTCCCACGAGGAAGTTTCTAACTGGAGTATATGCACGCTGAAGCATTTTGTATCGGGAAATGATTTGGGTTGGCGACCGTTGTGGGAAATTTCCGTGAATTAAAGGATTCAATATGGTGTCTGTGAACTGCAGATGCCAAGAGGTGAGGGAAAGCACTCGCTCATGTACCAACTTGTAGCTCACCCGTTCTTACTTTTAGCAGATTTCCCTTATGGAAAATCAGCTATTGAGGTTGTCCTCTTACGCGAGTTTCGAAAAATTTCTTCAAATGTCCATCGATCCTACCCAGGAGATGACGAAAATGACGACCGTTCAAAATTATATACGAGTATATATATATATATATATATCTATATATATATATATATATATATATATATTTGTCTGTTAACGCTCTAGCGGTCGCAATTTTTGATTGATTGTTACCAAACTCGAAATATAATCGTTTTATGTAAAAAACAAGATCAAGTTCGTTAATTGCTGAAATCGGACCAGTGGGAGAGGAGGTTTAGAGGGGGGATTTTTGAAAATTCAAAATATCTCCGTTATTATGCGTCGGATCAAAAAATTGTGTAGAACTCACTCTTATTGCAAATTAAGTTTACTATAAATATTGTTCAATGCATTTATTCTGTAGCTTGAATATTAACCGAGATATTTGCATTTGTATTCTGTGTGTGATCGGCAGGAGTTGGCTATGTTCGGGACTTTCCGCCGAGAGCTCTGGCAGCCGTTTCCGTAACTATTCGTCCCTCTTGAATAGGTTTAGAGATACCTTACTACTACAGTTGTTATTGGGCAGATTTATCTACTGTATAACTTCACGTGGGAAATCTGCTTAGTTTACGCAGCCCCTACATTACGAACTTTTCTCTTTAAGGGAAATATCCTGAAGCAGGCAACGTGGTTTCGAGTTATCCAGGAGTATATACTGGAGGTCGTTGCTAGCCTCTAGCCTAGATATGCTAATGGGAGCATTATCCACGCCTCATCTCCCACTATGTATATCCACATCAGCCAACAGTCTCCCCTAAACGCACGTTCATCCTCTCTCCAACACGCTGTCTTATACCGCCGATTCAGATATACGGTGTATATCCTTTGGAGATAACAAGAATAAGTTTAACAAGAAACCAGTATATCATGAAACGTCTAAAAATAAAACCTTTATAATGTAAATCGTATTGTGATGACATCACCACTTAAAATTAAATTTCTTGACTCGAAAGTGTATTTGAGCCATAACATACTCGAACTTTTACTATTCATTCAACATTAATCTTCGTATACGCTAATGGCTGGGGTCGGATCAGGAATAGGGAGGTTTAGTAGGAGGGGGAATTCAAAATATTATATCATACAACCAGTCTTGTTAACTTTTGCCTAATGCTCTTCAATTTCTCTTATATACATTTTTCGTAACTCAAATATTAAGCGAGCTTCTTGTATATTCTTGCTTTCATCTTTCACCAAAACCCCCTTCTGCCCATCGGATTTTGTCTAAGCTATATAAAATATATGGGAAGATAACAGCAATAGTATATCATTCAAGGGCAAGGGAATTTTGCTTATTTAATGCTGACAGATTTTGAGCATATTTTTCTTAACCCTTAATTGGCCAGAAACTCAATAAATGACTTGAAATGAAAACTTTTCTTAAAAACTCATTTTTTGCGTCCCTAATAAATAGAATATATAAGGTTTTACTTCATTTTTTTTTTCTGAAAAAAAATATTACATGGTGTCTTTAAGTACACCTTGGCCAGTTACCCTAAAACCTTAGCGGTGTCTTTAAGTACACTCTGGCCAATCACCTTAAATCAATGGTGGTGTCTGTAAGTTATGTTAACCCGGGAGAACTCGCTAGGAATTGTGAAACGCGAGAACTCGCGCGTGAGATTTTCTCTCACCCTGAAAGTTTTTGCTTTAAGCAAGCGTATACCAATTTCTAGACACCAAATATCGTTATTATAATATGTTTAATAGGTAAACAAATAAGTAAACACAAAATAGCGTAAAAAAAAGTTATATATTGAATTAAATTATTACAATGTGGAACTGAAAGAAGAATTTAACATAAAAATACAGTTTAAATTTTTAAAATTTTTGAGACAATAAAATAAAATAGGAATGTAATTGTTAGGTACAATAAGTAAAATGATCAAATGAACAAAAAATAGGAACTCAAGTTAACCAATCACAGTTTTTGATAACATAAGTAAGTTTAAAAATTGTTGTGTTTATCATAGATTGTTCGGCAAGTGTGGACATATGGGATTTTTACAAACATTGCACTCTTTCTTTGTTCTACGGTTTTTTTACGAGGACAAAATCCACAAAATCCGTCTCGAATTTTTTTTTTCTGGAACGTCTTCTTCTTGTACTCCTGAAATTCGCTTCATTGTACACAAGGAATATTTGGGATAGATGAACGTCTTACCAAATGCTCTTTCATTAGACTTAGGGCTAAGGTCTTCAAAAACAGTCTTCTTTCAACGAGATCTTCCGTATTAGCCTTATAAATTATAAAGCTATTGATCCCTCCAATGTTTAGAAATGAAAAAAACAAAGTTAGCGGCCATCTACAGCTAACCCTTGAAACAGAGTAAATAGCTTTCATTTCATCTACATCGTCGACTCCTCCTTTGGTGAGATTGTAGAAAGTTATTATTTCGGGTTTCGCTGCAACTCCTGTAGTTTTATCAATATTATCGTCGTTATGTAAAGTTGATAACACTAGCACTATTTTGTTGGCTTTGGCTTTGTAAGAGACTAATGTTTCAGATTTCGTGAAACTAAACATGCTGGTATGCACAGGTTTATTTTTGGTCACAAGAAATGAAGGCGGAATTTCTCGTTTGTTCTTCCTCAATGTTCCAACTAAAGTGGTTTTTTTCGCAAGTAAGTCTTTTGCCAGAGGAATGGAAGTGAAATAATTATCCATGGTGATATTTCTCCCACTGCCCAAAATATGATTTTACAGATAAATTAATCTAAAAGTAAACAGCTAGCGTTTGAATTTAATATATAACGGGAGAACTCGCATGTAGAGCAAAACTCTCACCGGATACGTTTTCCAAAGAACAACTGGAGGGGTGAAGCTCACGACAGTACTAACTGACTGCGAATGACGGCAAACTGTGACCAAACGTCCAAACTCCAGCTAGACAAACGGAGACCCCTCTACCTAAATTAAGAGTACGGCCATAGCGATTCTACTCCAAGCGTGAGAGAAAATCTCACCCAGCGAGTTCTCCCGGGTTAATAAACTGAAATAGTTTCTGAATTAATTAAATAAGTATTTAAATAATTTATTATGTAATAAAAGAAATGTGTTGTAAATAAAAAATAAGTACATTGTAATCTAAATATAAATCCGCCAAAAATATCATTAAACCTTCCATTCATTCAAGAAAACAGGGCCTTTCACGTGTGTTACAAAGTCCCACATTACATTTTCGGCATAAAGCAACCCTTTGATTTTGATGACACAGTCTACAGTTTCCTTTTGTAGTGAATACTTGTCAATGGTACATCCCAACAAGTCTTGCTGCATCGGCTATGAGAGCTGCAGCAGTTCTTGGCTGCAATTGGTGGTGTCTAGCCCTTTTAGCTCGCCGGTCCAGCAGAATATCCTCTGCGATTTGTATTCAAAATTGTTTTAAAGTTAATTTTTTTAGGGTGTTCTTTTTGTACAATAGCAAGGGTTTATTAACCACAAAATCCAATTATTACCTGAAAATATTCATGTAATACTTGTGGGAGTGGTAACCTGTTCTTTAAAGACACCTTGGCCAGTTAAGGGTTAAGGGAAATCAGCTATTGAGGTCGTACTCATGTCGCGATTGTCGAAACATTTTTCAAATGTCCATCGACTCTACCCAGATGACGAAAATGATGTCCGTCAAAACTATATATATATATATATATATATATATATATATATATATATATATATATATATATATATATATATATATATATCCGTTCGAAATTATTGTTTGGTCGTAACCCAACTCCATGTTAAATTTTTTATGTAAAAGTCAAGGTGGGGTATAGAGGTGGAAAACTTCAAAATATCTCCTTTATTTTCCGTTGGATCGAAAACATGTATAGAATTAATCTTGTTGGAAATTTGATGCCATACACTATTTTTCAGTATTTTTAATATTAACAGAGACAATTACATTTTTTAATTTTAATTCTTCAGTACCTCCCACTCCTACTCATTCCATATTATCAAAAAGCTGTTATATCATGAGCCACTTTATTCTAAGCTTAAATACCAAATATTGTTTTCACGAAACATTCACCTTGTGAGATTCTTGCAAATACGTAACGTAATGGACGAAATCGAAAATCTTTATCTCTTTCATACTCTACTCGGTATTTAACTGTTTAATTCCACACTAAACATCATATTAGTGAGATAAAAAGGGGAAGAAATATTGGGGGTGGGGTTTAGGGGTGTGAAATTTGAAATTCCGAATATCTCCGTTATTATGAGTCGTATCGCAAAATGTCACAGAGCCATTCTTATTACGCTATTGATGGCTACAATTTCTGTTCTATATATCGGATTTTAATCAAGAATTAGTCAATATATAATGAGATGAGATCATTATTGTGCCTTACCAGCATGTAGGATCTGCTTAGTTTACGCAGCTTCTGCGTGGAGGTCGTTAATTCTTAGTTTAGGTAGTTCCTGGCTTTTCGTATAAGATACTTTTTTATTTATTATATTATTTATAGCCACGGATAAAACTGAACAACTCTTCCCCTTTTACTATGGCTGCGTGTAGAACACGCAACAAAAGTGTGAATATTCTAGAGAGGCGTTGCTACACCAGCTCCACTGCTTTCCCGGCTGAAATTCCGGAGTAGCCATGAATACCCTTGCAGATGAATAAGTTGTGTCGGAGGAAATGAGCCGTAAAACTTGAGTAGGGACTGCTCCCGAGATGCTACTTAAGTCCCCTCCCGAGATGCTACTTAAGTCTACTCCATCCCCCCTCACACATTCGAGTTCAGCCCACGTCCGTCGCGTCCCCGCCATCCACACGGTATTTTATTATATTCCCCAGCCCCTGGCCTCTGCGTCTACAACTTGCAGTCCGTGCTAGGGTCAGCTGAAGCAACTTAGTAATGCAAGGTCTGTGTAAATTAAGCATATTTTCATTGCGCCAGATAGGCACTGATTTCATATCGGATTATATTATCTATTTCTCAGTTGATAGCCTCGGTGAAAGGACTTCAGATACATTGTAGACACGGGAATCTCAAAGTGGTCGATATCTCTAATAGACCTCAGGAGCATATTTGTAAACTATTATTAGACCTCAGGAGCCTACTTATAAAGCATTGTAAGACGCCAAGAACAAATACTTGAAAACTATGATTAGCTTCAGAAACATACTTGAAAAGTATGATTATACTTCAGGAACATACTTGTAAAGCATTATTAGACCTCAGGAGCATACTTGTAAAGCATTGTAAGACGTCAAGTAGAAATATTTGAAAAGTATGATTAGACTTCAAGAACATTCTTGTAAAGCTTTATTACACCTCAGGAGCATACTTGTAAAGTATTGTAAGACCTCAGGAAGAAATATTTGTAAATTATTATTACACCTCAGGAGCATACTTGTAAAGCATTGTAAGACGCCAAGAACAATTACTTGAAAAGTATTATTAGACCTCTGGAGGATACTTGTAAAGCATTATTTGACCTCAGAAACATACATGTAAACTATTATTAGACCTAAGGAGTAAACTTGTAAAGTATTGTAAGACTTCAGGAGTAAATAATTGTAAATCTGAATGTACAATGTAGGTTATATATTGTGCTGTTTTTTTTTTATCATTATTAAATTTACAGTTCTCGGAAAGAAAATGAAATCAGTAGGTGCATTTCAATAGACTCCGTTTTCAGTTCCAGGAATAGAATTATCCATAATACAATTGCTAATCCGATTAGCAGAAATAGGCTTAGCGCACATCACGGCCCTTGTGGGATTACCTCAACTCATTAGTCTATCTAATTTACTACTGATAATCTGCTTCTTTTTCTTAATCTTCTTAATATGAACTTTTTAGTCTGACAAAGCCCCACTTTGTGCTTTAATACAAACCTTTCGAATTAGTTTCATATAAAATACTAAACTACCTCTTATTCAGAACCACTTTCATATTTCTCTAGATAAGAACAATTTAGAAAAAGTAAAAATAAGATTACCCTGTATATGCTTAAAAGTGTTAACAATGTAGGATTGAAAAGTCCTTGTCCTTGTTTAACTCTCAAATTAAAATAAACAAAAAAAAAACAAGTTTTTTGAAGCTAAACCGTGTTTAAAATACAATTTTTAATAAATTTAGAAGAAAACAGGCCTATTTTGTGCATTCAGATTGATTCGTTCCTCTATCACCCAGTTTCCCAGGAAGAAATACATGTAATGTACTGTAAGGCATCAAGTGTAAATACCTGCAAAGTGTTGCAACACATCGAGGGCAAATGTCTGTATAATGTTGTAAGACCTCAAGAGCAAATGCTTGTAAAGTATTGTAAAACCTCGAGAGCAAGTACTTGGTAAACTATTGTAAGATCTCGAGAGAAAGTACATGTTAGTTATTGTAAGACCTCAAGAGCTAGTACTTGTAAGCTACTGTAAGACCTCAAGAGCTAGTACTTGTAAACTATTGTAAGATCTCGAGAGCAAGTGCTTGTAAAGTATTGAAAGACCTCGAGAGCAAGTACTTGTAAACTATTGTAAGATCTCGAGAGCAAGTGCTTGTAAACTATTGTAAGATCTCGAGAGCAAGTGCTTGTAAAGTATTGTAAGACCTCGAGAGCAAATACTTGCAAGGTATTGTAAGACTTCAAGAGCGGATACTTGCAAGGTACTGTAAGACCTCGAGAGCTGATATTTGTAAGCTATTGAAAGTCTTCGAGAGAAAATACTAGCAAGTAAAGTATTGTAAGTCCTCAAGTCAAATACATTAATAAAAGGCCTTATTTTTATTATTTTCAATACATCACATACCATTCATCACCATGTTAATTTTGATAATTATAATTAATTTTATTGATTTAAAATTATAATTTTTTTAGTTTGACAAGGTCAACAAACTCTGGTTTACCACCCACATTGCACCTAGGTTTACCCCCACACATTCCACGCAGGTTTGCACGCAGGTTTACGTCCTACAATCCATTCAGGTTTACCCCCACAATACACACAGGTTAACCTTCCACAATCCACCCATGCTTACCCTCCCCCCACAATCATGTAGGTTTACGCCTCACAATCCATCCAAGCTTACCCCCCCCCCACAATCATGTAGGTTTACGCCTCACAATCCATCCAAGCTTACCCCCCCCACAATCAAGTAGGTTTACTCCTCAAAATCCACCCAAGCTTACCCCCCCCCCCCAATCAAGTAGGTTTACGCCTCACAATCCATCCAAGCTTACCCCCCCCCCACAATCAAGTAGGTTTACTCCTCCACATCCACCCATGCTTACCCCCCCCCCCTACAATCAAGTAGGTTTACGCCTCACAATCCATCCATGCTTACCCCCCCCCCACAATCATGTAGGTTTACGCCTCACAATCCAACCAAGCTAACACCCCCCCCACACTCATGTAGGTTTTCGAATCACAATCCATCCATGCTTACCCCCCCCCCCCAATCAAGTAGGTTTACGCCTCACAATCCATCCATGCTTACCCTCCCCCACCACAATCCACCGATGATTACCCCCACAATCCACGCTGGTTTACGCCTTACAATCCACCCTTGCATATACCCCCCCCCCCCCCTTATAATCCACCCATGCTTCCCCCCCCCACACATAACCCATCCAGGTTTACCCACACATTCCACCCAAGTTTACCCCACCCTCCCCCCCCCAACACACAATCCATCTAGGTTATTAGGTCAAGGTTGGGTTCGTGGAGGCCATTTATCACTGTGGATGAATTCCTGAGCACGTGTGACATTAATTTAATTTGAGCTGAAATTACTGATATAAGAGAGGAACAGTGTTGATTGCTAGAGTGAGAAGGTGACCAGGTGACAGCTGTGTGGGTTAGGAATTAAACTAGGAATTCCTCCCCCCCCCCCCCACTACCTCCTTCATTATCATACTGTCTGTCCTTTGTAGTGCCGACACAGTCAGCTCAACACATGCTATTCCCATTAGCTACAAATATATATATTCTCAATGATGAGTGTATATATATATATATATATATATATATATATATATACATATTTATATATATAAATATATATTTTGCTACGTTTATGACAAAGCTAATATTGGCTGATTATTGGGGTTCTTTTGGATTGCGAAAATGAACACACAAACTTTAACGGTTTTATCACTACACAACTTATTGGACGATCACGAATCACTTTTTCAAGCTTGGCAAATTATTTTTCACTATTAATCACAATATGCCCAGTTCACTTACCATTCTTATTACACAGCACTACAGCTCACGATCACTGATGTTCACTAATCACGGTCATGCACTGATCTTCACTGCAAACTCACGGCACTCTTTAATTAAGAAAACTGAATATTATACGGGCTGCTGGTCGAGCAGGGCAACTTTTAGCAGATTTCCCTTAAGTGAAATCAGCTATTGAGGTTGTACTCATGACGGAATTTTCGAAATTTTTCTTCAAATGTCCATCGATCCTACCCAGGAGATGACGAAAATGAGGTCCGTTCAAAACTGTATATATATATATATATATATATATATATATATATATATATATATATATATATATATATATTTGTCTGTTACCGCTCTAGCGGTCGCAATTTTTGTTTGATCGTTACCAAACTCGATATTTAGTCGTTTTATGTAAAAAGAAAGATCAAGTTCGTTAACGGCTGAAATCGGACCAGTGGGAGGGGGGTTTAGAGGGGAGGATTTTCGAAAATTCGAAATATCTCCGTTACTATACGTCGGACCGAAAAATTGTACATAATCAATCTTATTGCAAATTAAATTTACTATAAATATTGTTATATACATTTATTCTCTATCTTGAATATTAACCGAGATATTTGCATTTGTATTCTGCGTGCGGTCACCATGTTCGGACTTTCCGCCGAGAGCTCTGGTGGCCGTTTCCATAACTATTCGTCCCTCGTGAATAGGTTTAGAGGTTAGGTTAACTGTTTTTTGGGGCTAGAAACTACTGGGTTATTACGCCCCAAATAATGTTTTAGGTTTAGAGGTTTCTTACTACTACAGTTGTTATTAGGCAGATTTCTCTATTGTAAAACTTCACGTGGGAAATCTGCTTAGTTTACGCAGCGCCTGCGTGACGGACTTTATATTATAGTGATGCGAAAATGAAATACATTAAAAAGTCCGTAACGCAGGGGCTGCGTAAACTAAGCAGATTTCCCACGTGAAGTTTTACAATAAAGAAATCTGCCTAATAATAACAGTAGTAGTAACCTATTCACGAGGACGAATAGTTAGGGAAACGGCCGCACTAGCGATCGGCGGAAACTCCTGAACATAGCCAACTCCTGCCGGCCACACTCACAATACAAATGCAAATATCTCGGTTAATATTCAAGATACAGAATAAATGTATTAAACAATATTTACAATAAATTTAATTTGCAATAAGATTGGTTCCATACAATTTTTTGATCCGACGTATGGTAACGGAGATATTTCGAATTTCCGAAAATACCCCTATAAACCCCCCCTCCCACTGGTCCTATTTCAGCCATTAATGAACTTGATCTTTCTTTTTACATAAAACGACTAAATATCGAGTTTGGTAACGATCAAACAAAAATTGCGACCTCTAGAGCGTTAACAGACAAATATATATATATATATATATATATATATATATATATATATATATATATATATATATATATATATATATATATAATTTTGAACGGACCTCATTTTCTTCATCTCCTGGGTAGGATCGATGGACATTTGAGGAAATTTTTCAAAACTCGCGTCATGAGTACGACCTCAATAGCTGATTTCCCTTCAGGGAAATCTGCAAAAATTAAACAGAAATAGTCACGTATTTGGTACGAAGGAGATGAAAGGAGCCAACGGAGGAAGAACTATTGGCGCCCGAAGTAGATCAAAGAAGTGGACAGAGGTTCGAGTTCGTTCAAGTCCTGTTCTGGAAGTGTCTGGGCCTTCCCTTTGATGTATGCCGACGACCTACCTATATAAAGAACCGGCCGGCCTCGAGTTTAGTTCAGCAGAAGGGGAACTATCATTTCTTACCTCCGGTAGGTCACAGTACCTTAATACCACCCTTAATGTGAAGCTGGGTCTCAGATAAAAATAAAAAAAAAAGGAAGAGTTTAGTTTATTTTGTTCTCAGCTGTCTTCAAGTGATCAATCATCAGTGCTACAGTGCGACTTAGTTGCAGAGCGGATAAGTGTTTTTAAGTGAAGAACAGTGATGTGCCGTGACTCTGTAAGTAACAATATAGTCCCGTGTTTAAGACAGTGCAGTGCCGTTTACTTTGCGAAACACAGTGCAGTGCTGTATTTTTGTGAACTTCAGTGATCGCGAGTGAATTATCGGACTGTGTAATCTGACGCTATCAGTGCATACTGTGAGTAGTAATTAAGAATAATTAACCAACTGCATTGTGCATTGTTAAATACATTTTGCAGTGGTAAAAACTGTGAAACTTGTGTGTGTTTAATTTTGCAATCCAAAAGAAAACTAATAAACAACGTTTATTACTGATTTTGTAATAAAAACACAACAATACAGTACGGTGCCGGGTCTAGGAGGGTTGAGGAGCTGAATCTCTTTTTAGCAGATTTAGGGGGCGATTTTCGAAGAATTTCTCCAAATGTCCATCGATCCTTCCCAGGAGATGACGAAAATGAGATCCGTTACAAACGATATTTATATATATGTATATATATATATATATATATATATATATATATATATATATTTGTCTGTTAACACTCTAGCGGTCGAAATTATAGTTTAATCGTCACCAAACTCGGTATTTAATCGGTTTATGTAAAAAGGAATATCAAGTTCGTTAACGGCTGAAATCGGACAAGCGGGAGGGGGGGGGGGGTCAGAGAGGGGATTTTAGAAAATTCGAAATATTTGCGTTACTATACCTAGAATCGAAAAATTGTATAATACCAGTCTTATTGCAAATTAAACTTAGTATAAATATTGTAATATGCATTTATTCTCTATCTTGAATATTAACCAAGATATTTGGATTTTTATTAAGTGTAACGGCCGAACTCCCTTTGCCGTAACTGTTCGGCTCTCGTATGGAGATTTCTCTATTGTATAACTTCTCGTGGGAAATCAGGTTACTTTACGCAGCCCCTGCGTGACGCACTTTTTATTGGTAGGAGCCGGGTTCATCGCCTAGAAGATTCTAAGCGTTTCGACTACGCCGTCTAGCCCATTCTGGACCTTATCTTTGATGTTAGCAGCCAATCTATACAAGTGGCCCAGTTCGTCAAGAGAATTAGTTTGTTCTCAGTCCTCTTCAAGTGAACAACAGTGCGTCGAGTGCAGCTTTAGTGAACAGTGCATTTTAGTTGCAGTGCGGTAATGTGTTTTATGTAAAGAACAGTGCAGTGAGTTATTGCACTGTGGAATTAAAAGTGAAGTTATCAGTCCATTCTGTGTGTGTGAGTGTGTGTGTGTGTGTGTGTGTGTGTGTGAGAGAGAGAGAGAGAGAGAGAGAGAGAGAGAGATAGATAGAGAGAGAGAGAGAGAGAGAGAGAGAGAGAGAGAGAGAGAGAGAGAGAGAGAGAGAGAGAGAGAGAGAGAGACAGAGAGAGAGAGAGAGAATACAGCGCTGGGAAATTAGTTTCCTTGAGAGAAAAAGGGGTTTCGGCCGAGATGTGGTAGTTAATGATGCCTCCAGTAGAGGGCTCTATGCTACCTACAGTCTTAATGATGTCACGCCTCCTCGTCTTCAGTTCTAGTAGCTCTTCCAACAATTATATACCTAGCTTCAGATCTTATCAGAGCTCTTCTCAGCCAGATAATAGATACTTATACCATTAATGATTATAAATGTTCATTAAATAGTCATCTGCCGCATTAGAGTCGGTAAATAGAATAAACTCAGCAAAAACTGTTTAAAATATTCAAGATTCAGGCGAATATCACAAAGCATTCTATATATATTCTTCAGTAAATCCCAAAATAAAAGAGAAGTGTAATTTAAGTATTAAGTCAAAAATTCATTAGTTTAATGAGCATGATAGATGTAACTTTATTATAAATCAGCCACCTTCATTTATGCAGCCATTAGTTTTACATGAGAGGGATAAATATATGAAATCTTCATATCAAAAACTAAGATATAGCCGTAAATTGAATCTAACATTTGGCATCTAGGCTATTATTTGATGGATATTATGAATGTGATACGGTTAGAATTTTTGTTACACACACACTATATATATATTTATATAGATTTACTAGCTAAGGTTCCTGACTTCGCTCGGGAAGTCATTTGAGGCCGAATGATGAAGGTATTTGTTTTGGAAAGGTTTTAACTTATCACAATATTTTTACATTCCCACGTTCCATTGTTTAGGGTTTATACCTGTGAGCCCAGCGTTGCTGTGGATATTTTAATAATAAATGTATTTGTTATGTAAGCCTTCACTATCCTCAATGTTTCTATATTAAACGCCACCTGTGCATGTAGCTTTTTTTAATAAAATGATGGACCATATATTTCATAATCATAGATAGTATTCCGTATTCTGAACCATGTACGAATAAAAGTTCCTTTCCCAAAAAAAACCGTCCAAAGCACAACGATGACAGCTGTTTTAAGTACGTAGTAAGCACTATTAAAAGTATTCTCTGTAAATCTGGAATGTTAAATGTATATTCATAAGAGTACATAGTATGTTCAGTAAATTATAACATATATTAACGGAGCAGAGTTGACAAATATCAGAAATAACTGGGTGCACCTCTCCTGCGTTCATCCTTTTAAATTATGTATTTATGAGACAAACAAATTCACATTTCTGAAAAAAAAACCACTAAATTACTCAAAGTACTAGCATCGAATCACATGTAAACATAAACCAATGCGAGCTCAGGAGGGGTAAATTAAATTGGCTATTACGTATTTGTGCATTCCCGCCATAATACTTCAAGTTGTATCATTTCTCCTGCTCCACTAAAATAATTTTCCCTCACTTCAAATCCTCCCAGTATTAATATAAAAGAGTTTTATACATACACTTATTATAGAATATTAAAGTAATATTAATCATCAGGAAAAGCTAATAGCTAAACAACTCACTGTAATATAAGGTTAGCAGTGAGAGGACAGAAAGGAAGTCTCCCACCTCTCCTCCCTCACTCACTGTTGCCAACCAAACTCCCGTCGATTTAATCTCATTTCTGATTACAATAAATTATGTAAACAATTCTGATTACATTATCTTTACAATACAAAAAGTGAATGTTGAATTAATTTTCCTTTTTTAATTAAATTAAGTATTAAATGCATTTGTAGGAAAACTGAGACTTATCACTAATTAATGTTTGAGGGACAGGGGGGAGGGGCCGGAAATATATTTTGCTCTTCGTTCAACCTGTTAATGGCATTAAAAAATTAATATACGCTTTGTGAAGTTCAATGAAAGTGTGATAATCTGCCGAGCTACCAAGTTAAATAAATTCAAAGACGGGAACGAATTGGTGACTATAACAAACTTTCTATGCAAGTTGCTTTGATTTATAATAAATAGTTATAAGATAAAAGTGCATATAACAAAAGTTAATTTAAATTTCTAAATACACAACTTTTGCTATCCACAAATTTGCCGAAAAAACAATAGGGAACAAAATATAGCGTTTTTTTTTTTTTTTTCATTTAATGCCTGTCCGAAAAACCCCAATCGTGTTGAGACGTTGCAAGTTTTTATGGATAAATATATATATATATATATATATATATATATATATATACTAGCTCAGATACCCGGCGTCGTTCGGGAATTCATTTCAGGCTGAATGGTGATGGTATTTTTTTTCAAGGCTTTACTTTGCACAATTTTTTGACATTTACCTATCCCAGTGTTTAGGGTTAATACCCGTCGTTTGTGGATTTGTTAATAATAAAATTAATTCTTTATGTATGAAATTCTTCACTGTCCTCCATATTGTCATATTTCCCATTTCCTGTGCATTTCTAGGGACGGGCAAGAGTGGGGGTTGTAAGGGAGGAATGAATTTAAAAATAGCGGTATTTCGTTTCCTATTGGGGTTTCAGCAAAAATGCACACAACAAAAGTTGTTTATTTTGTTATTTAGAGGAACTTTTGTTATATACACTATCGTCGTATACCGATGTATAAAGGCGTTATACGCTAAAAATTATAGCGGGAGTCCACAATTTTATTTAGCACAAAAGACTCAACCGAACTAAATAAAACATCGGTACGTGTATTAGCACTAACGCCTTCCTTATAATAAGCCATACTAACATTTCTAGGGACGGGCAGGAGTGGGGGTTATAAGGGAGGCCTGAAATTAAAAATAGTGATATTTCGTTTCCTATTGGGGTTTCGGCATATATGCACATAACAAAAGTTGTTTATTTTGTTATTTAGAGAAATTTGCTCAACAATTCTTTTCAATATGAACTATTATTAACTATTAAAAATTAATTCAAATGAATGTTAATATTTTGTCCTTAATAATTTAAATCTATGCATAATGCACAGGAAACGGGAAATATGACAATATGGAGGACAGTGAAGAATTTCTTACATAAAGAAATAATTTTATTATTAACAAATCCACAAACGACGGGTATTAACCCTAAACACTGGGATAGGTAAATGTCAAAAAATTGTGCAAAGTAAAGCCTTGAAAAAAAATACCATCACCATTCAGCCTGAAATGAATTCCCGAACGAAGCCGGGTATCTGAGCTATTATATATATATATATATATATATATATATATATATATATATATATACAGTTTTGAACGGACCTCATTTTCGTCATCTACTAGGTAGGATCGATGGACATTTGAAGAAAAATCTCGAAATTTCCGTGATGAGTACAACCTCAATAGCTGATTTCCCTTAGGGGAAATCTGCTAAAAACTCAACGTGGGAGTTCAAAATCACGTAAGTGAAAGCAAATCACTTATCAAGACCATGGAAAGGGAGAGTGAAACTTCTTGGGCACAACTACTTCATCAAAAATATATTTGAAGGTAAGGTCCTTGGACATAGGGTAAGAGGAAGGCCTGGAAAATGTTATTTTGAAGACATCAACCTTATGGATTGGGAGGGGAAGTAATATGAAAGGCCTAGCCCTAAGATCATGATATATTTATATATATATATATATATATATATATATATATATATATATATATATAAAGTATGTTTATTTTGAAATTTGAAATAATTTACAAGTCAAATATACAATTAAGTTATCATAATAATATCTTTCCTTATACTATATATAACATATATAAACATGGACTCATAAGTCCGTCTGCTGAGTGATATACACTCAACCGCAAAAAAAAACCGGACACTTCATTTTTGTCGTATTAAAAGCTAATTTTCAGCAATTTTCTTTATGTGGGTATTCTAGTTATTACAGAGAATTTAGAGTCTAAGTCCATTGAACTAATCCCTTCAGGATTAGTAAACAATTAGATAAAACTCAGATTAGATTTATTTGCGTGAAGTTGATCTATTCTAAACTGTAAGTAGTTTTTCGCACATTTAAACATCTTTAATTATTAACCAAGCATTTTCTTTAATTAATGTTTTATTTTTATTTCGGTACAGAATAATGGGTCATTCAAACTTAGATGTAAGGCCGGAGCTTACGTTACATTGCCGAAACGCTTGTGTCAGCGAAGTCTACCATTCACTGTAATAAAAATGAAGAATAATTTTTTTTTTTAAATGTGTTAATTTATCTTTTTATTTTTTTTTATTTTGTATTTTTGTGTAAATAATCAATAAAAATTATTCACTTTTGGCAGATTTTGTTTAAATAACCTATAGATTAACCAATTATTTTTATTAAAAAGATTAATATACATATATATTAAGTATTTAACAAAATTATAAGACTAAATCTAAGTGTCCGGTTTTTTTTGCGGTTGAGTGTATATATATATATATATTATTGGAAATAGAATAGGTTTGAGGGCTAAGTATTTGGATTAGCTCTGTTGTATGGGATAAGGGAGAAGGAAGAAATGCTAAAGTGGCTTGGAGAGAGAGAGAGAGTAGAACACAAAGAAGACTATAGTAGCTCTAGATTCTTGGCATAGTCTTCAGCTGGAGGAATGTGATTCCACCAAATACCCACAGCTTTGATAGTCCTTCCTCTCTCAGAATCTGAATTTCTTACCCAGAAGTAAGGGTGGTGGGGGCATATTAAAATGAAGCCTACCAAACTTTTTAATAATAAATAAATTCCTTCAGTTTTTCATTTTATTATCTGGCGGCTTTCTCTGCGGCATTATTCCTTGTCATTTTTTTTTTAATTTTTTATTAAGAGACATTATGACATAAATTCCTCAACGTAACCAAAAATATTTGTCATTCCTAATCAAAATAAAATTTTAAGAGTGGTTTAGATTATTCTAGAGGTTACAAATTTAATAATCTACTTTTTTCGACAATGTCTACATTGTTAGAAGCCGTACTCAGGCTATTGAGGTCGTACTCATGACGCGATTTTCGAAAAATTTCTTCAAATGTCCATTGATCCTACCCACGAGATGATTAAAATGAGGTTCGTTCAAAATTATATATATAGATCTATATATATATATATATATATATATATATATATATATATATATATATTTGTCTGTTAACGCTCTAGAGGTCGCAATTTTTGTTTGATCGTTACGAAAACTCGATATTTAACCGTTTTAGACAGATCACGTTCGTTATTGGCTGAAATCGGACTAGAGGGAGGGGCGGATTTTGAGGGGGGATTTTCGAAAATTCAAAATATCTCCGTTATTATGCATCGGATCGAAACAATCGAATCTTATTGCAAATTAAATTTACTATAAATATTGTTATATACATTTATTCTCTATCTTGAATATTAACCGAGATATTTGCATTTTTATGAAATCTGTGGTCGGGTATAGTTCGGATTAGGTCGGCCATTTCCGTCATTGCTCGGCTCAGGAGGAAGGCTTCTTCTAACCTTACCTGTCGTTTCTAACCATACCTTACCTTTGTTACTTTGTGAGATTTATGCAAATACGTTCTGTTCATCCGCCCCCCCCCCCTCCTCTTTAGTTCTTGAACTACTAAAATTTGAGTTATTAAAATATAAATTATTCTTACAATGCAGAAGCCGTTTCAGTTGGGAATTTAATTTAATTAACCGAAAGATTTCTCATTACCCTTTGTATTTAATTACTGTGGTATTGTATTACCAGTATGCAGATTTCACAATTATAAAACTTCACGTGGGAAATCTGCTTAGTGTACGCAGCCCCTGCGTGACGGTCTTTTTTTATAATCGTAAACGTTTCGCCCTCCTGGGCTTTTAACAACGCAAAAAACATACAGGGTAAAAATGTTTTTTTTTATGTTATTTTTATGTTTCTCTTAGATACATAGAGTTCTAATAAACCTTATAAAATTATTCTTCTCAGTCACTTTTATACTCACTAATGAGTCCACATAATAAAAATCTCCTTGATTTAATTTAGCCTTACAAAGAGGCAATTTGTCAATATCTAATAATCTGATAATATTTAATCTCTTATCAGGTAGGTTCTATAACCCTCATTTAGTGATATGCCATTATTAACTTTGCTCATACATATATAACAATCATAAAATCTAGACTATATATCCATAAACACTATAAATCCATAAACTAAAAACTATAAAAGGTTAATAGTTATATAAAATTATCCCCCGTATTTTTTTATCATTGTTAATGCCCAGGAGGGCGAAACGTCTGCGATTCTAAAATAAGGAGAACAAATATAGCTATTAGAAACCTAAAGAACCTTTCTTTTGTCCTGAAATACTATAATTGGTCTCAGTAAGGATTAGATCCAATTTTAATAAAATAGTTTCATTTGAAAATGGTATAACTGTTCTTTCCAACGCGTCGTTTGTTACAGAACATAATTCAGTAGATTTATTTTAATGATAAACAAAAAAGGTCCTAAAAACACTTGGTAATCGCAAATACGTACGGAGAACTTTTCATGAATGTCTTTGGATTTATGTTATCTTATGTATTATAATGTTGTCTGAAGTATTAATAGGTTATCTAATGCAGGAGTGACCAACCTTTTAAATCAACGGGCTAATTTAAATTTTAAAATTATTTGGTGGGCCGTACATAAAGTTACACTTATTAATACTTAACAAAACTTTACTTAAAATAAACATTAAAATAGAAAAATATGAGAATTTTAAAAAAAGGAAAGGGTTCATACACAAATACAAAAAAACAAAACAAAAACAACAATAAAATAACAGAAAAACGAATCTACTTGAAATTTTTAATCAGACATTTGGCACTGTTTTTTCGGTACAGGCTAATACATATCACCCGGAATTGATGAAGTAGCTACACGTATGCAGCTTTCTAATGGTGCATCAATCAGTCTTGATCGGTGGTCATTTTTGATTATTTTCATGGTCAAAAATAATTGTTCTGAAACACACGTACTCCCGAACAGAGACATCATTTGCTTTGCATTTTTTGTCAAAAGCAGAAATTTCGCTCACATCCCTGAATTTCATCATGCAAATTGTAAATAAACTGTCCTTGACCTTGAAGTTCCACATAAAGATCATTGAGATGCTGAGTCAAGTTGATAAGAAATCGCTCATCCATTCTTTATTTTCAAAATGAGGAAAGGAATATCTCTTCATATCCAAGGACAATTGTATTTCGCTTTTTAAGTTGTATAGTCTTTTTAGCATTGCACCTCTACTAAGGCAACGTATTTCGGTATTGAAAACCAATTCGCCATATTCAGTTTCTAAATCTTTCAGGGATTCTTTAAATTCACGGTGATTTAACGCGCGTGACTTTATAAAACTGATTAGTTTAATTATTGATACTGTTGGCCAACTCAATCTTTTCGCACACACATTTTCCTAGAGAATTCAGCAGTGGTTGAGGAATGTTTCCCTTCTTGTAGCCTTCTTAATGTCTTGAAATAGCCTTCCCATTCCTTCTATCACAATGCTGTGCTCCATCTGTCGATAAATTGAAAAATTTGCCAATGCAGACTTTAGTTCATCGTACAAGCCTTAGCCGGAGTAGTCCCTTGTATTGTAATCAGTGAACACTGTTCTTCGGTAATACTAAATTTGTTGTTAATACCACGTAAACATATAGGCAGTTGTGCAGTATCACTAATATCGCAACGCTCATCAAGTGCCAAAGAACAGTATTCGAATTTTGCAATGCGTTCACGAAGTCTTGTTGCTATGTTCTCGGACACGACTTCAATTCTTGCAATGGTGAATCTTGATAAACTAATGCTTGAAATAATATTTATTTTATCAGGAAATGCTATTTCTGCAACAGCAGTCACACATTCTGTTATCATCTTTCTATCCGCAAAGGGTTTCATTTTTTTTGCCAGTATTTGACTGATAAAATTGCCTTATCTGCTATATTTGATAAATTAGCTTGATTTTTAAAAATAAACTGTTGTTTTTCTCCAATTGATTAAACTTATCTATCCGTAGTTGTCCGGTTAAGTTTTTATATTGTTGTTTATGTTTTGTATCCTAACGCCTTTGTATGTTATATTCTTTTAGTGTCGACACAGTCTCTGAGCATATTAAGAATACAGCTTTATCTTTCAGGAAAGTGAAAAAATAATCAAATTTCCACATTTCTTGGAAATGCCAATGCTCATCCGCAACCTTCGTTTTTCATTTGCTTTTCCGACATGCTGTTATTGATTAACAATTTGAAAGTTAAACAAATTTGTAAGAAAACTTAATTTTGAATAAAAAAAAAAACTAAAATATTACTTTGTTGACATTAATATTGCAATCGCGCCTTTCAAGGAACAAAAGAATTTCTAATATTGGTAGTTAACAGCTTAGCAGACTGATTGTAAGACAGAAGCAAATACAAACAAGCACAGACGTGGCGCGTTCGTATGAATGTTTGAACAAGTCACCCACAAGTGAGTAAACTCGGCACAAGAATTGTTTCGCTTTAGTATGTACTACCATTAAATTATAATTAGTTAATTACAATATATTGATGGGAGAAAGTCGATAAAAATAAATTCAATTTTAGAAATGCTTGGCGGGCCGCATAAACATTGCTCATCCCTGATCTAATGTATTAATATGAAATCTAATGCATAAGTACCTTTTCAAATGTATTAATGTGATATTCAATGTATAAATATGCTACCTAATTTATTAATATGTTATCAAACGAATTAATACGTTATCTATCAATTATTGTGTAAGCTATTATAATAATGTGTTATCTAGGCTATCTATGAATTAATGTCGTGTGTGTGTGTGTGTGTGTGTGTGTGTGTGTGTTATCTAATGTATTAAATACATAGATTACAGTGAAGGGAATATTGTGCAGTGTAGGCTGGAGCCAGAGGTAGAGGGGCTTAAACATGTTATCTGGTTGGAATGTGTCCAAAAGTTAAGTTTTTATATTACATTATCATTGTAAATGGAGCAGTTACGTTATCTCATTTATTTCTGGCTATTTTTTCAACAGAACTGGCTGTAAAACATTCATATTTACCTCTTCATCTTCCTTCAAGCGCATTTCTGTTTTTATTTTTCCTTGGCCTTGCCTTATAACTAATTCGATTTTAAAACTTTTGCCCAACTGTATATATATATATATATATATATATATATATATATATATATATATATATATATATATATATATATATATATATATATATATACATGCACATTTAGCGGTTTACCCACCACCGACCATAATGTCCTTTCGATCATAATCGCCGATCCCATCCAGACTTCCACCAATTTCCAATGAACAACCTCTAGAAGTCTACCTCCAGTTTATTAAGTCGAGCAGTCTAAAGAACAGACCACGCTTATTGACTTGCCGAATTTTTCTTCTTGTACGAACTTATCGGCTTGTTGAGATTTTTAAAAGTACAATAATGATACACCCTACTCAAGTTTTATTCATTATAATATCAAGTTGCTACACGCAACACAACTTACTCAGTGTCTTGAAAGTTTCAAATATGTACTTACGTTAATGGGTCCATTTTAAGACCTCGCCGACCCCCAAAATCAGTTTTCATTAATGTTGACTCCTGGGAATCCGATCTCCCGTATACCAAGCACAATCGGAATCCCGGCTGATTACTTTTCTTCTTTTAACCAATATTCCTCAGACTTTCATAGTTATAAACGTCTTCCCAAGAAGTGTCATTCTAAGGACACGAAACATGAAGGACCATTGTGATTTGAAGAGGTATGAAGAAATATCTCTGGAATATGCTCGATGATAGAGGAACCAATTGATAAGGATCAATAAGAAGGCCAAGTCCTCTACTGTTTTTTGATATTATGCAGATTGCACTTTCGGAGTCAACGCTCCATCTTCAGTGCCTGCTGACAAACACAACCTTGAGTTAATTTAACAATCATAGCATGGCCAAAAACAAAATAAAAAACAGTCACAAAGCCAACAAAAAATAAAGAGTAAAACAATAGAAAATCTATTAACTAGTCAACTAATAAAAATTAAAGAAGTAAACCACTAAAAGCGTATGTCCAAAACTTAAAGCTATAAATAAAATTAAGAAACTAAAAACCTACACAAATTACAGATAGGAAAACAAATCATAGTGGGTGGGAACCTCTGAAAAGCACACCAGAGGAACTGTAAGAGACATCCAAAAAATAAACAAAAAACGAAAAACACCCCATACTAATAATAATAGAGAGGAGATGTAGGAGGTACCTGATTAAAGCTGTGTTGTCTGGACCACGACCGCCGGGCGACTAAACCTATGTCCCCGTAGAGAAGACAGGGCCACGTCACCGACATGTCGAAGCCTTGCTGCCTCTTCCTTTTTATTAATATTACGATCTCCATTCGCCTGTCTGTTCAGCCAGGTGTGCTTTTCAGAGTTTCCCATCCACAGTGATATGTTTTCCTATATGTAATTTGTGTTGTTTTTTAGTTTTTTAATTTTATTTATAGCTTTAAGTTTTGGACATACGCTTATCGTTGTTTACTTCTTTAATTTTTATTAGTTGACTAGTTATTAGATTTTCTATTGTTTTGGCTTTAATTTTTATCAGTTGACTAGTTATTAGATTATCTATTGTTTTTACTCTTTATTTTGTGTTGGCTTTGTGACTGTTTTTTATTATGTTTTTGGTCATGCTATGATTGTTAGGTTGTGTTTGTCAGCAGGCACTGAGGATGGAGCGATGACTCCGAAAGTGCACTCTGCATAATATTAAAAAACAGAAGAAGACTTGGCCTTTTTATTCATCCTTATCAGGTATGAAGAAGATTTTTTTTTTGTATTTAACGAGTCTCGCCATAAAAATAAGTGTATGTTAATTACAGATTATTATAGTAGTTGTTTTTAATTATATTTACCTAATACAACTGAGATTTATTCCATTGACACCAAGCTTACCTGAAACAAGAACATTTATTGTTAGTTAAATATTCAAACGATAGTATAAATCATTTAGACAATATATTAGATAGATAATTAAAATAAAATCAATCGAATCTAAGAAATATATAATTAAAACTTAGTAGGCTTAATCAAACCAGAACCATTAAAAATTGATTATTGTTATCAGGACATTAGGAAACTTAAGTGGGCATGGCATGTTTATGGATATTGCTGTATTAAGTGAAAATCTCTAGAGTATGATGGGTTTACTGAAGGCAGACAGTTAAAAAATACTAATGTATTCGCTCATACAAGATTTAAAGAAGACATGTTGTTAGCAACATTAGAAGTAAAAAGTAGCATTTGCCATTAAGAGCAGCTAAACAGATTCTTTATAGTAAATTCAATTTGCAATAAGATTGATTCTATACAACTTTTCGATCCGACGTATAGTAACGGAAATATTTCAAATTTTAGAAAATCCTCCCCTCTAAACCCCCCCTCCCACTGATCGGATTTCAGCCATTAACGAACTTGATCTTTCTTTTTACATAAAACGACTAAATATCGAGTTTGGTAACGATCAAACCAAAATTGCGACAGCTAGAGTGGTAACAGACATATATATACAGTTTTGAACGGACCTTATTTTCGTCATCTACTAGGAAGGATCGATGGACATTTGAAGAAAAATGTCGAAAATTCCGTCATGAGTACAACCTCAATAGCTGATTTCCCTTAGGGGAAATCTGCTAAAAGTTGCATTTGTCATTAAGAGCAGCTAAACAGATTCTTCCTATCAAATTCATAAAAATAGGGATATTTTGATTATTTTTTTAAAGGAGATTTTCCTCATGGGAAATCAGTTATTGAAGTCGTACTTAAAATATTTACTCAAATGCCCATCGATTCTGCCCAGGAGATGATGAAAATAAGGCCCGTTTGTTCAAAATAATATATATACCTGTTATCGCTCTAGTGGTAAACATTTTTATTTGATATTTCCAACTCAATAATTAAACATTTAATATAGAAATGAAGATCAAGTTCATCAATGGCTGGATTTAGGCCAAATAAGGAGGGGGGGGGGGATAAGACGAAGGAATTTTGAAAAATTCGAGATTCGTAAATGTAATGTTGTATAAATGCTGTTTTGTATATTTTCACTCACTTGATTATAAACATAGATATGTGCATTTTTTTACTTCACAAACTTCAGTAAACCTCCTGAAACCACTCCTACACATTTCATATTAACAATAAGCTTAAAAGCTTAATTACAAAATATTGTCTTCTGATATTGTATTGAGTTTTACTGTATCCGATACAAGGACATATGTATTGTAATGGAGTCATCAATTAATACTTTCCGGTCTCGACTCGACATAATTGTGACCTATTTTGATTAGATGTTGATCAGTCATAGTTTATATGTAAAAAATTTTATTTTTGTCTGTGTGCTGCAAATGGATTTGCCATTGTCTTGAATTTTAAACCTTGTTAAATAATGTTATGTCTGTCCATGTTCCGTTAGAAATTGTGTGCTTTTTGATGGTGATTGTTAATTGTTTTGAAGTTGTGAGTTATATTTGGTATGTATTGACGTAAGCTGAAAGATTTATTACATTTCATCCGTTCTATGTCCCATTTATGTATAGTTCATATCATACCTATTTATACTGTCAATTATCGTACGTAAATGATATTTCCACTTACTGCCGTTTTTTCAGCGTACAACCCCATTTTAGGCTTAGAGATTGAAATCCTTGGATAATCCCTTCATGAGTGTAAGCCCGATCTCGGAGAATAGTATTAGGATAGATAAAGGGATAGGATGTGTATCCCATATCCTGGTAATGGTGGTCGGGGGATACTTGGAGCGTTGCCAAAATCCCGGGGGAATCGCAACATTATCCTGAGGGAAGAATCACTTAGTTTCAAGGTCTTTTCTAATTCCTCTTCAGTAACTACAGGACAAAGAAGGTCGTTCTTTTTTTTTTTTTTTTTTATTTCTAACTGAGATTTATGAATGCGATTCTTAAAAATAAACACCTCTTTTCCTTATAAATCTTAATTTATTATTTTGTTTGGCTCTCAATGTTTTGAAGAGCTCTAAGGCGCCTTAGCTATTTATAAAAAGTAAAATCCAGTGAATTTAAATAAGTTTAAAAACAATAACATTTATATTAGTATTTCATAACATTACTATTTTGAACCTAAAACACGAGTTAATAAAAGGTTTAATTTGTTGCACTCCTATTAAATTAAATATACAAAATGTTTTCCGCAATTCATTTAAAATTATTTCTTTTTATATTTATGCATGATATCTACGTTCTAAAGCATCGAATCAAGAATTCCGTATGAAGGAATTTGTAGATGTTTTCGAGGCACACAAAAAACGCTTTCCAGGTTCTATTCAAATCTTCTTATCTCTAATAGGAAAATTTTCATATTTATTATTTATGAATAAATAACATGTTTTAAACAAAGGAAATGTGTTGTTTTTGACCCAGTATGAAACACATTCATACAGTTTAAGAAGAGGTTCATCTGCAGAAAAGAAGTTGTATGACAATGTAGAAAAGGAATAAATCATTTATGGATACCATTTAATTAAAAATTTAAGACAAGTACAGGTTGGAAAAAAAAGTGTTTTAAAAAAGATTTTCTGTAGAACTATTCGCGTTGTTCAAGTTAATATCATCATGACAGTATTATCATATGATATTAACATATGTATGTTATATATTATAGGTTAGAATAAAATATTAATTCTTTCGTTTGTATTCTCCGATTAGTTTGATAGATATTCCTCTCCTTTAATAAATATTTGAAGTAATTTAAAAGAATATTCTACAATATTCCTAAATTAAAAAAACAACAGTTCTATATAAAAAGCCCACGCTCACATCTCATATTAATAATATACTGTTATATCATTAACCAATTTATTCGATGCTTAACACCAAATATCGTTTTCATTGAACTTTTATTGAAAAATTACATGTAAATGCGTTGTGTGATTTCGTTATCATTTAAGATTTTAACCCTTAACTCAAAAACGTTTATTTGATCTACACCACTCTCGATATTTAAATGTTATATTAAACTCAAGACATTATTAGTTAATGGTTAAAACCGAAAAAAGAATATGGGTGGGGATTATACGGTGGATTCAAAAATACATAACATCTCCGGTATTATTAGTCGAATCAAAAAATTTAACAAGACCAATCTTTTTAAAGTATCTCAAAAAAAATATATACAATTATTGTAGGATGAATTTATTCATTGCTCAAATGTTAAGCGAGTTATTCGTATATTTTTTTTCAGCCTTCTGTAACCCCCACTTCTTTTCGAATTTTTTCACAGAAATATTTTTTTTTTTTTATTTTACGTCCACTTTATGCTACTAGGCTAATCGGGACGGGTTATCTACAGGTCTTCTAGCCAGGGTGGGCCTAAGGAGTTTATTTAATGAGTCCATCATCAAATTAAATTTCTACTGCCCAGGGCGGGATTCGAACCCACCACTCTAGGTCTGCCATGTGAGATTAGGACCAACGCCCTAACTCGCACGGCCAACCCGAGCCTTTTTTCATAGAAATATATAAAATGTGATGAGACTTGGTCAATAGTGTATCATACCCGGAAATTTGAAAATTGAATACAAACCAATCTTACTTCAAATGCGTTTGCTTATAACTGTATATATATATATATATATATATATATATATATACACATACATACATATTTTCTCTATCATGAATATTTTCCCATATATTTTTAGTTTTCAACCTACAGTAACATCTCTCTCCTACTCATGTTACATTAACAATAAACTGTTATATCTTGAAGCATGTTATTCTAAGCTTAAATATCAAATGTCAATTACAAGAAACCTTTATTATGAGAGGAATATGCATATCCCTATGTTTGGTTGATGACGTCATCAATTAAGATTTTGCTTTTTTCTTTCGAAAAAATTCAAAAATTCTGTCGCTCAGTAGATATTTCCGTTTCAATCAACACTAAGAATCACATTTGTTAATTTCTAAAGGCGGACCCGGAATAGTTCGGGTATAAAGTAGGGCTATCCATAATAAAGTATACATTATTATGAGCGTAAAATGTCATATAACCAATCTCGTTGAACTATTGATGGTCTACAATTATTGTTCTATGCATTTATTTTCTAACTCAAACATTCAGCAAATTATTCGTGCTTTGTTGTTTTCAGTCCCCAGTACCACCCCCTCCCCCCACTCCCGTATAAAAATAGGGAATATGTTGCGATATGAGATAACAAGTGTGTTATACCAGCACATAAGAAATCTCCTTAGTTTACGCAGCTCCCACCTGACGGATTTTTATTTTTTTTAAAAACGAATTTAAATGAAAATTGGTTTAAACGTATGAGAGTAATAGTTATGAAAGTCATTGAAACTGACCCTGAAGAAGAAGTGGTTTATTCAATACACCACCTTGAGGAACTCCATTTTCCTGTAGAAAGTAACCACCTAAAGCTACACAATTGCTCTGTCTGAATGATCATTTGAAGGAAAAATATTAGAGGGAAGTAATAAATTTTCCTTCAATTAGACTGCCTATTAACTGGGATATAATTAAGCTTCTCGAAAAGAAAAAATAAACCCCAAAGCCTTTTCAAGTTTTAAATGGATCTTTTATTTAGAAAGGTATTTAGTATCTCATTTTCCATTTTCGCTGAGAATTGCTGAATACCCAAGTCGGAACCACATTGTGGAGGTAGTAGAGACTTCGCATTTTCCAAAAACCACAGAAATCTTTTGTTCTGCACCTTTTCAATAACTTTATTCTCATCTGGTCAGCTGATGGAAAATTTCTTAACTTTTAAGGAGATTTATATGTAACTGAGATTTTATAGGAATAATTCTTTATTCAGATCAAAATATAATTTAGTTTGAACAGGCAGGATAATTATTTGTAAGAGGCAATCAAATAGTGAATAATCACCGTATTTATTTATCTTTAGTATTTCCCCCATCGTGGCATTTTGTTACATTTTAGCAGGGGCTATTGAGGTTGTACTCATAACGCGATTTTAAAAGAAAATCGTCATATGTCCATCGATCCAACCTAGTTGATGACGAAAATGAGGTTTGTTCAAAATATTATATATATATATATATATATATATATATATATATGCGTGTGTGTGTGTGTATATACACTCAACCGCAAAAAAAACCGGACACTTCATTTTTGTCGTATTAAAAGCTAATTTTCAGCAATTTTCTTTATGTGGGTATTCTAGTTATTACAGAGAATTTAGAGTCTAAGTCCATTGAACTAATCCCTTCAGGATTAGTAAACAATTAGATAAAACTCAGATTAGATTTATTTGTCGTGAAGTTGATCTATTCTAAACTGTAAGTAGTTTTTCGCACATACATCTTTAATTATTAACCAAGCATTTTCTTTAATTAATGTTTTATTTTTATTTCGGTCCAGAATAATGGGTCTTTCAAACTTAGATGGAAGGCCGGAGCTGAGATAGTTTGAACATTAAAAATGAAGTTATTCAAATATTTAATATTTGGAAATTGATGGGGAAATCTACTAATAAATTGATTGTGTAATACCAGAATATCATTTACTCTCCATTTATTTTTGTTATTTATATGTCGTCTGCTGAGTAAATAAATGAAACAGGAAGTAGCGCAATACTTTATCTTTGGGATTGGACCTTCCATTAAAGTAGGTTGAGTAGTTGTGTGCCGACGTCCATCGGCCGCAGCAATCAGGCTGGGGGTTGGGGGGGGGGGATGAGAAGATCAATTTTATCCAGGAGCAACTGGAGCGAAGAGTGTCAACACTGCTTGGGTAAAGGTCCTCTGCTTGATTGGGGTGGTAGGCCTGTCTCATGTATGGTGCGTGTGTGTGTGTGTGTGTGTTTGTATTTGTGTGTGTGCCGTTCGGCAGAAATTTTCATGCAAGAATCATGTAGTGATTTATAATCCGCTATTTTCTTATGTTTTATTTATTTTTTTACTTACCTTGCACCAATTTAAGGATGTATTGTAATTGAGATTATTTAAAGTATTCATATTGCAACGGCTTTACCCGTTTTAAATGCT